>CM050894.1:12182500-12782500 GCA_027726005.1 Juncus effusus | reverse complement strand
ATAAGACATTACTTCTCTTTTTATGTATATTACCAATATGAATATGATCGCTTTATACCTGTTTTCCCGGCATGAACTCCAACGACCCGTGAGTCCCGAAATGCAACACCGCATCCGCACCAAAAATCTTCTCAACAAACGTATAATACGCGGCAAACCCATGATGAGGGCTCGCCGACTTGGAAAACAAAAGCCTCATCGGATCCCCTTCATATCCAAACGTCGGTTGCACTCCGATAAAAACATTTCCGAATTGCTTTCCGTAAACGAGGAGGTTCTCTCCGTCCGAGTTGAGGTTGCCTGGCGGCTTTCCCCAGTTTTCTTCTAGAAGGTTCGCGTATGGGGTGAGGGTTTGGTACTCACGGACTCCCATTTTGTAGGCCACGTTGAGGTTCGGACTGCTGAATTTCGCTTCCTTGTCATGGATTACTTCCTCGATTAAGGCTTCTGGCGTCTCGGGCAGACCCTCCACATTGTACCTGTCGATTTGAGTGGTATATTATTTAATTATTTATTAAGTGGTTTATTATTTGATTATTTCTTTGATTTGGGAGAAAGAGTAATTAACATACCCGCTTGCTTTGAGATCCTTTAGAACGGAGTAGATGGAACTGAATACGTTTAGGTATGCGGCTGTGCCGACGTTGCCCTTGTCGGGAGGGAAACTGAACACTGTTATAGCCAATTTCTTTTCCATCTGTTGAAAATATATGAAAAAGTTATTAGCTGAACATATATTCACAAAAATTTTGTATAAAAATTGAGAAAAAATTATTAGTACCTTAGTTTTTCTCTTCAACTCTGCCCATCTAATAGCCCTGGTACAAAGCTGCTCTACCCTCTTATGCAACGCATGTGATTTCCCTAAACAAAAAAAAAACAAATATAATTTCCAAAATCATGTTCCAAAACAATATTTATTACTTCTAAATCATAATTACGCTAATTTTTAATCATTTTTTCAACATCTTTTAAAAATGAGGGTTTCGTTTCTTACCGGTTCTAGGATCCCGTCCTGAAAACACAATGGGCTCCATGCCACCATCTAATTCCGGTAAAGCGACTTGCAACGCGACTTGAATAGGATGTAACCCCAAAGTACTTATGAGCCATTCTTCCGTAGTTTGAAATACCAATGGTAGAGCCACGATGTAAGGCACGTCTAATTTTGTTAACGCCTCAATTGCCCTTGGGTGGTCTTGTCTTGCGGGCCCTCCCACGAGGGCGAATCCGGTAAGTGAAACTACCGCATGGATGAACGGCTTTCCTGTCACCGGGTCTATCAAATACCTGTTTTGAAATAAACATTGTGATTAATAAGATTTTAATAAAATTTAGGGAAATTTGCAAAAGTTCCCCTGCACTGCAACAATATTTAAAAAAAAAACTGCATTGTTTTGGCAATTTCATATTAATTTATCCTCAAATATTACGTGCAATAGAGCCTGAATTAACTCAATTTTGCCTCAATTAACCCCTAATTGCGCAATTATGCCTTAATTTAACAAAATAAAAAACAAAGTAAAAACAGAAATTAATTAATTAACTACCTTTCAGTGGGTCCAGAAAAATCCAAACCGCCAGCAAAAATTGGAATAACTTTCGCACCTCTGGCCTCTAACTCCATAATAACAGCCACATAATGTCCATCATCTCCAGTCACAATATGACTCCTTTGCAAAACCAGCCCAATCACAGGCGCATTATTACTCTTCAACTTCTCACCCACGTCTTTTCTCGTTCCGTACCAGTTCAAATACTCCTTCACATCCTCATACATAGTGGGAGCCAACGGATGCCAAATCCCGCTGTCCAAGAACAAAACCGGGTCCGAGTATTCGATTTTGGTATTTTTAAGGGCGGGGATGTAAGATCCCGATATCATTTTAAGGAAGTTTTGTAAGTTGTCGGGGGACCCGCCGAGCCAAAATTGGAGACTGAGGATGTATAAACGCGCGTCTTGTGCTTTGTCGCTCGGTAAATATTTTAACACTTTTGGGAGGGTTCTGACGAGTTTTAACATGCTTTCGGCGAAACCGGCTCCTTGTTTCTTTCGCTTGAAGAGTTGGAAGAACGGAGATTTGGATTGGCCTAGTTGAGACATGCTGAATGAGCCGAGTTTGTTGAGCCGCATTACTTCTGGCATTGAAGGGAAGACTAGAACTGCGTCCATTCGGTCCCGCTCTTTTTCAACAGCATCCTTTATCTGTAGAATTAATTAAAATGAGATGATAAATAGGAGAATAAAATGATAAATGTGGTGGATTGTTTGAAGAAAGAATTTACCTTCAGTGCCAACTCCTCGACGAAAATAAGGGACCCGATGAAAATATTCGCATCCTCCAAATCCTTGCAAAAGGTTTTGTATGTCTCTTCATCTCTCAACTCTTCAACAAGGTAGCCCACAACCTCAAAAGCAGCATCCTTTCGGTCTGCATTTAATGCGCGCACCGCCGCTGAGAGGGACGACTGGTATTGCGCTTCCAGAACCACATACACCACCTTGACACGTGGCAGCCCATCACTGCTGGAAGGCGGGACGATACGGCGAACTTCAGGTTTCGTCTGAGTGAAAAGCCCATTGCCTGCTATAGCCGCCCGGATCGAAGCGGGTCGTGTACTAACCCGTCCGGCCCTCTTCGGCAAGAATGTGTGTAGGAGGGTGAGTTGGTCAACTTTCTTCGAGCAATGGAGAGTGAATGGGGTGGAAACTAGAGACGACATTGTTAGTGTTTGTTAGTAGTTGGTCTCTCTGGTTTTTGGGGTTTTTGCCCTTGTTGATTACCACCACCTTTGGGAGGAGGACTAAAGAGGAGAGAAGGGGAGGGAGGGGAATGTATAGGTTTTGGAGAGTGAGCAGTGGAATGTGTGTGGAGGGAAAGAGAGGAACGGAGGCCATTGAAGGAAGGCCACAGAGAAATGTTGGTGGTGGAGTTGGATGACACGTGGCTTTTGATAGGAACATAGAGAGGAGATTTTGGTTAAAAAAGTGAAGTGGAGAGAGTGTGGCTTCATGATTGGAATTTTTTAGCATACACCCTTTAATTTGCTTGATTTTAGATATGAGCATACAAAAAGTGGTAGTACATTATTATTTTTTTTTTTTGAAGAGTAGTATATTAGTTATTGAATTAAATTGATGATATTTTCGAGCTGATATTATAAACTTAAAAATAATATATGATGAGATATATCCAATTTCATATTTTTGAATGTAATAATTCTTCATATAATTTTGAAATAATTATTCATACATTAGTTATTAAGGTCATGTTATCCAGTACCTCATATTTCATTTTCTTTCTGAAGGTTATTCTTTTTAAGTTTTGATTCTGAACATAAATTCCTTCTTTTTCTGTTATTTGTTTTGTCTTACCTCTCAAAAGAGGAGTTTGGTTGGGATTCGTATTGAACGTATTAAAATTTACTTCGCCCTTATAAAATGTTGAGCTTGATTGGGATTCATCTTTTGAATATAATAAATAATTTAGTGCTTTGCAAAGAGAAGAAGGAGAAACGTGAGCAAAAAGTGTGAGATTTTAATCGCGCGAGCAAAAAAATTATTAAATTTATAGAATGTAATTTATAGTTTAGTTGTTATTTTTCTTTTTCTTTTAAAAAAGTATGTAGATACGATGTTAAATTAATTAATAAAGTAACAATGGACGAAGATTTTAATCGCGAGAAAGAAAAAATTTATTAAATTTATAGAATGTAATTTATAGTTTAGCTGTTATTTTTCTTTTCTTTTTAAAAAGGTATATAGATATGATGTTAAATTAATTAATATAGTAACAATAGACGATCACATATTACGTATTCTAAAAAACGTATTCTATTAAAAATAGTCTATTTTTAGATTTGTTTGAAAGGTGCCGATGTATATAATCCAAGTTACAAATCCAGAAGTTTAGAGGGGTACAATCAAAATATTTGATTTAGGATTTAGCTAAGCTCGTGAGTGCTCGGTGGGGTTATGTGGGGATTGTGATCGGCCAGGCTCGGCTTCCTATTGGCTCATGGGATTTCCAAGGCTTGAGAGAGGAGAGAGAAGAGATTGAACTTGGATAACAGAGAGAAAATGAAAAAATATAATTTATTTTTTTTAAAGAAAGAAGATGGAGAGAGTTTTTTTGTTTAGGAGTGCTTTTCAAGTTGTGAATAGAATTGAAAGCTTTGGGATATTTTGTATAAATGAAGCTATGTGGACATTTGTGAGCTTATGATGGTTTTGAAGAAATAGACAAAGAAAAGGACACCATGCAATGCAAAGTTCAATTAAATAAAGACAAGTTCTCAAAAAGTTACAAAGCAACGAGAAATGTTTTTGTTTGTGCATGGGCATGTCTGATTTGTGTGATTTTTGAAAGATTTGAATTTTAATATTTTAGTTATAAGAAGAAAAAATTTAAAGCAAAAAAAATATAAGAAAAATATTATTTAATCATTGCTAAAACAGAAAACTAAATGTCTTTTGGTAGCAACGTGGCATCAAATATCGATACTTTAGCTAATATTATATTTGTTTTATCATTCCATGCATGCTCCACTAACATATATTTTGTATTTTTCATTTAAATTAAAAGTGAATTTACATGTATAAATTACTCTTCTACTATGCATTTATATATTTATACTTTATAGTATCAAAGAAATAAAGATATGAAATAATGTTTTATGTTAATGAATTATATGTTTTCTACATAATAGTAAAGTGTATCAAAGAAATAAAGATTGAAAATATTTTTTACATTAATGAATTATATATTTTCTACATAACAGTAAAGTGCATCATAATATTTTTCAGTACCTAGACAAATTCCTTTATCAGTATATTTTTTTTGAGTTGTACTTTTTTTTATATTAGAGATATACATTACCACATTTTTCTTATTATAATTTCTATGTAATAATCACGAAACATCTCATAAATGACTACATGAGCATACCATTTAAAAAATAGATAACTATTTTTGTATCATTTATGGGAGATTGTATTGCATCCGTGTAACATAATTTTTGTCTCATTAAATCAGCTAGTGTTGTAGGCCATACAATATAGGCTCTGCGCTTAATGAATTGGACTTTGTCAAAACTAAATTCAGGCCCAATCAGCTGATATAATTACTATGAGACAATAACACTAAAACTTGTTAACAACACAATATTCAAACTGATTTTTATTTATTTATATAATTTTACATCGATGTGAAACAAAGTTGAAACAGCAAACGATAATAACAATACAACTATTTAAATCCTCAAAAAGTATGTCTGACTATAATAATTCATCTTTTTAACGAATAATTCAATTTTTTCTGTTGTTAGACTCCGTTATTACCATTAAACGAACTCTTATCATTCTTTTCATCGCCGTTCCTGATCACCTCTTCATTGTCATCCATGAACCTCTTCCAGAACCAGTGCTTCTTCCAAACCTTTTCAGTCATCTCTTCAATAGGCACATTCTTCGTTTCAGGCAAGAGAAACATCACGAAAAATGACATTATAAGCACCCAGCCAGAAAAAAACGCGAAAATTCCGTACTTCATGTTGCAGAGCATGGACAAGAAAGATTGTGCAATGACAAACGTGAAGAGCAGGTTGACACATACCGTGACGCTCTGCCCTGCTGACCGAGTTTCCAGAGGAAAAGTCTCACTAGGGATCAGCCAGCCAAGCGGGCCCCAAGACCAGGCAAATGCCGAAACAAACGTGCAAATCAACACTACAACAAAGATAGCGTAACCATGACTCAGGTTATCAGAATGATCTGTTACTTTGAGACCCAGTACCACCGTGATTACGACTTGGGATAAAAACATTTGAACTCCGGCTTCTAGGAGAAGCATTCGGCGTCCAACACGGTCTACGGAGTATACTGAGACCAATGTTGAGAGCACGTTTACTGCTCCAGTGATTACTGCTGAGTAGAGGGAAGCGTCGCTCTTGAATCCGAGCGTGTTGAAGAGCACTGGAGCGTAGAACATGATCGCATTGATGCCAGTGAATTGCTGAAAGATCTGCAAGTGAAAGTAGATTCATTTAACACTTGATCAAAATGGCAATTAACAATAATTTAAAACTAACTTGCATAATTCTAACGACTTATAGATAGTAGAAACAATCTCCACTCATTTGTTACCTGAAGAAGGACAGCGATCACTAGTTGGGGGCGATTTCTACGCTTGAGAAGGTTCCGAAATGGGTGCTTGACCTGTTGAGCTGCTCGACTGGCCTCCAAGATTTCCTCAAACTCTGGTTCTACATTCTCGATTCCGCGGATCTTCCTCAAAACGGCCTTCCCTTCCTCCAAACGGCCACGTTCTATCAGACTGTTTGGGGTATCGGTTACGATAAGCGCACCGACTGTGAGAAGAACCGCTGGTATTCCAGCGAGAGAAAGCGATACTCTCCATCCCCATGGATGAATCCTGTTTACATATATTGATAATTAGACATCATAGTAACTGATGTTGACATAACCATAATGATAAAACATGTAATATTTCAGAGAGTGAGAGATAGAGTATATACCTGGAAGTTCCATAATTGATGAGGTTGGCAAAAAGAATGCCGATGGTAACATTGAGCTGGAACAATATGTTCAGCCCTCCGCGAATCCTAGTCGGTGCTATTTCTGACAGAAACAGAGGAACTGCCTGCATGCCAAAATTAATTATTAGTTTAACAAGTATTTAGCTTAATTATTTAATTAATTATTCAATTAATTTATAGTAAAAGATGTCTTTTTCTTTGTTTATTACCTCAAATAGTTAAAAAAAATAATTAAATCAATAGGGTCTCCATCTAGCATATTATTCTCTGTGGGTATAGTAGAAAAAATTCTCTTTCTTGTTCAATTTTGCAACTACTTTGGACTAGTCAGACAATTCAACTACTTTGGACTTGTCAAATATTCAATATAAGGCAATATATCATATATTTGCAAGTGTATTAATATAGTATAAAAATCCAACAAAACGCGTTTGTGACATATAATTCCTGGGGAGACCACATTGCCAAGATATTTGGTTTAATTAGAGTACGTCCATGTCATTAGAGTGACATACAGTTATTGTAATTATGCACATATTCAGCACAATAAATAAGCAAAAAAGTCAACATAATATGCTTTTACAATGTATTCACAATATAATAAATGCAATATATATTAAAATTTATAATTTTCTCATATATGCTACGAATCATTATATAGCGAAAACATGTTGCACGTAAAGTTTATGATTAATAAATCGTATATATACCTGATTAGCGAATCCTACACCACAACCTAGAAGAATCCTTCCAACAATAAGCATGGCAAGATTCTGTGCAGTACCGTTGAAAATCACGCCAACTATGAACAAGATCCCCGCAATAAGCATCGTGAGTCTGCGGCCGAGATTTCGCGTGGTGTAAGAGGCAAAGAAGGTAGCAATAAGTCCAGCCAGATATAATGATGATGTGAACAATTGAAGATCTTGGCTGTCATACTTACAATAGTTGCTTTCTTTATCTTCGTGTTTTGAACGATATACTGACGGAAAAAACTTGATCAGAAAATCGTCCATTGATGTAACACCACCTGAAAAATGAAAAGAAAGGACAAAATTGAAAATATTGATTATGCCTTGTTAGGATGGATTTTAAAGATAAGGTAATTAGCTAACCAGATGGATTGTTCAAAACAAATGCAAAAAGTTTACTTGATTCTATACTTATTTTGTGTCATATTCCGATGTGAAAATATTTGTATAAGTGTTGTTTATCCTTAATAAAGGTTAAAAATGTACGATAGTTTCGTCTCCGATAGAAAATATGCCTTTTCCATCCCGCCGATAATTATTTGATGAGATTCCTTGTTATGTAATCTAGTTAATAAGATACTTAATTAAGTAATTAGTTTGGGTATAAAATATAAATTTAAGATTTTTACTTGTATAATTGTATAGAAACATTGTTCATTTGAATTCAGCAGAAACGCAGACGCAAAACTAAAGAGTTTGAAATGGTTATTAATACAAGTTTAGAGAAATTCGAATTATTATAATTGTCTATCATTTTATAAGCATACTATACAACCCAAAAATAAACTAATAACTTGTTGTAACATGAGACAGCTGTGAATCCTGCACGGCGAGAATCTCTATGATTTCTTCTTCTTTTATATGGTTAACCAATAATATAGAGGCATCTATACTTAATTAAATTAAATATAAGGCATCTATACTTAAATTAAATATAACTAAGTTTTGTTTTAATATAATATTCTAAGTACGTAAGCTTGACTTCTAAGATAAGTGACAAAAACGTAGCTCATATGTTGAGTTTCAAATTCAAAGAATACTCCAACGGCTGGATAAGTACGCAATTCTTATATGGAAAATCATGGAAAAGGTGCATTAAACAATTGATATGTGATAATGACCGAACACGCCTACCCACCTTCTGTTATTACTTTTCTGTTAATCGTTATTTAATCATGATATTTAAAAGAGATAATTAAAAAAATATATGTATAGAGTTGAAAATCATAGGCATCAAAATCAAACAATATATGGATGTGAGATAAAAAACTTTACCCATTCTATCAAAAAAGAAAAGACGCTATACATCCTTTATATCCTCAAATACTAGCATTAAGACCAAGACATATTTCCACTGGAAAAACATATTTCCACCGAAAAATATATTGTATAGTGACATAAAAAATTATATATAGTGCACATCAAAATCATTTATTGCTTAAGGAATCAAATTAGGTGGGGGCCAGAACTTCAATATTTTTGGTTTAAGTCGACATTTGAATGTTCTTGTATAATTTATTTCTAAATTTTAATTATCAGTCAATAAGAATCTTTTGCGAGTCAATCAGTCAAAGTTTTGATACTGAAATCTTGAAATAAGCCATACAATCTCCTTCACTCGTTGGACTTTAATTCATTGTAAGAAGAAAATCCGTGATTCCGTGTGTTAATACTATCCGATTCTCTAAAAAGTATCAATATTAATTATCCAACTCTATTATTGTAATGGGTTTGTGCTTATTTTCTCGATCTCAACCTGGTTCTAGTCTTATTTATTTTTTTCTTTTTATTTTTGCTTTTTCTTTTTCTTCCTTGTAAATTTTACATATGTAAACTCTCTAAAATTTATAAAATTTCTTGGATGGGGGATGTTCAAGCCCTCTCCAATTTACTCAATTTTTTTTTATCCAACTCTATATCTCATAGCTAATGTAGAACTAATATACTTTACGATGATATTATACTTTACAATGATATTATAAACACATATCCAACTCTATATCTCTATATCACTATTAATGTAGAACTAATATACTTTACAATACACTTAAAACTAATAAACACATTCTTTTAAGAAGAAGAAGAAGACGAACAAACATATTCACATTCAATGATAATTTTCATATTAAGAACAAAATCTTCTTCAATTGATTAATGGATTAATGGAGCATACGCGAGAGACACCCAAGCTCTCAATTAAGATGTATAATTTCAAAAAAAAAAAATATTCTTCAATTAAGATGGAAAAAACATAAGTTTTGATTTCTAACCTGAGATTCCAACATCATAACCAAACATGAGCCCTCCTGTAGAAGCCAAAATACAAGATATGATCACTATCGGTGTTATTTTCGCCTCGAATTCCGTGCCAGAAGCGGCAACGGAAAGCCCTCCGGCCATCTTAAAATCTTCTTAGTTGAAAGAATCAGAAGATTAATGGTGCTTCTCTTTCTCCTTAAACTTTGTGAAGGATTTAGGAGTGAGAGAATGAATGGTGTTCCTCCTCTCTTTATAAAGGAAACGGAAGCAATTTTTTCATGGTAATTAGAAAATTTTGAAAATTCAACACTTGTTGGAGCTTTCAGATACGTACACGTGTATAGTGATAGTCCTATTTTTTAGTCCACGTTGGTATTGATATACATGGCATCAGCTAATTGGGTGAAAAATGTTATATATGTAATTTGGTTTCACACCGTCCCAAAATAGGGAGTCGGCTTTGTTGACTTTTGAGTGAGCATTTTGCGAGAAACACTCATCTCCGTGTGTGTAAATCAAAAAAATATCTGATTAGTCAAAGCCAAGAATATAAAGGACATGATTAGAGTGAATTAAACATATTAAATGAGAGATTGGTAGTAGGAAACAGAATTAGTTCTAATTACAGGGGCGCAACCAGGATTGAATGTTAAAGGGGGGGGGGGGGGGGGGGGGGGGCGGTACAAAACAAGAAAAAAAAATAAAATTTTTTGATGTAAATTTATGTAAATGGTTTGTGTGAATTATAAGCACTGCATAACTCTATATTCATATAATCACTTTGTTATTTATGTACATTGTTATATGTAAAAGTAAAACCCAAATCTAGATCTTAAATTTATTGATCTCATTTAACCGGTTACTCTACGATTTCGCTGATATTAAATATTAATTACTATACATATAATATAACTATGTTATATGAAAACATCTCTATATATATATGTTATATGAAAAATGTAAGATAAACATAATTGATAAGCTTATATATAGTCAAACTAATATGATTCAAACCAATATGATTCATATAATTCTTTTTATTGAGGCCACAAATCATCAAGGCTGTCATTTACAGAACAAGGACAATAACAGCATTCCGTGCTTACATTTCTCCTTTTTGTTTTACTTAAAAGACCTTGTTTTTTTATTTTTTTATTTACTCAATGTCTTTTTTCATATGTATAGAAAGAGTAATATTACTTACCAAGGACTGAAATTAAAATGTACAAGAACTAATGCATTCATTATCAAATTTTTACGGGGGTCATGCCTTCCCCTCCTTCCGCCCCTGGTTCTAAATGTATTGGATTAGGTGTTACGTAAATTCAATATGAGATCAAAGCTAGTTAAATAGTTAAAACTATTATCTCAAGTATTTTGTTATAGTTGCTTAAAGTGAATAAATTATAATGATCAATGAGTCAATAAATCATGTGATCTATATGATATCAAAATTCAAAATGTCGACCAAACCAATAAATGGATCTGGAAATTTTTTGAACACTGTACAAGGCCTGTAGGCCTTATTGTGGCTCAATATGTGCCCATACATTATTTATAGGCCCATTACACATATAAGTTCTTTGTATGCATCATTTTTTTTTATAACAAAGATGATTGTATGCATCATTTTTTATATGTCTGCTAGATTAAATCAAACAAATTATAAGATCTGAGTAATCCTTTAACCCGGCAATTCATTCCTTCTATGAATTCTGATTACATATTGTATCTTTTTTGAATAAACCAAAATAAATAAATCTTGATTTCAACTTGATGTAAGTGATATTCCTGCAACGAAATGTTGTACAAGGGCGAGAGCCCTGGCCGGTTGGAAACTCGGTACTTCATGCCCGGCCCCGCGAACTGAAACCAGTGTTAGATTTCCAGAATATGTCGTGCTGTATCCCCCAACCTGAATTAGTACAAAATTATATGTTACATTTTAATTCTATGAGAAAGTTAATTGTAGTTTTTTCGGATATGTAATGAAGAATTCAATAGTTTATATTGCTAGAGTAATATATAATTGAAACTTCGATTATTGATTCTTGAGAGAGAAATTAACCTCATTATTGACACGCCAAGGGCTCCAAGAATCCTTCACAGAGAGCTGGAGTTGATTAATGGAGTATCTCGTTGAAGTAACCGGTACGCGACCGTCTATATCTCCACTGTATCATTCATCCAAATTAAGGTTTAAATCTCATATTATTATTAGTACGAATCAAAATAAGCAAAAAATATTAGTTTTTTTTTTCTTTTTCCAGTGTTGATTGAAATGGTACCTGTAGACCCAAACTCTGGCACCAGCAGAGAGGAGCTCTGTAATGATGGGTAGAACCGTTAATGCACTGTCCTCCCAATTTGATATCACATTACTGCATTAAAAAAACAATAATAATGTATATAACAACATACCAGTAATAATAAACAATATATATTTTAAATTGTCTTGAAACAACTTATACAACAATTAAGCAAATAATATAATATATAAATGACGGGCCGGTGTTTGGGCCCAAGGCCCGGATATTGCAGACGACGTGCTATTGCTTAGGCGTGGTTGTAAATTTTCTTTAGATATCATAATTAATCATGATTTATAAATAATCATCCAGTATATTTGAGCCCTCTATTTGCTTTCTCCTTTTCTCAAATCTACCCTCAGTTAAAGGGAGATGTGATATCTGATATGATTGTGATTGTGATCGGAGTGAACCCTCAATTACATCCTTTAATTATATCTCTAGAACTATAGACATATTTATAAGCATGTGTGCTTACTGCTTACTCATTTTTCCACTATTTTTTCAAATAAAAAATTCTTCAAACTCATAAATGGTTCCCATATATATTCATTCAATCTTGCAATAAAGAAGATAGTAATGAAAATAAAAAAGCAACTTTTTCTTAATTTTAGTTTTGGCGTTAATCTGAGTTTTTGTATAAATGTGATACAATGGTCGCTGTCCTGATGGATTCCTCCTATCTTTTCTTGTGTGATGGATATTTCTTTTCTTAGAAAGGACTCAAAAGCTTTAATAAGTAATATATATCTTTCCGAATTTACTCACTTGCCACTCAAAATAATGATGATGTTTTAATACTGACAAGGACTTGAGCTTTAACAAAGACTTATTTTCATGACCACTAACCACACACTACAGCACTCAGAATCTTCAATCAGACGCGACCCCCCACAACCCTTTTAAAACAGAAAACATGAAATGAGGAAAACGGAGATACAACGATCCAAAACGGTTAATTACCAAATGTAAGCATAGAAATTGAATTAATTAAAGTTAAATCATTAAAAACATACAACTAAATATGTTATTGTTATAACTGATTATGCATCAGCAAGACTGTGATAGAAGATGTTTTACTTGACTCCTACCAGTCTTTTTCTTTTCAATATTCTAATTTTAAGTTTTGTTTAACTGGATATATTTCATGAAACCTTCAATTTTTCGGAAATGGAGAGAAAAAAGGAGAGATATTTATGAAAAGTACCTGCAAGACGACCAACGTCGTTTGAGCTTCGTAACATTGGCATGCATGGCTTCTTGTACCTTTGGATCATTCAAATACGCATCTACGTAACCAGTAGTGCATGGATCAAAGTTCTCAATCTGCAGTATTATTTTATATTTTTCATGCTTTTTGGGAATAAAAAATAAAAAATATTCATCTAGTAATTTATTTAATCTCTTTAAAAACGATAGTTGAAAAAACAAGTTTTTAGGTTTTATCAAAAAGTAAAAAATAAGAATACTGGTTCAATTACTATGCTAAAACAGAATGACACTTATATCATTTACATTATGCCTAATTGCAAAGGAGTCCTTACATTATTGGACGTTTAAAAAAGGCCTCATATTATTCAAGAAATCCAAAAATAGGTCATTGGCTTTTTAGTAAAATTAAGAGTACAAATTATTATTTTTTAACTTTTTTAAAGAGTGAACTCTTTGAATTTCTAGTGATATAGGAACTCTTTTGGGGCAATTTAGGCAATGCATATTTTTTATTCATAGCTTTTAATATTTTAAATTCTCGAAGAAATATAATTTCTAGCTCGTACTAACCGATGGCGGTTTGGGAGTGCTTGTGGTGCCTGAAGTCATGCACCGATGAGCATAAATGTTGTAAATGTTGATGTCTTTAAAAACTGAGCCTGAACCATCAAGAGCCGACTGGCAATTCGGCCCGCCGTCGTCTGCTGAAAAATTACAATTTTTGTGAATAGCATTGACTGTTTCATCTGAGATTAGAGCATGCGTCCATAAATAATCATACATGCCGGCACTGTCTGTTGCATCATTAATCACTGCATTGCCAATCTTGCATTCACAAATCGAATGTATTAGAAAATAGTGCCAAAATAAATTAATTGCTTCTATTCATCTTGATTAGTGTTAATGACAATGTAGACATAAATAGTTATAACAGGTGCTACTTTTGAAATGAATCAAATAATGAAATAACTTTTTCCCAATATAGTGCCTTTTTGGAAAATTATGAGATGACTTGACACCAAACACAATTTCATAGAAAATATAGTTTTACTAATGTCTCAGAATTTTTTTTTTTAAGTAGATGTCTCAGAAATTATATGGTTCGATAATATCATTAAAGATATAATTGAAGTAAGACTTTGAATCGATAATGTACATTAGAAGAAAAAAATCTTGTAAAACACATACCATGATGCCTTTGAGATTTATGGTAGTTTCTCCTTGTGCTTTCTTATTGTACGCAAGAATCGCATCGGCGAGTTGAGGAACATAATGTCCGGCATAACTTTCTCCCGCGAGGTAGAAATCCCGCCTTTTATATTCCGGAAATCTTTCCAACCAATTCACCAAGAAAATTAATGTGTCAGATGCCGTCTTTTTGTCGCCAAATAACTCATAATCTTCTGTGGTGTTTGAATACGAGAAACCAACTCCGGCCGGGCTCTCCAAGAATAGAGTATTGGCCACTGATATTAATTTCTTGATTAATGAAAATTTACTGATATTTAATTTATTGATTAATGAAAATTTATTGATTGTGAATTTCTTGATTAATAAAACTTTAGTGATATTAAGTTTCTGGATAAGTGAAAATTTACTGATATTAATTTCTCGATTAATGAAAATGTATTGATATTAAATTTGTTGACTAATGAAAATATTTTACTAAGATTAAATTTCTTAACTAATGAAAATATATTGATATTAACTTTCTTGATTAATAAAGATCAATTGATATTAAATTTCTTGACAAATGATATTTTACTGATATTAAATTTTTGGCCAATGAAAATTTACGGCTATTAGCTAATTAAAATTTACTGATATTAAATTTCTTGACTAATGAAAATTTGCTGATATTAAATTTCATGAATAGTGAAAATTTGTTGATATTAAATTTCTTGACTAATGAAAATTTATTGATATAATTTCTTGACTAATGAAAATATACTGAGATCAAATTTTTTTACTGATGAAAATTTATTGATATTAAATTTCTTGATGAAAATCTAGTGATATTAAATTTCTTTATTAATAAAAATTTAATAGGCAAATATCAAATCCTTTAATTAAATAAACCAAATAAAAATTACCTTTGTTCCAAGCAAATGGATTTTGGTACAAAGTTTTGCCATCACTCATCACGCGAAAAGGTCCGAGCTCCTCCATCGCACCGTATCCGAGAGAAGAACATCCTGGCCCTATCACATTTTTAAGATGTATTTTATCAATTAGTAATGAAATAATAAATATATAAAACTAAATTCTGTCAATATCAAATTATGTATCACTGTGAAAATATCATCTTGAAAAGCAGTACTTTAGAAAGTTCAATATATCACATCTAGAAAAATACAGATATATAATTATTTAACTAATTAATTATTACCTCCATTAAGCCAAAGAAGAAGAGGACTGCTACCATGGTTTCCTACCGCCTTTGCAAAATAGTAATACAAAGCTCTCCCTCTCTTTTCATTGACAGTTACATACCCGCCATACTGATCGAAATTCACACCCGGCTGTCCTGGCAGTTTTACAATCTTATCCTTCTCTTTTTGCCCAATTTGCGAATTGACCCTCGAAATTGTCGACTCTGAAAGGCTGACTGTCTCATCAGCGACGCTGGCATGGCGACGGAGTGTTTTTGGGTCGAATATTAGTCGGTTTAGGGCATCGGTTTGTGTACCGGTTACTGTGAGTAGGGGTAGAAGTATAACTGTTAGTAACAAGTATGGTAGGATTTGGTTTCTCATACTTTAGTTTTTTCTCCCTTTATCTTTTTGTTTTTCTTGTAGGTTATTTTGGAATTGACTCCATGTTTGTGAGCTTCTTTTGAATTTATAGTGGAAGCCGGAGTGGAGTGTGGGTCACGGGTTGCCATGGTAGGCGCCTAACCCAAGCATGTTACGTAGGAGAAGAAATTGTTATTTTTTCTAGATATGGGCCTCTTACATATATATAAATTCTTTGTATATGTAATGTAATTTTTATATGTCTGTTAAATTAAACTATTCTGGCCCAATATGTGTACAATACATTTTGTACAAGCTCATTACAATAAATATAACTCTATATATCATTTCTCTGTCTGCTAAATTAATCAAACAAATAAGAATGAGTAATCCTTTAACTCGGCATATTCATTCCTTTTTATGAATTCTGATTACATATTGCATTTTTTTTTGAATAAACTAAAATAAATAAATCTTGATTTTCAACTTGATGTAAGCGATTTTCCCGCAACGAAATGTTGTACAAGCGCAAGAGCCCTGGCCGGTTGGTAACTCGGTACCTCATGCCCGGCCCCTCGAACTGTAACCAGCGTTAGATTTCCTGAATATGTCGTGCTGTATCCCCCAACCTGAATTAGTACAAAATTATATTACATTTCAGTCAGATAAGAAAAATTAGTTGTACTTGTCAGTCGTAATGTGATGAAGAATTGAACAGTTGCTTAAGTAATATATTATTATGAAACTTGAATGGCTGGTTCTCTTTTCCTTAAGTTTGTACTATTAATTTGAGACAGAGAGAGGGAGATTTACCTCATTATTGAGACTCCAAGGGCTCCAAGAATCCGTGACTGAGAGCTGGAGTTGATTAATAGAGTATCTCGTTGAAGTAACCGGTACTCGACCGTCTACATCTCCACTGTGTTATTAAAATTAATTAGGGTTTAATTTTATCATTATTAAGAATCAAAATAAATTTCAGTTAATATTAATTCATCAAATGAGAAATGATACCTGTAGACCCAAACTCTTGTACTACTGGAGAGGAGTTTAGTAATGATGGGTAGAACCGTTGAAGCACTGTCCACCCAATTTGATAACACATCACTGCATTCAATTATATATATACCAAATATATAAGTAATTCTTAGGCGCAATTGACACTATACTAAAATCGTAAGACAATATATATAAGATAATACATAATTTATTTTTCAACATAAAAAAAATAATAAATTAAACATTATGTATAATTTTCAGTAAAAATATACAACATTGGACAGCGGATTTGGGCCCAAGGCCCGAATGGCATTCAACATGCTATTGGCTAGGCTTTGGTTGGAAATTTTTAGATATCATAATTATCATGATTTATAAAGAAGTCATCGAGCATATATGGAGCCCATGCTATCTTTTTTCCACTTCTATCCTCAATTAAAGGAAGGTCTGAATATGTGATATGATTGTGATTAGCTATTACATCCACCTCTAAAATTGTAGGGGTAATGCTATTTTGAGGACTAAATTTGTTTCGTCGAGGGCAATTCGAAATTTTTTCTCTCCAATATCAATTTTACTCTTATTAATTATAGATATCAATCATTAATTCAATATCATCCTTCCAAATTTACTCTTCCTAATAACTAAATCTTTCTCTACAAAAATTAGAAACAAATAAATTTGATATATATATTATCTATAATTCAATTCCAACATTTAATATATATCATATATAAATACAACATATAATATATTTAATATATAAATACAACATTTAATATATAAATACAACATATAGTAAAATAATTATTGTATGCTTTTTTATTGTAATATGATTAAAATTGAAAATATTTAGTTAATATTAATATTAAAATAAATTAGTATATATTAATAATCAAAAAATAAATTTATATTATATTAATCTTAAAATAATATAAAAAAGTTAATATCACATAGTAATTTAGTATTATTTAATATTTTTTTATGTGTTGTATTTATATTAATAATATTATATGTTGTATTTTAATATATGTTAATATTGAATTTTAGAGATGAAATATATCGTATTTATTTGTTTCTAATTTGGTTGATATATATTTAATTATAAAGGAGAGTAAATTTGGTAGGATTCAATGATATCCCTAATTAATAAGGGTAAAATTGATATTAGAGAGAAATTGTTTTAAATAGCCCTCAACGAAGCAATTTTAGCTCTCGGAATAGCATCACCCAATTGTAGACATATTTATAAGGGAAATTGGAAATCACGCCTGGGGTATTGTAGCGACTCTGTAGCAACGGATTGAAATTATATACTGCTTTTTCACGTCTCTATATACGCTATATACAGTTTTCATTTTTTAAAATATATACTGTTTACCGAATAAATTTTTATATACAGTTTATTTTCAGTTTATATATTTGTATATACTGTTTTCATTTTTTTTATATATATATTATTTTATCGAATGAATTTTTATATACTGTTTGTTTTCATTTCATATGTCTGTATATACTGTTTTCAGTTTTTATATACTGTCGCTACAGAGTCGCTACAGTACCCGTAGCGCAGTATCAACTCTCTATTTATAAGTGCACCGGATGTGCTTACTCATTTTTCCACCATTTCCCAAATAAAAAAAATTCTACAAACCCATAAATCGGTCTCACAATCAACCACAAAAGGAAGGCAAAAATGAAGATAAAAAGAGCAACTTTTTCTTTATTTCTTTAGGGTTGATTTTGATTCCTATTTGTGATACAAGTCGCCACCGTCCAGATGAATTCCTCCGACCCATTCATGTGCGATGGATATTTTAATTTCTTAGATAAGACTCAAAGCACTAATAAGTCATGTATCTTTCTAAATTCATTCATTTGCTACCCAAAATAATAATGATGCTTTAATTACTGACAAAGACTTATTTTCCTGACCACTATCCTCGGGGAATTGATATTGACAGGCAAAGAAATAGTTGTTGACAATTTTACCCTTCATTCAATTAAGGTAATTAATCCTTCAATCAAAATAATTAATGTCATTAATATATCTTTCCAGTTTTGTCTTGCCTAATTTTCTTAAAAGACCCTGAAATTTTTAATATTATCATTCCCATATTATATATATAAATAAAACTAATAAAATAAAAATAAAATGATAAATTATATTCCTCTTAACTCTAAAAACATGCAATTATAAAGTAGTCTTGTTCGATATCTTAAATCATTAACTACAAATTAAACTTGTAAACTATAACAAAAGATGCTGACAAAACTTAGGAAAAAATATATATGAAATGTATATGTATTAGATAAATTAATAAAATCTGGACTATTATTTAAATTATAATTGAGATTACTACTCATACTTTTTTCTTTAATTTTTATGATAATAATAGTAAAAAAATATATATTTTATAATTTGTTCTTTAAAATTTCAATTCCCATATTTTGCGTTAGTAATTTTTTGGTTAATAATAAAATTTATATTCTCATACTTTATATGATTAAGAAGAATAATTTATTTTATTTCAATAATTTTGTTAATAATCTTTTTGTAAATCTTTTGAATTTTAATACTAATTTTTCCAAGGTGTTTATAGGAAACAAAATAGGCCAAGAATAAATGCCAACTAAGCAAAGAAATAATCTCTCTTAGTAAAACGGAAAAGAAGATTTAGTAGTATTAATTGAATGGGTAAAATTGTCATTTATCCTTTTCTTTGCTTGTACTTGTAAAATTGCTGCCTGGCAATATCATTTCCCCTATCCTCGCACTTCAGCACTCTGAATATTCAATCAGATCCTCCTATTAAGAGAGTAGGGACAAAAGGATAGAGCGCAAATGTAACTTCAATTACTAGACTGATTTTGATTTATTTTTTTCCCCTTCTCTATTATATCAGAATATATTATGATAATATTTATATTTATGTTTATATTTATATGACAGTATTAATGATTAAATTCCTGAAGAATGGATCATGTTAGTTGGTTAAGTGGGTCCAATTGGATTGTTAAATTGATTCCATGGCCCCAAATCCAGGTTGTTATGTAGCCCAGCATGTGCACCCGAAAGAGTGGGAATCATAAAATCGTATGAATTATGTGGTGTGACGTGTGAGCCTTTATTTTAATAGAAAGACATGAATTTGTTACAAATTAAGGATATAAAATTTGTGATCTTCTTATTGTATCATGCCATTTAATTACTCGAAGTTGTTTAAATAGGAAACATGATAAGCAGAAAAAAGTGAGAAAAAAGATATATGGAGATGCATTAAACAGTTACTGAATGAAAGTAGAGATATTGAATTGATTACATTACTGAAACATAAGAATTATATATATTATCATTATTTTTTTTTAGGGATATATATTATCATTATAACTGATTTTGTATGTGATCTCTTTTTTCATTCTAATTATAAGATTGTATAAGTTAGGATATCCAGCAAATTTTTTTTGTTATTTAAAAAATGGAGAGAGAAAAGGAGAAATATATTTTATGAAACTTACCTGCAAGGAGACCAGGGTTGTTTGAGCTTGGTGACATTCGCATGCATGGCTTCTTGTACCTTCGGATCATTCAAATATGCATCTACATAATTATCAGTGCATGGATCGAAGTTCTCAATCTGCAATATATATGAAATTCATGAAAACTGTTCAAGGAATTTTACTGATAGCTAGTTGAAAAAGCCTATTATTTTTATATTTATTCAAAAAGAAGGTATAAGCTTATTGGTTTACTATACGAAAACAGAATGGACACTTGCATCAAATTGGGAAAAAAAAATACAAAACGAAAAACTTATATATGTATTATTCTTAATTGCAAAGGAGTCCTTATATTACTAGGAGAGCCCTGCCCCTGTATTGTCAACAAGTCCAGATTTTTTTTGCTTAATCAAATCGAGAAATAGGTCTTTGTCATTAGTGGAAAATTAAGAACATATACTTTTCTTTCTCTACTTTCTTAACGTGTGAGGATTTTTTTGTATTTCCTAATTCCTAGTGATCTAGGAACATTCTTTTTTTTTTTTCAATTTAGGCATAAAAGTGTATCTTTTACTCTTTTAATTTCTCATAAAATATTATATCTATTACTAACAGATGGAGTTTTGGGAGAGGTTGCGGTGCACAGGGGAGCGTAAATGTCATAAATATTAATGTTTCCAACATCTGTGTCTGAACCATCGAGAGCCGATGAGCAAGTTGGCCCTCCGTTGTCAATTGAAAAGTTACAATTTTTGTGAATAACGTTGATTGTTTCATCAGAGATCAGAGCGTGTGTCCAGAAATAATCGAATATGCCGGCCGTGTCTGTTGCATCATTTATCACCGCATTGCCAATCTTGCATTCACAAAACGAATGTATTAGAAAAATAGTGCCAAAATAAACTAATAGCTTGTATTCATCTTGATTAATGTGAGTGACAATGTTAAACATAACTAACTAGCATGGGCTATTTTGAAATGACTCAAATAATGAAATATTTTTTCCAATATAGATGCGGCTTTCTAGAAAATTATGAGATTACATGGATACAATTTCTTTTAAAATATAATCAAAATAGGACTTTGAATCAGTTACTTCAGAAAATAATTTTTTTGTAGAATATATACATACCATGATGCCTTTGAGATTTATGGTAGTTTCTCCTTTTGCTTTCTTATTGTACGCAAGAATCACATTGGCAAGTTGAGGTACGTAATGTCCAGCATAGCTTTCGCCAGCGAGGTAGAAATCCCGGTTTTTATATTCAGGAAATCTTTCGAGCCAATTAACCAAGAAAATTAATGCGTCAGCCGCCGTCTCTTTGTCGCCAAATAACCCGTAATCTTCTGTGGTGTTTGAATACGAGAAACCGACTCCGGCCGGGCTCTCCAAAAATAGAGTATTGGCCACTGGTATTAAATAAACAAATTTGTATATCTTAATTGCTTGATTAATGAAAATTTAATCGGCAATTATCAGTTCCTTTAATCAAATAAACAATTAATAAGTACCTTTGTTCCATGCAAATGGATTTTGGTATAAAGTTTTGCCATCACTCATCACGCGAAACGGTCCGAGCTCCTCCATTGCACCGTATCCAAGAGATGAACATCCCGGCCCTGTCGCGTTTTTCAAATTTATTTCATCAATTAATAATGAAAGAGTAAATATAAATAAAACTTAAATTCTGAATACTACCCAAAAGTAAGACAAATTAATTAACCTACAACCCACCATGAAAATAACAGAAAGTGATAGAAAAAAAGGTATGAAAATTGTCAATATCATACATCAGTATGATGAAAATATTGTCTTCAATTTTACTACGTTAGATAGTTCAATATATGACATCTAAAAAAATGCATACAAATAGTTCTTTTTTTGTGAAGTAAACTATTTATCTATTTATTTTTGTGAAAGAATTGAGGTATTCATGTTTATTTATTGATATAAATTTTGGATCAAGACAAAGGTCATGAAAAGTATCCACAGCTCAACCAACCAACAAACCAACCACCATGAAAATTGATCATGTTACAAATTAACCCAAAATTATCTAGAAAATTAATTTATTACCTCCATTAAGCCAAAGAAGAAGAGGACTGGTACCGCTGTTTCGCACCGCCTCTGCAAAATAGTAATACAAAGCTCTTCCTCTCTTTTCATTGACCGTCACATACCCGCCATATTGATCAAAATCCACGTCTGGTTGTCCTGGCAATTTTACAATCTTATCCTTCTCTTTCTGCCCAATTTGCGAACTGGCCGTCAAAATTGTCGACTCAGAGAGGCTGACTGTCTCCTTAGTTGTGCTGACATGGCGACGGAGTGTTTTAGGGTCAAATATAAGTCTGTTTAGGGCATCAGTTTGCCTGCCGGTTACTTTGAGTAGAGGTACAAGTATAAGTGTTAGTAACAACAAGTATGGTAGGAATTGGTTTCTCATACTTTAGCTTTTTGTATTTGTTTTGCTTATTGTTTTTGTTTCTCTTTTTGTGTAGGTTATTTTGGAAATGATTCCATGTTGAAAGCTTCTTTTGAATTTATAAAGGAGCTGAAGTGGAGTGTGGGTTGTGACGGTAGGCACCCAAGCATGTTACGTAGGACAAGAAAATATCATGTTCCTCTCCATTTATAAAATGGAGATGTTCCCTGAATTTCTCCATTTGTTATTGGGAAAAAAATTGAATATGAAAACAAATTTAATGAAAGTTTTTTGGTCTAAAAGAATTAATTAGATGGAGAGTTAAGTATCCGTAAAAAATATCTCATTAGCGTGTAATAGACACCTCAACCTTTCCATTTTCCCAGCTAGATTTCATTTTCTCAACGAAATTTCACTTGCATAATTCAATGTTAGACGGTCAGTCAACACGCCAAGATTGTGAGTTGTCGACTCGAAACAAAGAAAAATATGAGGCCAATATTTGTATGAAAGAATCAATGGATTGATATCACCTCAATATCTCATCTTTGAAATCTTTTGAATCCATAGTTACACATATCAATTTTTTATTGAATCCATAGTTACACATATCAATTTTCGGCCCATTGTTTGTAGTTTCACTTTTTAACCATCTTATTTCGGCCCATAATTTTTTTTTTTCATTTTGTTTACCGTAATATATGAAATAAGCACACTTCACCATAGAGAAAATAGACGTCGCAATAAAAAATATTTATAGTTTGTATTGATTTTTGTTAGTCATTTTAAATTCTTTGATATATATTATCATATCACATAAAATAATAAAAGTATTTTTTAAATGTAAATAGAGCCAATAATCCGACTCATGCATCGTCCCCCATGTTAACGTCTAGATTCGTTTGAAAGATGCAGAAAAGATGACATTCCAACCACCCAAAAGAAAATTATTATTTACTATACTATTAGTTATGTAATATCTCATGTAGCGGGTTATTCAATAATAATGTGTGTTGTTGTAGTTCATACACTATATTAGTTTCGGTTATGCATAGCAATACAAATTAAAATAGTAAATTAAATAAAGTAGGTAATATATAAACATTGAAATTAGACCAAACTTAAAAACTTATTTCTCATGTAGATCAAATATTTATTTATATTATCACATATTCATGAATATGTGGTTCCAACTTTTCAATATAATTTTACTCTTTCCAATTAATTATAATCAACAAAATTAGTTTAATACTCACCGTCCTGACTTCAATGGATGGATATCAAATACTCAACGTCCTAACTTCACTTGTTGGATATCGAAATTTATATAGTCATCTCATAATACAAGACGGATAATAAATCAGAAATATGCACTCTCTACACTAGTCATCACAGAAATAACTTCATAAATGAATTTGATAATAAATATATAATGATCATAAATTATTTATTTTTAAGAAATGATTTTTTGTTTTCTCTTTTGGACCACAATGCTAGCGAATAAGACGTAAGCTTTGAAATTATTAGAATTTTTTTTTTGTTATGAAATTGTAGTATAATTTAGAAAATTGTTTAAAAGAATCAAATGTAAACAATACGAACGACAATTGTTCAGAAAGTACAAACAAGAAAAGATCTTTTTGTAATGCACATCAATACATGTGTTTGTATGTGGAGATAAATATCTTAGTCGAGAATTGTCTACAAGAAAAAGTAAAAAAAAAAACGGACCTTCAAAAAAAAGTATAGAAAACTTAGTTTTTATTTGCACATTTAGAGATATTAATGCATTAAAATTCTTATTTCGATTCTGAAGGGAATTCTAATTAATCTGCTTATAAAATGAACGACTAGAAATGAAATACCATATATTTTCTTCAAACATATTACACCTGTCCTCCATTTCGTAATTTATTCCAAAAAAATGTTTTTCTTTTTCTCTCTAATCGTGTGTGACGATAAATGACATTTTTGTTTGTATAGAGAAGTCATCCAATAGATTCACTGCGCGTAATGATGCAATTACGACACATTAGACTGACTCAATTGGCTTAGTAAAGACGTCTGTCATTTTTCAGTTTGGGCCACACGGTATTTGAATGTTCTTTTGTAATATTCTTCTTTCTTTTCTTCTTTGTAATTGTTTTTGACCTCTTATACACGTTGAATATTGTCAACAAACTGAAAGTATGTACAAAAGAAAATAAAACTAACTTTATAACAATAAAGCGGGCAGCAGCACCCTATATTGGTACCAAAATCGAACACAAGTTTCCTCATTGAAATAGAAAACTAACAAAAACAATGTTAACAAAAATTCAAGAAAAGGCCGAATTAAGCTATTGTTTACAATCAAGGACACTGTTCCTCAAAAATAACAACAAATTGGACAACCAAAAAGAATAAATCTAATTTAGCTCAGTGATCACATTACAATTCTATCACAACTCAGATTAACAATTTAATACTGTTAATATGCCAACAAGCCAAAAATGCAGGCATCCTAAACATCCTTTTGATGTCTTTCCATCAACACAGAAAACCGAACCTTCAATTGCACTTGCACATTGAAACATCAATAAAACTTAAAAAAAAACCGCGCCCAAAATCTCAAGCTCATAATTGCTCACTAAACTCAGGGTCCATATAAAGCACTCTTGAAACCGACGAGTCACGTCTGCAAAACAAACAAAAAGATTCAACCAACATTTCACAAAAAATCGTATTACCAAAATAAACAATTCACATCTTCAATAAAACCCTTTTTGTTGCATAAAAACATGCCAAAGTTCAATATTTCTCAACCTTAGTTATAATCAACAATAATCATATTATAACATGAAAAATAACAAGACAAAACAAACAAACGTACAGATCCATGGGGGGTTTGGTGAAAGGCCTGGAGCCGAAAAGGGCATTAACGTCAATAGACATGGGGACCTTGTCAGAGCTGGGCCCGCTCGTCAGACGATTCTCCTGCCCTGACGAGCCTTCACTGTTCAAGGATATTCTCCTCATTTTTCTCTGTGGCGAGAGAACCACCGGCCCTTCGTGTGGCGCTTGAGAATTAGTGGTGTTGGAATTATTATTGTCGCCTTTTTTGGAAGGTCGTGGGAGTAGTGAGGGTTTTGTCGGTGCCGGTACGGATGTGAAATACCTGATGTTAAGATGTTAAAGATTTAATGTTACGTAGGAAATAAATAAATGGACGGTTAGTCCTTGTGAATTGATTGGATTGCAATTTGGTCCTTGTACTACTGATTTGAAAGCACAGGGACAATACCCCAATAAACAAAATAAGAAAATGGAATGTTAGTCCTTGTACTTTAATTGGATTGCAATTTGGTCCTTGTACTACGGATGTGATTTTCATAAAATACAGGGATTAAAGAGTTCAAATCAATAGTAAAAGAACCAAATCACAATCCAATCAAACTACAAAGATAACACTACATTCACCCCACTAAACAAATAAATAAAAAATATTAAACAATACTATTCTCAAACTACCTGTGTTCTAAGGCTTGTTGGGCGGTGATTCGTGACTTAGGATCGTAAGTGAACATCTTCGCGAGCAGATCCAACGCATCATCGCTCGCCATCGGAAATAAAGTACGAAAAGGCTGAGCTGGCACGTGCTGGTACTCCACGTAATCAGGCAGGTACGTCAAGTCCGGCCATTGCGACGCTTTTGGCGTCCCAAATGCAGAGAATATTTTGCCCAGTTGATCTATGTCGCTCGATCCCTAAAAATAGAAAAAAAAATAATCGGTATGTTTGTATATTTATTAGGTTGTTTAGTAGAATATGTGTAGGAAAAAAGGAATAATAACTTGGTAGATAATAAATACTGGGATGAATGCATTGTTGGTCCCTGTACTTTAATAGGATTGCAATTTTGTTTCCGTACTATTCATTACGTTATTTAGTAGAATGGATGCTTTTTATAATAAAGTAGAGGGACCAGCCATGCCAAATTAATAGGACAGGGATTAAATTGCGATCCAACTAAAGTACAGGGACCAACAGTGCATTATCCCATAAATAATCACAATAGCCATTGTTACATATACTAAAAAGGAAAAAAGAAAAAAGGGTACCTGTAAAAATAATAACTTGATAGATACGAAATAATGGGATAAATGCACGAGTAGTCCCTGAACTTTAATAGGCTTGCAATTTAGCCCCTGTACTATTTATCCCATTATTAATAGTACAGGGATTAAATTACAATCCAACTAAAGTACAGGGACTAACGGTGGATTTATCCCATAATAAATAATCACTATAGTATTTGTTACATGTACTAAAAAGGGAAAAAGAAAAAAGGAAACCTGTAAAAAAGGGCGTCTGAGGAGAAGTTCGGCGAAAACGCAGCCGGCTCCCCAAACGTCGACACTTGGACCGTATTGTTTGGTGCCGTATAATAATTCTGGTGCCCTGTACCAACGCGCAAATACCTGAATTAAAATAAAATAAAGAAATAAATTTGGTAATTATTATTTTAATAGTCGTCTTCTTATCGTTATTATAAATATAATGTAAGGACCATTCTGTGAAAATAATTGAAGTACGAGTTCTTTTAAAAGTTTACATGAATTTTATTTTTGACCATACGAGTTCTTTTAAAAGTTTACATGAAATTTATCTTTGACCAACAAAATTGTGTCATTACAAGATAAAACTTATAATATTTTTACTTACATGAAGTTTTTTCTAATAAAAAAAGAATAGAAAATAATAAAAGAAGTAATGATTTGTACTTGATGAGTGAATTTGCGGTCAGGGCTGCCAAAAACACGAGCAAGACCGAAATCGCCGAGCTTCAACTGCCCGTCAGAACCAATCAGCAAGTTATTTGGTTTCATGTCCCTACAAAATAATAATATTTTATTATCAGCCAGTGAAAGAACAATATTTTATCCTAATTACGTAATAATATTCTTTCCTTTTTTTTTGTTTTTTATTTGATTTATTGATGTATAGTTGCACAATTCAAGACTAATTATTGTATTGAAGAATCTTCTACGCTTAATTGAACATTTGAGGGGTAATTTTAAATTTAGGGTAATTTGGATTAAGTTCACGCTTAATTACAAAAAAAAACAAATCTTAATTAAGGCCCAATTGCACAATCAACTAGCAAAAATTAAACATTAAACGTATCAAACCTGTGCAAAACCCATTTCTTATGACAGAAAGCAAGTCCCTTAAGAGTCATTTGAATGTAGGACTTTATATCGGCCGGCGAAAGAACGATATTTCGGTCCTTAATTACCGCCTCTAAATCCGTGTCCATAAACTCAAACACGATGTGCAAATTCCCCTTGTGTGGAAACGCGTCGATCAATTCAATTATATTTGGGTCCTTCAGCTCTTTGAGCAGTTTAATTTCTCTTAATGCTGTGAAATTCACGCCTTCTTTCTGCTGCCCGATCCTGATTTTCTTTATAGCCACTGTTTGCCCTGTCTGAAAATCACACAAAATTCATACTATGAATTAGTTTATTATCATTTAGCACTAAAACTCATTAATCTTTGTGATAAATCAAGTGAGGCATTTCGTCGAACAGATCACAAACACCCAAAAACACGAAAATCAATCAAAAGGAAACAAAACCAAAAACGAAAAATTAACTCAACCTGAGTATCAATGGCTTTGAAGACGACACCGTAGGTTCCCTCACCAAGCACCTCGCGCTTCAAGTACCGATCAGCGACCAACTTCTGCGAGTTGCCCGATTCATCATCCACCATCGTTAACCTCCCTTTGTGTAATTCCGCACGGGCAGTGGTGATTTGTCTATTGCGTGTGCTTCAGTCTTTCATTCGATGAGAAATTTTAGGGTTTGGAGAAAAAGAGGAAGATAAATATTGGGTTTGCTTCTCTTTCTCTCTCGGTTTAGCTCTGAAGGATTTGTGCCGTCGAAGCAGTAGGGTGTGCCGCACAGTTCGGAAACTTCAAAGGAGAAGAAGAAGGAGGAGGAGGAGGAGGAGGTAATAAAGTTCTTTCGTGCCCTCCGTGAAATATAAAATAGCGAATTTATCCTTTATAAAGAGAATATTGCATTGAGCCCACTACCTCGCAACAAGCCGTTCTTTTGTAAGTTATAACCACTATTTGATCCCACTAAGCCACCGAAACCAACTCAGTCTCAATTGAGTCATTGTATCATTTGAATTAACTTGTGTTTGTGATGTTTGTGACATATAGAAATGGGGTAGCACTCGGCAGTTATTTTTACAAAAAAATGCAAAGTAATATATTATTGAAATATTCTGTGTCTATGGCTCTCACGGAAAGCAAAATAAAAGAGTTTCTAAAAGCATTACTACGTATGTAACTTTATAGATTAGAGCAGATATGTTTTCATTAAAAGTACTTACTACTAGTATTATTATTAGTTAATGGAATAAGCAACATATTTGTAAATCAAATCATTGCATATTGTATTGTAATTATGTGAGTTCATTTTTCCTCAAAAAAGTTAATATGCGTTTATTACTACTTTCACGACGGTGAGGAGTTTTGGATTCCAGAGCAGTACTGCACAAGTGCGCAACCATGAGAACTAGGGAACGAGTTTTGAGAGCTGATTAAATGAGGTTATTATTCGATATGATATTTGACGAAGTTTATGAAAACAGATTTAGTTAGAATTTCTCTATTTATTGTGGTGTTTACCGTTTTTTACTGCAGGACCCTTGTTTCCTTTTTTGTGATATTTTGAAGTTTTGCAAGGGTAGAAGTGTAATTTACAAGTAGAGTACAGAACAACACGGGCAAAATATGCTCTCTCTTCTCTCTCTCTCTCACTCTCAATCCGGATAATAAACAAAACAAACACAGCACAGCCCCTCCTCTTACTCTTACTCTCACTCACTCCTCTGTCGCTCGCCTCTCCGCCAATTAAATCTGTCCCTCCCCAATTCCCCTTTCTCTTCTTCTTTCTCCCTCCCAACATACAAACGACATACACATCACTCTTCCCTTCCCTTCTCACTCCGCGTATTCCATAACTTTCTATTCTCCAGAGAGGAAGAGGAAGAGGGAAGGCATTGACAACATTGGTGTTAATGGAAATGCTTCGGATAGGGATGGCCGCGCCGCCATCCGCCGCATCATCCCGCCACTGCCGCCCGTTCTCCCGCCGCCGCAGTTCCGGCGGCTCAGCTTCCGACTGCCAGCTCTCCACAACGTGGTCGTCTTGCAGTTCTTCAGCTCGCTCGCTGACTGCGGGTCCCCGCGCTACTTCCACAGACAACTCTACTTCCTCTGGTGCCGGTCCTCAGACAATAAAATCTCTCTTTATGGTTATAAAACAACTTAGTACATCCTAACAAGGCATTGAAATCAAATTTCTTCTTTTTTTGCTTTTGGATGCAGTTGGATTTAAGGGAGTGGAGAATTTGGTGATAATTGGTTCGGGGCCGGCTGGTTACACAGCGGCCATTTATGCGGCGCGAGCGAATTTGAAGCCGATAGTTTTTGAAGGGTACCAAATGGGCGGAGTGCCAGGTGGACAGCTCATGACCACAACTGAAGTTGAGAACTTTCCGGGTTTTCCTGACGGAATCACCGGACCCGATTTAATGGACAGGTGTCACTTTTCTACCAATTACTGGCCTGACCAAGTACTTGAATTGTCAAATTTACCCTTCTGAAAGTGAGAATGTAAAATTTCCCCTTTGAGAGTCTCGAAATATAAAATTTGCCCTTTTCAATACAAAGGTATTGGATAATTTGTTATCTTCAAGTTTAATGGATAAACTTGATTGATTTTGAGTTTTTGAAGGGTAAAGTTTGGCATTTTTAGTTTTGAAATGGTAAATTTGATATATTTCAAGGTTTTGGAAGGATATAGATATACAAAAATCACTTAACCATTGCCCCTAAAGGCTTCTGTTAGCTAGTAGTTCTTCTATGAATTTCGTTTCAGTCATCTCTACTTTTTGGTGTCTATTCATTTTCATTTGAGAGCTTTTAATATTTTACTAGAATGAGGAAGCAAGCAGAACGATGGGGAGCCGAGCTTTTTCAAGAAGATGTTGAATTTGTCGATGTCAAAACCAGACCGTTCATCATCCGTAGCAGCGAACGAGAGGTCAAACCTTTATTTATTTATCACACTTATTTTAACGTCAAATTATCAATTATACCCCTCCCAAACATAAAATATCATTAAACACCCGTACAAATCATTACAATATCACCAACACCCTCCTCTCCTATTCTTTCAAAACAAATCCTAAATCACCTTCATTCCAACTTACCCGCATCTAAATAAAAAAAATAAAATAAGAACCCCAGTTTTTTAACAACTAGAGTACACACAAAACCTCTCAAATTCCGTCACGTATAGAAGGCATTCTATATGTTCTAGTACTAAAAGGGCATTCTCGTAATTCCCCCCATCCAGGTGAAGTGCCACAGCGTGATAGTGGCAACAGGAGCGGCCGCGAAACGACTCCGTTTACCGAGAGAAGACGAATTCTGGAGCAGGGGAATAAGCGCTTGTGCGATTTGCGACGGCGCGAGTCCGCTTTTCAAGGGGCAGGCGCTGGCCGTCGTGGGCGGCGGCGATACCGCGACCGAGGAGGCGCTGTATTTGACGAAGTACGCGCGGCACGTGCATCTGCTTGTCAGGAGGGAGGCGTTGAGGGCCTCCAAGGCCATGCAAGATAGGTATGTTAATTGGATGCTCTGTTTTGAAAAGGGGAATTGGTTTTGGTGACGCGTTGGACTTTTAGTTAGGAATGAGTTTTGTGGAATGTGAATGTGATGCTTGTTGTGGGTTAGTTTGTTGGAGTCTTAGTTGGTCAATTGAACGATGAAACGTTTTAGAGAGAGTCGGAATAAAAAAAATGAAAAAGTATCTGGAACCGTAAAGAAATCAAAGGGTATTTGTGTGTAGTATGGAAACTTTAGTTAAATACAACTACTCATTTTAAAACAAAAAAAAGAAATAAAATTAAAATCGTAACAAAAAAAAATTCAAGAAGAAGACAAGACAAAAAGAACAAAAGATTAAAAAACAGTTGTACTGATTTAAAAAGAAAAAGAGAATAAATAAAAAAACAAGAAGTAGAAATTGAAACCGGCGTGGTGATGCATGTTAACAGGGGGAATGATCATGATCATGATGTTTGAACAGAGTACTCAACAACGCGAACGTCACCGTCCACTTCTCCACCGAGGTCGTCGACGTCGTCAGCAACTCCAAAGGCCAAATGTCCGGCATTCTCCTCCGCCGAACCGACACATCAGAAGAATCCGTTCTGGACGTGAAAGGACTCTTCTACGGAATCGGACACACGCCTAACAGTCAGATACTAGAAGGACAGGTGGCGCTCGATGCGACGGGATATGTGGAGGTCAAGGACGGATCGGCGAATACTTCTGTTGACGGCGTTTTTGCGGCCGGCGATGTCCAGGTATGAAAGGGGAATTTTGTTGGTTCAATTAGGGTTTGAGAGATTGGTTTTTGTAATTTTGATGTGAGATTGAAAATTTTGAAGGATCATGAGTGGAGGCAGGCTGTGACGGCGGCGGGATCGGGATGCATAGCGGCGTTGTCAGTCGAGAGATATTTGACTTCGAATAATCTTCTCGTTGAATTTCACCAGGTATTATTTATGTGTGTGCTTTCTTTTTTTTATAAGAAGGGCTAAAGTGTTTGATTTTGTGTTTTGTTGGTTCTTTTTGGTTTGTGTTGCGTTGTTTTGTGTCATTTGTTGAGTGGAGTTGAATGATCTGTATATATGTATTCATGTTATTAATAAATTTATTTATTTATGAAGCCTGTGAGAGAAGAGGCAAAGAAGGAGATTACGGACAGAGATGTTGAAATGGGCTTTGACATTTCTCGTACCAAGCACAGGGGCGGGGTACTTCTATATTTTCAAAGTTATTTTAATTGTATTCTTACATTAAAAAAACAATTCTTAATCTCTGTGCAAAAAACTGGAATATATATTTTTTTTGTCTTCACACATTTTTTTTCTAATTTTTTGCATTTAATTGCAGTATGCTCTTCGGAAATTGTACCATGAGAGCCCAAGGCTCGTATGTGTACTCTATACTTCACCGACATGCGGTCCGTGTAGAACTTTAAAACCAATTCTTAGCAAGGTTAGTTCTACAATATATATCGTCTTTTATATTTATATTTTGATTTATTTACCATTTATTTATTATTTTTTTTGGAATTATAATTATGGCAGGTGATAGATGAATATGATGAAAATGTGCATTTTGTTGAAATTGACATAGAAGAAGATCAAGAAATAGCAGAAGCAGCCGGAATTATGGGGACACCTTGTGTGCAATTTTTCAAGAATAAAGAAATGCTCAGGTCAGCTTTTCATGAAAATTTTCAAGAATAAACAAATTCAGTATTGTTTCTTGTTTTCACATGCTATTGTATCTCTTTGATATGCAGGACTGTATCTGGCGTGAAAATGAAGAAAGAATACAGAGAATTCATCGAAGCGAACAAATGAGGCAAAAATCACCGTTGTTACGAGACCTTGGTTTTCAATAAAAATAGATTTTTTTTGTATTTATGTTCTTAGCCAATTTGTCTCACATTTATCTCTGTTTGTAATCAAGTGTCAATTGATTCTTGAGCAAATATATACTATACAATCGACGCACAATATGTTAGATAATTTATGTTAAATTTTCGACTAAACTGTAAAATTTTCATTATAGCGATATTTTTTCTCAATTTGGGTAAAATATTTTTTAATGATGTTACACAATTAGCGTGCCAATAACTCTTTCTATTTTCTCATTAAATTTTTTGTCAATTTTGAAATTACGTTGGCTCTCCATGACGCACAGTCCATCCACTCAATTATCATTTTGCATATGTTGTATATTGTTTTTCAACTTAAAAATCATTTAGTAGTCTGACTATTGTAACTATATTCTTAAATTATACTATATTTCTAATAAGATGTTTCTCTTTAATTACTTTAGAGTCTTGATAGTCATCAGTCAAGAACATATTCTAAAAAACTAATAAATGAAAAAAAAAACACAATTCACCAAGTAATGTAAAAAACTAAGAAATGAAAGAAAAACACAATTGCACCAAATATTCATGATTGTTCATCAAATTTGTGACTGATCGTATTACCATCATGAGGCGTTTAAGGCTCCAAATTTTTGAAACAATCCCCATAGATGTGAGAATGTTTGATATGTTTGTTTGTGGTTTGGTTGATAGCATTAGGTCTTTCAAAATAATTATGGTAAACCGCTCCAAGAGTCCATCATAACTCTTAATGATCTGAATTAAACATATTTGATTCCAAGACTAGGAGTCCATAAAAACATTCAAAATCTAAACAATAAAATTTGGCAGCATCTTTAACTATCTTGCAAGATACTATTATTGACGGGTGCACTTTTCCCCTTTCAGTAAAAAACAGGATTTTATTATTATTTAATACATAATGAAAATAACATGAAATTAATACTTCTTATCAACATTTCGCATTGTTCGTCCAAATGTCAAATCATGTCAAAAACAAAAAGTCTAAACTATATTTAATCCAAGTTAATGTTTCTGAGCAAAATTTTGATATTCACAAATTATAATCATATCAACGAACCTAAGAACATTAGTTTGATCAGATAAGATTGCAAATTAGCCAGGAACTATCACCATTTCAGCTGCACAAGAAGAAAACCTTGAAAGATGTTCAAGTCTCACAATATCATAACTAAATTTTATAATTCATGAATAACGTGTTAATATCTGTATCAATCATCATGTAGAAACAAAGTTAGTTTTGTAAAATATAAACAGTGCAAAAGAAACAAGATGGTAAAGTAACACATGATGTTTCTCACATAGACATTCCGTGATCTCTCCAGAGTTCATTTGTGCACAATTTTCTATCATATGTTTTCTAAGATTATACACACATAAATATAACATAATGATGCATACTTCAATATTAATTTTAATAATAAAAAATGCTAAAAAGTCAGTCTATCTCATTAGACTGATCTCTTTACGTTCCATTGCATTCCTACTCCTCAAGTTTGTTTAGATGACACTGAAAAATTTGTTGTTCTAAATTATTACTTCACAGTTTTTTTAATAAGAAACAAACTCAATTTTACTCAAATCAAAGATCTTATGGTATGTTAAATGAGCATAGTAAATATATGGCAACTGAAAAAACATAATGTATTTACTATTGAAGATATACCGGACATGAGTACTTGATCAAGAATTTGATGTCGTGTCCCATAATTTTTTTGTGTAATATATGTAGTGAATGAGATTGTATTGTTAATGAGTCAATGTAGGGACCGCACAACAGTCACATGTGATTATTTGCACAATCTAGTTGTACGGATTTACGTGTCACGTTATCGTAGTTCACTACACAAACTTTCAGGATCTTCGTGTCACACGTTATCATAGAGTCATCGGTGAAAAATCATACCCAAATAGTTTTGTGTCACGCGTTCTTTTAGCTATCAGTTAAAATCATACCCAAAATAACGTTTTCGCGCCACATGTTATAGTAGTTTGGTTATGTGTCATGTATCAAAGATGTAAAGTAATATTCATTGATAATATTTTGTTGTGATGTGTGATTATTTTGCGAAAAAATGAAACTTGTTTACGGATTTTATGTGTCACGTTATCGTAGTTCAGTACACAAATTGTTAGGATTTTCGTGTCACATGTTATCATAGAGCCATCGGTAAAAAACATACCTAAATAATATTTTCGTGTCACGCGTTAGTTTAGCTATCAGTGAAAAAAATCATACCCAAAAAAATGTTCCAAAATATAAAAAACAATATCTATCTCAACTAATTGAGGGAACATCATATCAAAAAATATACCATATCATATCCAATTTGAAAGTATAACAAATCCATCTCAACAAGAATCACTGTTAGATGAGTCATCTGGCAAGACCGGAGTGAAGGGGAGGTCGGAACCATTCTCTATTAAACTAGCATACCGATCAACCCATATAATTTTTTTACTAGATTAATTTTATATTTGTGACTTAATCACGCATTCCAACTCCTCCAACTTCTTGTACGCATCCCTAATATCATCCGGTCTCGCGCCAGCGCCTTCCAACTCCTCTTAAATACGGAAAATATGCGCGTCAACGCTAAAAATCTCTTATTTCGCATTTCATTCAAGAAAATGACTCGAAACACATCGTAATTGGAAATTGTGTATTTGAAAGTCTTTTTGGGCAGATTTTAACAAGTGTACACGTCAACAAAATTTCAACGGATTTTCCAATCACCTTACGGTCCACAACACAAAACGTAAGAATTTTATCCGTGTCAATTTTGAAAACAACTCGCGTGTGTTTCGTAAAAAATTTCAAGGGAAAATGCTTCTCTTTATCAGTGAGTTCTCCTAAAGATACATTTCAAGAACAAATCTTGTGCACTCTCATGAAGATACGAACTCCAAATTTTTGGGGCTCTCCACTTGGAATTATAAAATGAATGGATCGAATGGTCGGAATGGAAGATAGCCTAGATATCACTTTCTTCAAGATTCCTCCGACAGCCATTATTCCTATTAAAATTGAAGGGTCATGACAGTAAGGTCATCTTACTTTCCATTCGATCGTATATTATTAGATTACTACATCGAGCAAATGAGAAAGATTCATTCGGTGGATATCTCAAAAGACGAGTTTATCATGAGATGGCTAAAGGGCGAAGTAAAGAGGGTCAAAACCGAGCTCTCATCCTCTCGACAATCTTCTGTCGTTATTTCAACCATCAACACATCCGCCCCGCACCCAATCGACGTTAAAATCATACTTCACCGCACGAATTACGAGCAGCTAATCCAGCCGTTAGTCAACACAATCCGATCCAAATTCAAGAATTTTATCAAAGCCACTACTGTGTTATCGATTGACCAACTGATATTTTCTGGTGGGATGTGTCGCGTTCCCATTATTCAAAAGGTCGTATCAGAAATTTTGAAGAAAACTCCGGTAATGAAGACCAATCTGACAGATTATGTTGCCGTTGGCACTGCCCTTCAAGGTTTTCTATGAATTATGAGGACGGAATTTGCAGCATCGATGATTCTTGTTTCGATCGGAATCGAGGCCGTGGGGTGATTTTCAAAAAACTGATTCATAGGCTTTCTTCGTTTCCGATGGCTCGATCCATTCTGTTTATAACTCCAAGTGGGGAAGCCCAAAATTTTAGAATCCATGTTTTTATGGGGGAGCATTGGTTTGTGCTTCAAATAATTTTTGGGGGAATTAGTTGATATTGAGAAGCGTTCACCCCCAGAATTTTCGCAGAAACACATGCGAGTGATTTTCAGAATCAACGTGGATAAAATCATGGAGGTTTGCATTGTGGATTACAAGGGATTGATTTTGAAATTCCTTGATTAAATATGAGAGTTTTGTTTGTTGACATAATTTGACATTTGGAGGACAATAAAAAATGTTGATATACGATCGTATTGATTTATTGTTTAATATTTGATTTGTTTGTTCTACTGACATAAGTTTGCGGAAAATATTAACTTCATTTGTTGCCTATTGAAGTCCGGTCTCGATTTCTCCCGTATTAAATAGATTTGATCAATATAATTATGGATCATAAATCATGTTTTTTCAAATAAAATTCTCGTACTCTAATTAAAGAAAAGTGCTGGATTTGGTCAATATAATTGTGAAAACAAAATCATGACCAAATCAATCAAATTAATGGGTCATGAATTTAATTATGAGTAATAAGAACATATATAATTTGTAACATGGCATAATATTTTGGGAATTCAAGTCAAGAGGTCCAAACAACAGAGTAATGAAAAGTAAGAATGACCTTACTGTCATGTCCCTTTCATTGCTTGATATATTTTGAAAATTAAAAAAAATAATATTTTTTATTCTTTTACCGATGAGAAAGAGCTCATCATCTGTGAAACAATAGTTGCAGTGTCTAATTTGAGCAGCTGAATTCTATACTTCAGAACATAAGCAGATGCATTAGCATAATGAATTCTAGCTTTTATCACTTTCGGATCGTCAGACTTAAGCATGCCTACTAAATTATCCAACATACGAGCTTCATTTTCAAAGAATTCTCACTTCATGTACTTTTCCTTAACATGCAAAGCGTTCTCAAGCCGCCTCTTAGCTAAAAGGCCATTATTTCTGACCTCATGTAAGAAAACAACTCGGTATTCCTCGTAATTCAAAAGCGCAGATCTCAAAGTCATCTTTGGACAATTTCTAGTGAGCTTTTCCGTCGGATGTTTCAAAGCAAAACCAAATATGATATTCATAAATTAAAATAATTTGCTTATAAGTATAAAAAGAATAGAAAACATTAGTTTGATCAAATAACATTGTAAACAAAAAAGGAATTTGTTAAAATGACGTTTAACATATCCGTCAATGTCTACCAATCGAATTTCACTGTCCTGCAGAAGTTGAAAAATTCGATTGGAGGACATTTGATGTGCTAAATACTAGACATAAGAGTAACTGATCAAGGATTTGATGTGATATAACATGCATGTATACATCAAAAACATAATTTATATTCTTTATAAATCTAAAACTCATGTATATCTTGTGTACGAAATAGAAAATATTATCTTTTATACAATGTGCTTTAGTGCAAAAGGTAATTTCAAGTTTGCACTTCAACAAAGCGAGAACATCACTTAAGCTCCTACTGAAATTGAAAATGTCATGTGTGAGTAGAATTAACGTAACAAGATTTTCTGAAAATGACATATACAAAGAAATTGTCCAAAGATGTATTGTTAATGAGTCAATTAATATAGAGACTACCAAGCTGTGTTAGACCTGTTGTGATTAGGAGTTATATAATGAGAGTGATTAAGGAGTGTTATAACGGAAGTGATAACACATTTCTCTTTTATATTTATTATAGTGATTTTCACTTTTTCCTTAAAACAATCATTGCATATTATTCTATGACATATTTAGTGATGAGTGCATTTTTTCACCGACGAGTTTTCCTCATCGGTTAAAGAATAAAAATAAATTGTTTTTTAATTTTCAAAATTAAGTTCCTTCCACCGTAAACTTTTGTAAGTAGAACAAACAAAATAAATTGAGCAATGACAAAAATATTAAATTGATAAAATTATTTTAATATTTTTAAAATAGAATAAAAGAATAAGCAATATCTAAATTAAAATCAAATATTCAAAAACAAAATTCAACAATTGCAAAAAATTTAAACTGCTAAAAATATTTATAAAATATTAAAAAAAAGTAAAAAACAAGCAGTACTAAAAATCTAAACGAATGAGGTTAATTCTCATCATTATTTTTGTTGATAGTTTAGGAAGTGTAAATCTGATAAACAAGTTTTGGAAGGATATACATGAAATTTTCCTTTACTTCGTTTTTTCTTGATTGAGGGGTCAAAATGCAAGGAATAACTTCACCCAAATAAACTAGCAAAAAATAAAAAAGCCCAAATAAGAAAAGAAAGAAATAAAAAGAAAGAGCTCGGAGAGAATGGCGAGAGACAGCTGCTTGGCTCGGATCACCGCCGGCGTGGCGATCGGCGGCGCAGTCGGCGGCGCTGTTGGTATGGTCTCTTTATCCTCCCTTTCTTTATTTCCGAAGCCTAAACCCTAATTTTTTTATTTCAGGAGCATAAACCCTTTTTTGTTCTTTCATTCCTTTATCGTTGGTGTATTTTCTATTGAAAATTTGAAACTACAAATAGTCAGTGTTAAGATCCTTATAGTGTTGTGTGTTTTTCTTTGGCCCCTTTTGGGATTTTTTTTGTTCATGAAAGCTAGACAGATTGTTTGTTTGGGGTTTCTATGATGAAGATTACTTGGGGGAAATAGGAGTTCTGTTCCAATTTCTCCAAATTTAGCTTAAATTTTTCAATAGCAAAAGGCTTTTTGATATGAGGGTCTTAGATTAAATTGCTAAAGCTGGATATTACAATTGAGATTTACACTGAATTTCTGTTATTTTTTCCTATATTACAATCATGTTTTAGTCTTTTAAAATCAGCTCTCATATTTGAAATTCTCTCTCTCTGATATCAAATCTCGTTTTTACTAAATATGCCTTAGATATTTTATTTATTTATTTTTACTTCTTTCCAGTTATTCCTCTCATTTAATCTTGTGGTCTCCTTTTCCTCATTTTATTCATTACCAGATGATATATTATTAATCAAAGAGATTAATCGAAGTTTATAATTTGATTCTTTTTCAGGTGCGGTTTATGGAACTTATGAAGCAATCAGATTCAAGGTTTGTTAGCTTTTATCTTTCACTTAAGTTTTCAAAGCCTAGCATGAATAAAAAAGTTAACTCGCTCTTTTTTCCAGTTTATATTAAATGTTTGAATAAAAAAGTTAACTCGCTCTTTTTTCCAGTTTATATTAAATGTTTCATTTGATTTTTATTCAGGTACCAGGATTGTTAAAGATAAGATACATTGGACAAACAACACTTGGAAGTGCAGCGGTTTTTGGTCTCTTTTTGGGAGCTGGAAGCTTGATACATTGTGGCAAATCCTATTAATTTGTTTTTGTTCTTTTAATCTCTGTTTGTTTGGAGCTTTATTAAAATCTTTGATATTTGTTTTATGTTTGTTTGACTTTTAGTGGAATGGAAATTTTGTTAAATTGGAAGGCCGATTTTCTGTACTGAAATAATGTAACATTTGTTCATCTTATGATTATGTGAAAACATGATCACTATTAATTTGTATCGTTTAGAGTTTATTGGTTAGAGAGCATTTCTTTATTATTTTTTATTTTCATTTCATTTCTTTATTATTTTTTAATATACTAGATTTAATCAATATTGAGCAGTTCAGTCACTTCATTTGATGTGAAGCAGTCTTCAAACAATAGCAAGGATTTGCTGAGCATTTTTCAAATAATTTTGCATAAAACAAAGTACTGGAGCTAAAAACATGCAAATGATACATAAAAAACTCTCTTTTTAGACCCTAATGCGAATAAAATTCAAAAGAAATATAAGGCGAGAAACCTCTTCAGTACAACACAACACATATTACACAAATACCAGTTCTATCTACCAACATAACTATTCAGAACTACATCTGAATAAGCACCTCATGATCTGCAATTTGTTCCAACAAAACCAGTAAGAATTTGACATTTCTACTTTTCAAAGAATAAATTTGATATTTTAAACTGAAGATTTACCTTCTACTTGAACGAGTTTTGAGCCTCGAGACACTACTCTCTATCACCGAATCTTTGAGAGCTGAGCCTTTGGCCTTCTTGCTTTTGGCTTTTGACATACCTGCTCAAATAACCAACAAAAATCTTAAAAAAAAACATAAATAAAATATAATTACTTTTTGTTTTAAAACAAGGGCCCAAAGCAAAAGCAATGCCTCTACGTGAAGACATTCTTGTTGACTGAACTTCCATTTCTTCTTCATCATCATCTTCTTCTAATTCGGACGACTTAGTTTTTGATACACAGCTTTCTTCTGACAAACTTTCATCCTGCTCATTCAAATTTTCCGTTTCTGTGTCAGAGCTCTCTTGTACTGGTGGATCAAGCACCTCTCCGTTTTCATCTGTAAAATTAAATACATTTTTTAATATATTCAAAAAAAGATATGTATTGTGGTTATTTTATTTTTTTCACATTTTTTGTTTGTTTTGTTAATGTTTTTCAAACTGAAGTTAAATAATCCTAATTGGTAAATAATGCAGTATTTATTTTATTACCTTCATTATTAGTTCTAATATTTTCTTTTGTGCCCTTCTTTTTGACGAGAAATCCTTCGAGCGTTCCAACTCTCTGTTGGTGCAGTTTAGCGTTTCTAGCCGTGATTTCTTGTTCTTTTCTTTCTTCGTGTATTTTGCTAATTTTCTCCTCAAATTCTTCTATGCAAGCTTTCACTTCTGCCTTTGCAAACTTCTTGCACTAAGCAATCACAAAATTAGAGAGGAAATTAGCAAAAATGTGAAATATGTTTATATCTAGAGAGAGAGAGAGAGAGAGAGAGAGTTTAACGGACTAACTTTGGCAATCATGGATTTGAAGTGATTCAAAACGGAATTTTCAGATAAAACATGCTCATAAGATTTGAAAGATTCGATGAGTTTTTTCAATCCTTTTTCTGTAACTGTTAGCTGAGAGAGACAATATGCAATGTACTCCCACTGCTTCACATCTACATAAATCGCACACAAAACATATTATTATCATCATTATATTATTCTTACGAACTGGATATTTGATTGTGCGTATAATGAAATGAACTTAATACCATTTACACCGCTGAATCTATTACACAGCTTTTCGACGAGAGAATCCATTTGTTTGTCCTGAAACAAAACACAGTTTTTTTGTCAAAAACAGAAAATTTGTCTAGTAAAAGAAAAGGTATATCAATAAATAACAACAAACAAGCACCTTTTTTATTGAGCCGATTAAAAATTGCATAATGTTGCAAAAAGATTCTTCCGGAAGGTTTTGGTTGCACAGCTGGCCTAGAATGTCTGGCAGCAAATTGTATATAGGATTGCTTCCTTCAAAACAAAAGAAATTAATACAACTCAAGAATTTCACAAGTTGAACAATTAAAATATCATATAGAAAAAAAATACCTTTCTTTGATAATTCATGAAAGAATAACTTAGCAAGACTAGAAATCCTCTCATCCTCATCTTCTATACACGTAGCCATTTCATTTATATACCCCTTAACCTAAATTTTTTACATTTATCCAACATTAATACATTATTAATTCAAAATTTGATATATACTATTTCATTTTTTACCTTCATCATATCATTTAATATCAGGTGGGAAATCACAAGCACCGCATTCTTTCGCACGGATAACGATGCGTCACGCAATCTGGCGTAAATAAACTCGGTCCAGGGTTCTAGAAGGTTCGGGAACCGGACCGCCAGGTCACCGATGGCCAAAGTACAGTTCGACCGTACCGTCTCGTTCTGCGCTGTTTTGGCCACCGTAAAAAGCAGTTGCAAATTCGCCTCACTAAAAAGTTGAAATGTTATTTCAAGAAAAAAGAAGGCTTTAATTGTAAATTACTAAATTGTGAGAGTTTAATTTACCAAAAGTCAGAGTCGATAATCATGAGTCTACATAGAGCAAGCATTGCGGAACGCTGTAAAGGTGGGTACTGAAAAAAGAAAAGGAAATTATAAAAAATACAGGGCTTTTTCGCAAAAAACGAGAAATTTTATTATTTTTCATGAGATTAGGTTTTCTAAATTGACCTTTTGAAGGAGGTTCAAGTTGCGGCAGAGTTTTGAGAGAAATGGCGCGCAAAGGCCGATGAGATATTTTTTCACTTGAGATTCAGAAATGATTTCCTTTTCTGCTTTTTCGGCGAGTGAGTCAATTGCTGCATCTGCACTTACGGTAAGTCCAAGTTCCGCGTTTATACTTCCCACCTGTCACAATACAGAATAAATAAATCACCAAATGCATTGTCAGAATATCTAAGTACAGGTAGTCAGGTACTAATATTGTCAAAAATATTTCAGTACAAGTACTAATATGGTCAAAATATTTCAGTAGAGGTACTAATATTGTCAAAAATATTTCAGTACAAGGGCCAAAATGCACGTAAATGGAAGTATGCTAATTCTAAGTTAAATAAGCATTAAGTTATACCTCATTAACATTATCAGATGTGGCTGTTTCTTTCTCCTTCTTCCCTTTCTGTTTCTGTATTTTCCTAACGCAACTCTCAACATAAACCAAGTGATTCAGCGCGACATGACTAACCACAAACAAAAACCTACCGAGTTTCAAAACCGGTAATTTTGCAAAAAGACCCACCAAATCCGACCCCTCATTTTCCAACTCCCCATCAGGAAACAAAGCTCCAAAACTCTTCTTCACGGATTCCGATGCAAATAATTCGGGCTCAGGATGAGTACAATAAACCGTACTAATCGCCTTATCAGCCGCATTATACCATATTTTATCCGGCAGAAAGAAACCCGTAATTAAATTTTGCAAATTTCCAAAAACCCTAACATTATTACTACTCCTCAATTTCTCTTTATCTTCTTTCGATAATCTTTCTAAAGCCACACAAGCTGTTCGAGCGAGTAATGGTTCTTGTTTTGCCCACCGACCGAAACCTATGTCGATTATTTCGGTTAAATGATTGGTCAAAATTTGAGGCGATGACCAGGCGGCCATACAGAGAATCGATAAAGCTCCCCTACTTTGCACCACACCAAAACCGTTTATGTTAAAACTGAAGAAGTCCCACAAAGCTGATATCTGGTAGAAAAGAGATGTTTAATTAGTGATTCTATAAGGGTGTATATGTAAAATTTGAAGAGAAGAAAAGTACTGTGTTGGATGAAATTTCTCCTCTGAAGACTAGAGAGCTGACTAGGCTTTCGAGTGCCGCCAGGTCACCAATGGTTGATTCAATTGCTAAATTTATTAAGTTTTTAGCTGTCTCAACTGGATTTTTCCTTATATAAATGGTTATAAACGCATTTTCCACTGCTTCATATATCGACTTATCCTGTGAGAAAACCTGTTCAAAAAACACAAAAACAAATCATAAACAATAATAATCTTATGGATTTATACAAGTCAATTACCATACCACATTAAATAATATTTTTTTAAAGTTTACCAATGGGAGCATTTTTTTGAGGCACTCATCTGAGCCGTCGATCTGAAACTGGCGACACCTCATCAAAAGCAAAATAGTATATTCCACATCTGACGCATTTGGCGAAGCCAATAGCTGCATGAGAGTTGGCATCACAGAATTAATCTGCTTTGAAAACCGTAATCCCGCTTCCAGAGACGCCACCAAAGCCCTAATCTGCTCCAATCCCCCCATATCCGGTACCGTACTCTCCTCTTGCGTACCGGTCCGGTCAACCTGGTCAACCTGACAGCTGTCAGTCAAACTCTCCTGTTGCTCGACTACTCCTAGCTCTTCTTCTTCCTCCTCTTCTCGTTCTTCTCTTTCGACAGGATTTGGATCAAGTGATTGTAACTTTTCTTTGTATTTCTCCAAAGTGGTTTCAAAAGCGGCGATTCTGAGCTGGGGACCGAACGGATTGTGCTGAAGCATCGAAATTAACAAACCTAGCGCGGATTTCCGTACAATCGCGCTTTTGTCTTCTAGCCGGCCGGCGGCTAATGACGCCACCTCGTTCCAAAGCCCGATTAATATCGCACTTCCCTCACATAATTCTCCCCAAACCTACAAAATGTTATTAAAACTATCTAATTAATTTTGACAAAGGTGAGTTTTACAAAGGGTGGATTTGTAATTGGGAAATGTTCAAATAACCCCCAAACTTTTCTGAATATTATAAAAAAACCGTGTGTGTATAATAAACATTTCATTTTCAAATAATCCTCTCCGCCTAGTTTTTCATCCAAAACTGAGTTAACTTTTTTGAAATTCCCTTTTCACCCTCAAATATTAATGAGATATTTGAGGGTAAAATGGGAATTTCAAAAAATTCAACTAAGCTTTGGACGGAAAAGTACATGGAGGGATTTTTTTTAAAAAGGAAATGCTTACCATAGGAGCGTTTATCAAAATCTGAAAACTCAAGGAGATTCTTATAATATTCAGAAAACTCAGGGGCTTATTCAAAAATCTCCCTTCATAACTCTACAAACCTGCATCACTCTGCTCCTCGTATAAGCCGACACATCCCTGAACCTCTCAAGCAAAACATCCAGCATCGCCTGTTTCCCTCTCAGCCTCAGAGATTTGTTGCTGACGTCACCATCTAGGTCATTAAATGCTTTAGCGACCAACTTTCCCAAAACGCCCACGAGAGAGTTGCGAATTTTGTACGAGTCCCCGCCGAAATGGGGGACTAAAATGCCGATGTTTGTGGACACGAGTTTGGGAGAGTGGGATGCGAGGTCGATGAGGAAACGGCCAACGTTTTCTGCGCCTGTTGTGTCCCTGTTATAAAAGGGAAATTTGTGAAAAGGACCTTGAGTTATTGGAAATTGCATAAAAAGGCGATGGTATTTTGGGGAATTGCAAAAAAGAACTCCGTTTTTAAGAAATTGCGAGAAAAAAATGTATTGTTTAGGAAATCGCGAACTTTTTGCAAGAAAAAAGAACTCTCTATTTTTTAGGAAGTTGTAAGAAAAAGCTCTTTATTCATTCTTAAGTCTTAACTAATATTTTTAGTAAAACTAACTGTCAGCCCCAGTAGTATACCATTCAAATAAGAACGTAATACAAAAACGCTAAATTGCAAAAAAGACCCCACAATATATGCTTAAATCGCAAAAAATTAAAAAATAAAGTTCTTATTCATCACGAAATTCCAAAAACAAAAAAACCCTACCCTCTCTTAATCTCCAACACCCTTACTTTATCCATCTCAATCACTCCAATCAACACTTTCACAAATCCCAAACTCAAACTCAAAACTCAAAAAGTCAAAGGTCAAACCTGGAATAATCCTTGGGATCCACTCTCCCAATCTCCCTTATCAATGCAACACCTAAACTCCCGTCTCCATATTTCTTCTCACCAACTGAAACCGCCTCAGCTAAATGCGCCACTGTATAATCAAACTTGTGGATTAAATGAAGGACTGAAGCGCAAATTTGATCGGTCCGGCCGAGTTTTGTGGAAATTGTGCTGATTATTCGGCCGAGGGATTTACGGGTTTCTTCGTCTTTTAGTAGGGTTTGGTTCTCGTAAAGCGTGAAAGTACACCTGGTAGAAATGGACATTTGAATATATAATTTTGCGTGTTTAGTTGTTTGTTTGATTGATTTTTGTGAGGATTTGTGAAAGTGGATCTATTTGTGAGATGAAAGAAGGGGTGTTTGCACGAATGTACAGGAAAATATGAGAAGGCGATTTAGTAATTTATCAAGAGTGCATGTTTTGATAAATATATATGGAAACTGTGAATGAATGAATGAGTTTGAGAGATGAGTAAGAGTGTACTTTGAAATGAAGGAGAGATAATTGTCGTCTATTTCGCCCGGACCGAAAAGCAAGGACAGATTGATCTCTAGAGAATTGGCTATCAGATTCAGAATTTTACTTCTTTGAGCCTCCCAATTCCATGCATATCCTGTATTTTTCTTCCTATTTGTTCCCAACTAGTAAAAAATGAAAATATTCTTATTAAAGAAACTTAAATTTTGAGACGATTTTATAAATCATTGAAATTCCGACTAACCTTACTAGAAGAAGCAGTGACAGTTTTAGCGCTCGACTCTTCAGCCAAAACAACAGACAGCAGAAAAAACGAGTAAATCTTCAGAGAGTTTCTATGTGAGGCCACACGGTCGGCCACATTGGTTCCATCCTCATACAATCCGGGCGATGATGACTCAGCGGCTCTGGAGAGCGAGTCGACGCTCGGAAGCAGAACACTCAAGTTGGACCGAAGGGTGTCAACGAGATTAAACTTTAAAGCGGGGGGCAGTTTGGTAAAGTCGCGCACGAGCGAGTAGATTTTGTCGAAGATGTCTTGCTCTTCCACGCAGAATATGTCTCGGTCCGACAGATCAAAGGTCATTCCTGTTTGTCGAAAGAATTTAGAGTGAAAAATTTAAGAAAAATATGATGTGTAAACAGCTTGTGAAATCTAATTTTGTGTAATTTTGGTTTATAATGGAATCAATTTGCAGTACTTTTGAGAAAATTTGATGGAAATCCTTAGAAAAATCAGAGGAAAATTTCGAATGAGCTGAAAATTTGAGAAAAATTTGTGGTATATACATACAGCTTGGGAAATCTGATTTTGTGTAATTTTGGTTTATTATGGAGACGATTTGCAATATTTTCCAGGTTTCAAGAGATTAATACGAAATAATACTCAGAGAGTTAGTCAAACAAACAGTAAACTAAGAAAATTGGGGCAAAAAATAATCAGAATTCAATTGGGAATAACCGCCCAATTATGAAATTCAAAACTAACAAGCTCAAGTGGAACAATGGAGAGATGTAATTACGAAGAAAAATACTCTAATTTGAGAGAAGTTAAATAAAATCAGTGATAATGGGAAACATTACGGACCTTTGACGAGGTCCTCGATTTGGGAGGGGCGGAGAGCGGAGATCTGAACCGGAGACACGGCGCGGAGGCATTCTGCTTCGTCTGAGTCTTCTTCCTCTAAGTCCTTCAGATTGGAAGGGAAGGAGAATGGAGGTGCCATTGAATACAAAGGAGAGCGAGAGCGAGAAGAAAGGAAAGGAAAGGAGGTTTTGGTTTGGGGTTTGAAATGGGAGCGGGAATTCGATTTGGGATTTTGGATATAATGGTGGAATTTGGTATATGTACTCGTGAAAGTAAGAATGTTGAATGTACGCTTGGCTTTTGTGGTGTTGAAATGTTTCGGATTTGGCCCTTTTAGAAGTTGATATATCAGATCAGATGTAGGCTTTTATGATTGAAATAAAAAAGTTTCAAGGTTTGAATCTTGTTGATATTTATTTTTGAGAAAATAATTAAAAGTAAAATCAATTATTAACCAAATACATGTTTTTCTTTCTTAAAAGAAAAGTAAAACACCAATTTAATTAAAAATATAAAACAAGAACAAAGAGGCTCAAATTTTCTCTATTTTTTTCCGAAATAGGATCAAAAAGCCCTAATTCCATCGATCAATTAAATCAGAAGAGTACTACTAATAACTCACATCTAATTGAATTTTTTTTTTTCTATTTTATTTTAACTTTTTTTTTAAATGCAGCCAATTAGGCTACTAAAAACTTTCATTAAAATAAAATAAAAATGCTGAGTAGCTTGCTTACAATCAACATCTCTTAAACAAGAGCTTGGAAGTCTAATCCTACCAGCCTTCCTTTTACGGAACTAAAAAATTAAGAAAAAACTAGTCTACGCCTTAGCCTGTAGGCATGCTTGTTTGTCGACTTTCGTTTTTTCAAATTCGATTCGCCGTCATTTTTCAAGCTTGTGTCGCTCGTGAGGCTTCATCAATAATCTTCAAAAAGATCCGACAAAAAACATAAAACCAATATGCATTAACTCGTGGCTTACACCCCTACATTTGTGCTAAAAAATTATTGTGAAAAACACTGTTGTAAGCTTTGACCCATTGCTCAATGCCCTAAACAATCGTGCTTGAATTAATGCTAAAAAATACTTGCCCAAACATTCGTGCTAAAACTAATTTGTGCTTTAACAACCCTGTACCAGGTAACCGGCACATATTTTATTTTAACTCTCAAAGATGCATGTAATCGGAATTTAATATAGAAAGCATTAAATCAATTTTATGTTTGATTTTATCTGTAAGATAAAAACGATGCATACAAAGAATTTAGGGGTAATATCACGTATGTCCTTCCAAAACCTCAAAATATCAAATTTATATGTGCATTTCCTCCAACAAAAAGAATTTATGTGTATGGGTATGGGCCTTTACACAATTATTGGATTTTTTTTTAAATACAACCATTTAAGAAAATAAATCAATAACTACCAATTTTTTTTTTCGCCATTGAGAGTGGCGGAACAGTATTTTTATTTTTATTTTTTTTTTTGATAAATTTTCAAAGTGTTTTTAGGCGCAAAAAAATATAAAATAGGTTGTTCCGCCAAGCTTTTTGTCGGAACAAGGTTTTTTTTTTTTGACTAATTTCTTTTCTAAATTTGCAGTTAACGCTAAAAATTAATCTGTTCCACTAAGGGTTCTGGCAGAATACGCCCGGGCCATTTAACGGCCTTAAATAATCCTAATTAGGAGAAAAAATAAACCCTAGAGTCTTTCATTTTTGTAGTGATTTCTAAATGACATGAACTTTATATTTGATGGAATTTAGGGTTCTGGACAAGCAGTTGTAATTCGAGTCACAGCTGATAGATGTGTGTTTTACAATTGCCGATTTCTCGATTGGCAGGTAATTTCATCATCACATAAATATTTTTTTTTTCTTTTTTTCTATCCCAACATGAAATATATTATCATTGTTATTTACATAGGGGTTATTTTTTTCTCCTAATTAGGATTATTTAAGGCTGCTAAATGGCCCGGACGAGTTCCGACAGAACCCTTAGTGGAACAGATTAATTTTTTAATTTTTAGCGTTAACTACAAATTTAGAAAAGAAATTAGTCAAAAAAAAAAAAGTTCTTGTTCCGGCAAAAAGCTTGGCGGAACAACCTATTTTATATATTTTTTTTTGCCCCTAAAAACAATCTGAAAATTTATAAAAACAAAAAAAAATTTAAAAATATTGTTCCGCCATTATCAGTGGCGGAACAGTGAACATTAATTTTTTTTTTTTTTTTGCATAATCCGTTTAAGGATCATGAAAAATTAAAAATCTAACTTGTTCCGCCACTATTAGTGGTGGAACAATATTTTTTAGCGAGATTTTTTAAGAAAAATTAAAAATATATCATGTTCCGCCACTCATAGTGGCAGAAATGGTAGTTTTTAATTCTTTTCAAAGGGATGATAGTTATTGATTTATTTTATTAAATGGTTGTATTTAACAAAAAAAATCCAATTATTGTACACATATTGGGCCAAACTATTTTAAATATTATTGTACCTTAAGGCTCAAAGGCCTTGTAAAATATTCAAACATTTTTCTAGAATTCGATTTGGGATTTTGGACGGGGGAGAAAGAAAATTTATGGTGGAATTTGACATATATGTCCTTCCAAAACTAGAAAGTGTTAAATGTTTAGATTTGTAAAGGGATTTTGGGCTTGTGTTTGGTTTAATTAAGGCTTTGTTTCATTGTGTCATCATTTACGTTTTTCTGTTTCTCATTTATTTAAAATAAAAATAGTTTTATATTTTTCTGTTTTTGTTTTAAAAAATTAATTTTATTTTTAAAACCGATAATAATTTTTTCTACTTATTATTTTATCAAATGCACAATTATAATATTTTCAGTGCCAAAGTATCAGGTTTTCAGCGTCAATATACCGTTTATAGTATCAACATAATATTTTCAGTGTTAATAAACTGTTTTAAATACCAAAATGTCAATACACCATTTATACTGTTGATTTATCATTATTGAGTATTAATATCCTATTTTCAGTAATTATTTTAGCGTTAATATACTGTTTTCAATGCCAATATATTGCTTTCCATTTTAATCTACTGTTTACAATATCAATATATCATTTTATGTGTCAATATACTATTCTAATGAAAATATTTTTTTTAGTGTATCAATATATTATTTCTAGTATCCAATAAAACACTTTTAATGTCAATATATCATTCGTAGTTGTTGGGAAACCCGTAGCCATGTACATTACATGCACAGCGAAACCTACGGGTTATACCCTCCCTATGATCATCGTAAAGGAAATAAAGGTACGAGATTATACTATTAAAATTTCTACCTCGGATCTTCCTGATCCGCGAGATGAAGAACGGATGTACTTACTTCCGTCTTGCAACCGTCTCCTTCCTGAAGCTCGGCTCGCGAAACTCCTTCCTGAAGCTCGGCTCGGAGAACCTTCTTGCTCTTCCTAGGGATGAAGAACTTGATCGCTCGCTAATCTCCAAGGCAGGAGATCTCTACTCATATCCACGCGAACTTCAGACGCACGGAATAACCGGATTCGGCTAGACGAGTCCGGAAATACTTTCCGAATACTCTCAAAAGTTTCTCTCTTTTTTCTGTGTAATAGACGGCCTGGAGGCTCTAATTGTCTGTCAAATAGAAGGAGACTACCCTTCTATTTATACTAGAGAGAGAGGTGAAAGATTGCTTAGTTACCATAACTAAAAACCTTATTCTGTACCTATTCCGTTGCCAACGTAATAGGTATTTCCATAATGGAATACTTGGCAGCTAAGGTTATAACAGTTTCCATATCCATTCCGTTGGGAACGGAACTATTCTGTTGCCAACGGAATGGTACTGTTTTATTCAATCAATTATCCAATAATTGATTATTTCGTTCACCAATTTATACATCATATGTATAATTATTTTTGAGACATATTCATCCCGTATGAATGGAGTTCATTGTGTGACCGTGTAGGTTCCATTTAACGCTGGCAACGATCTTCTAAAGATCGTAAGTCATGAGTAACCTCTAGACTAATATCATGACTACCCATGTTAAATGAAATGATCAGCGATAATAAACCTATCTGAATAGACGCTTGCTTATTCCTTTTGTTCTACGATATATGTCTTGATCACAAGGCACAGTTATATGTCATCCTTGAGTTTGATCAAAGTCTCTTTCTGATCTAGAATTAGACTGAATAAATACGAAATGATATTAACAACACATGTTAATCCGTTTTGAGCATGACCATGCATTTCCTTCAGTCATAGTTCATCAGGGGGCCCAGAGATATCTCTCTCTTAACGAGAGGAACAAATCCCATCTTGGTCACTCACATTCCTCGTCATGATTCAGTGCATACCTAATGATGACCCTAATTGATCATCCCGTTACATATGACGTAAGATTATATTAAAGTATACAGTTCCTCATACAGGAATCCATGGTGACCTCAGGTCGTAGGAACAAGCACACTATTCATATGAGAATCACTAATGACATATACCATACATATTCTCATAGTGTGGTCAATCCAGTACGTGCTCTCTAACACGTGCCTGTATTCAAGACTTGACATCCCTATGTCCATGATCAGCAAAACATGATCATCCAGTCTGCGAATATACTTGTGTAGATATGTAGCTTCTTACCTGAAGTATGTTTATCTCTATAAACATCCCACATATCACTAGGGACGGTTTATAATGTCATTCTTTGGTTCACAGTTCTACTATCAGAATCACATATTCTGATAACGTGAATCCGAAGTGTCATTCATGGTCGATCTAATATATGTAAATATATTGGTCACCCATACACTCATTCATATATGAAATGAATAAACGTGTTTCTCATAATCTAATCTCTAGTCCAACACTTTGGCCTAGGGCATAATTCCTTCAGTAGTATGAAAAAATATCAATATATCATTTTGAATATCAGTATATATCAATTTTAGTGTCAATATATTATTTAAGCATGAATAAAAAGAACTTTTTTGATATCATTATATTACTTTCAGTGTTAAGTTACTTTTTTACTGCAATATAAATTTTCATGATTAATATTTTTAATTACTATTAACTTACTAGTTCTTCATCCCTATGAGGTTCACGAAGTCGAGTTTCAGAAAAGAGAAAGTTGCAAAACAGAATCATTCAGACCTACATCAGTTATCTATCTCGCGGATCACGAAGATCCGAGAGATAAATTTTAATTACTTATTCTCGTACCTTTATTTTCTTTACGATGATTTTAAGAAGAGTTGAACCCATAGGTTCCGTTGCGCATGTATCATACATGGCTATATATTTTCCAACCGATTATTCATTTTTTATATTCTATTCTCATTTATTGATTAAAAAAAACACTGAAGCGGAGCCAGGTTCTTTTAACTAAAAGGATTTATATAAACATCCCCTCAATCCGCCGTTTATCACTGATAAACGGGCCCACTTATTTTGAATATAAGTGGGGCCCGTTTACCAATGGTAAACGGTTGATTAGGGGGCTGGTGAACGGGGGATATATATACTTTTTCTAACTAAAAAGAATTGCTTTATTTTTGTCTAGTTGAAGCCGTGTGTTGTCAGCAATGATATAATATGAATTGCCTTCTTTGGAAATTCACGCTGAGTTTTTACGTTTCAAACCCCTAAATTTTGCACTCAAGGGTGCTGTTTGGCAGCTGGATAAGGGAGAGATAAGATGAGTTATCCCTGATATCCTTGCCAAACACAGAATAAATTTATTGGGTTAAAAGAGATTAAGTGGGGTTAAATATCAAATTTCTTATCACTGCTCCATATATGGGATAGTGTTATCCCCCATTTTATTCCCATTTTGCCATCACATAAACCCAGCATCTTATATAAAAAACATTTTTTTGCTAAAACCTCTCTCTTTCTTCTGACACAAATTTCCCTCCACCAAGCTCCATCTTCTTCCCTCCAAAAATGGTTATTTCTTGTCAATACTAGATTTCTCTCCAAATACTCATCCTCTCAACAAATAAATTACTTCTTCTTCTTCTCGTCTTCTTGCTCTTCAATTTAAGATCTCTCATGGATGTGCTTTGTGGAGGGTAGAAGTTGGTGTTCATATTGGTATATCTTTGATTTTTTGTGTTGTATTTGCTTCTTTTTATCTATTTGTTGGATTATAAATAGTGTGCAACATGTGAAATTATTTGTGCTTTTTATTTGGTTCTGTTTTTGTTTTTTATTTGGTCCTGTTTTTGTTTTGTAAAACTTTATAAACTGAAATAATGTGGATAAATGATCAAAATCCTGATTCATATTTCCTGTGACAGTGACAAGAAGGAACATGGAATATTTATATAGAATACCATATAGTTGAAAATGATGAAGTGTATCAATCTTCCAATTTTAGCAATTTCGTTCAAGCCTTTTTTCATGGCCCAAAAATTAGAAAGAAATTATATTTTTTTCTTATCAGACCACATGTTAGATATTTGATATTTGCTTTGTTAGATTATTTTTATATTTTATTATTTAAATGATATTGTATAGAGCAAAATAAATCTGAATGATTTGTGTAGTTAAAATAATTTATTGTTATTAGTAATATTTTCTTTTTTTTCAGATTTGTCAGTATGATGCTAAATAGTTTTATTGAAATAATATTGGCAAAATCCCATGTATTATCTGAATAGATTTATATGTGTGTTTGTTCAATTGTAGGCTTCTGAAGCATTGAAGAAGGAAGATAAAGCTTGTTCAATTGCAAATAATCAAGGTAAAAGAATATTTTTTTTTTAATTATTGTTTGTTGAATGAACATCCTGTTGTGTGTTATTTATAAATGATCCTATCTTGAGGTTTAATATTAGCTATTTTAAATGATGATGCATCTTTTTTTTATTTATGAAACGGTAATTAGGCATGGAAAATATTGCGAATAAGTCCAAGAAAAAAGGAAAGGGTAAAGGGAGTGTTGAAAAAAAGATTCAAAGTACTCATCTGCATGCCTTCTTATAAGTTCAAAAAACAATGCTTGATTGTTCTAGCATGCTGTGTTTTACACAATTTTATAAAATGTCAAACTGAAATTCTTAATGAGAATGATATATTTCTTAATATGCCTGAGGATTCACCTGAATCCGAAAATGCTGATCACATTGATGATGTTTCGGCTGAAGAAGAGACACACGCTGGGGAAGATTTTCGAGATGCTATTACAAATAGTTTGTGGAATGAGTATCATGGGCGTCATGATCGGCATAATTGGACTTTGTAGTACTATTTTATATTCGTATTTTATTTTGTGTAATATTGTAAACTTTTTATTAATCAGAACATACATGTGTTATTTTAATTATGACTTATCTAGTATTGTTATCTTTTTATTAATCGGCGGAACTAGAATTTGAATTACTATTTTATATTCGTATTTTTATTTTGTGCAGTATTATTAACTTTTTATTAATCATAACATACATGTTTTACTTTTAATTATGACTTATCTAGTATGTTGTTAGCTTAATTTAATTATGACATTTATTTTTAATTATGATTTATCTAGTATGTTGTTAGCTTAATTTAATTATGACATGTATATTTTACTAACATATGTTTTGTGGTTGCATGGCTACTAATATTTATTAATCAACATTTATCATTTCAACAAATAAACATGGACATTTTAGTCATTTGCAAAAGTTTCTATTATTAAATTCAACACTATCTTATTTTTTATCTTTACCATCTTGCCAAACATCAATTTAAAATGAAGGGTTAAAATGGGATAACTTGTTATCCCTTCCAAAAGTTATCCCATCCTTATGTTGTTGCCAAACGGAGCCAAGAAGAACGCCGAGTTCTGGCGGCTTGTTTTTTCTTGCTTTACTGAAGAACCTTGTTTGAGCGATCGTCCATTCCTTCCTACTTTTAGTTCAGAGGTACGCTTATTGTTTCTTATACTAACCCTAAAAGGCTAAACCCTAACCCCTGTTCTCTTTCCCTTACCATTGCCTGTCCTTCCTGCGTTTTGCCAACCTAAAGATGTGACCTAGACCGCCTGAAATATGCTGGCTAAAAGGGCCGCCACTGGGGGTAGTATCTTTGTTTTGAGTTAGGAAAATACTTTGGACCTCCAACTAAGCACCACCTAAATTTCGAAATTTCATTGAACACCTTGAGCGCAATATTTGCGATTAACTTAGTTACTTAAATTAACACCAAAAATATCAACCTTATTAGCACTACATGCAAGTGAATAGACAGTTCTTATGGAAAAAGTAGGGCCAGTCGAACAAATTTCCTATCACAGGAATTTCGTTGAACACCTTGCTTGCGGTTAACTCAATAACTCAAATTAAAACCACAAACTCAACCCTATTAACATTACATGCAATAGAATAAAACACAAATAAAAAAGAGACACAAATTACAAGGAAAACTTTTCCGTATTATCACATAAATCGGTACCGTGACCGATTCAATAAAACAAGAATAAAAACATTTATCTGGGGTTTCCAACCAGAAGCTGACCTGACCCAATACCTAATATAGCCTGCTTTGACCAGTTCTTACTTTAATCCAGATTGTTATCTGAATTCTACGAACTTATTGTCTTGAATTATTACGATATTATTTTGGTGCAGGTGCTTTCTTCTAAGAATCATTTCAGTGAAGATTTCCTCTTGAAGGCTTGATTGGGCAAAAATGGTGACGGCTACAATGTTGGGCTTATTATTTCAGGTCAAATATATCTCATCATTGATATGGCTTATTTTATTGGTTGGTTAAAGATATACTTATTGGATGAATCTTATGCGTTATTTCTTGTTATGTTTCTAATGTGCAGAGAGCAAGGCCTGCTGCATTAAGTGCTTTCAGATTTCCATCCATGAGTTCTCTGCAACAATGGATTCATCCAAGTAGAGGATTTTGGTATGCCTATCCCTCTGCTCTCTCTTGTTATGTGTAATTGGTTTAGTCTTTTTCATTAATTTCATTATATTTTGAACTCGAGTTTTACATATTCTTCTTGTTGTCCTATTTCAGCACTACACCACCTAATGAGGACCATGTTGTTGGGATATATCTTGGCAACAAACTTTCAAGAGTTGCTACAATGATTGATCAGGTGAGTTGAGATGTATTTCTATCAGACATACGTTAAATTCCATCCTTTGACTTTGTGATTAAGTTGATTTTTTCATTATATATTACTCGTGCAGTATCCCCAAATGATTGAAAGTGAAATCGGACCAGCTATATCGTCCTATGTCGCGGTTGATCCCAGCAAAGGGAATCCCATCATTGTAGGCGAGGTGGCAAAGTACTTCACGGCTACAAATCCTGCTGACGTGTTTTTCAATTGAAAGCAATTATTGGTAGAAAATTTAGAGATATAGTAGCTGAAAATCTGCTCCAAAATGTGTCCTGTAAAGTGATTGAGGGGCCCGATGAAGAAGCGTGGATGAGGGCCGATAAAGACCTTTTTTCTGTGGATAAGATATGGTCAATTATATTGGATGAAATAAAAAGGGTGGTTGAGGACTCACTTGTGACGACGGAGTTCAAATCATTGCTTGCGGTTCCGGTGTCCTTTGACACTGATCAGAGAGAGAGATTGATGTTTGTGGCGGAGTTAGCCGGTCTTGATGTGATCGGCATTTTTGATGAGCCAGTTTTGGCAGCGCGTGCCAATGCGTCTATCGATGAAGGGGTAATTGTTGTTTTCCAGATGGGAAGTACTTCTTATAGCGTGTCTTTGCTTCATGCTTTAGGGGGTGATTTTGAGGTATTGTCTAATTGTTTCACAAAGTATTTCTTTTTTCTAAACTTATTTTTGATAAAATATAAATGAGTTAAAATAATATTTGCTTATTTTGTAGGTGAAGGAATCATTCGCCGACTCTACGGTTGGCGGCGATGATTTCGACCGTGCGTTGTTGAATTATTATGTCGAGCAGATGAGAAAGATGCACTCGGTTGATATCTCTAAGGACGAATTCATTATGAGGTGGTTAAAGGAGGAAGTAGTGAGAGTCAAAACAGAGTTATCTTGCTCCCGACAATCTTCCGTGGTTATTTCTACCATTAATGCAGCTGCCACGCACCCGCTCGACACTAAAATCACACTCCACCGTACCAATTTTGAGCAGCTCGTTCAGCCATTACTCAACATAATCCGATCCAAATGCAAGACTTTTATCGAAACTGCTAATATGTCGTCGATCGACCAAGTGGTCATGTCTGGGGGCATGAGCCGTGTCCCCATTATTCAAAAGCTCATCACCAAAACTTTTAAGAAAAATCCGGTAATGAAAACCTATCCAGCTAATTCTGTCGCAGTTGGTGCGGCGCTTCAAGGTTTGCTTACGATTAACGAGAAGAGGAAGATTTTGCCTTCAATGCTTCCTATTTCGATAGGATTCGAGACCGTCGGAGGAATTTTTAAGAAAGTGATTCCTAGGTTATCTTCCATTCCGACCATTCAATCGGTTCTGTTTACAACTCCAAGTGGAGAGGCCCAAAGCTTTATAATTCGTATCTTTATGGGAGAGCATGGGTTTTGTTCTTCTAATGTTTTTTTAGGAGAACTCGTTGACAGAGAGAAGCATTTTCCCCCGGAATTTTCCCCGAAACATATACGAGTTGTTTTCAAAATTAACACGGATAGAATCATGACGGTTTGTGTTGTGGACCATAAGGGCTTGATGCGAAAGTCAGTTGAAATTCCTTTGATGGATGCGCTTGCTAATATATGCCCCATAAAGGCTTTCAAATATGCCCTTTCGAATTACCAGGTTTACCACGATGTATTCTTACATGAGGTCCGAAACAAGGGGTTTCTAGCTATGAGGCGACTTGAGCAAGCCGTGCGTATCAAGGAAAAATACATGAAGCGAGAACTTTTTGAAAATGAATATCTTGAGTTGAATCGTTTGGTAGGCACGCTTAAGTCTAACGATCCGAAACTTATAGAAGCTCGGATTCACAATGCTCATTCGTCTGCTTGGGGGCTAGAATATAGGCCAATAGTGCGTAATAGAGAGGGCTTGTCGGACTACTTCGACACATCATCATCTGATGATGATGGGTCTGACAGTGACTACAGTGACTAAAATAATGACGGTATGATGAGATATTTCAGCATCTAACAAATTGCTCAACTTTCTTTTCCCTTAATGAAAAATGTATATTTATGCAAGTATTGACTCCAGATAAAGATCTCAAATGTAGTCAACTAATAGCTAAAGGGATCTGTTGATGATATTTTTTACATTATTCAGTTTAGTGAAACTCTCCCTTATTTTACATGTTTGTAGTTTGACTTCCATTGGCTGAATAAGGAGTCTTAACAAGTCCTTCAAAAACAATGGATCTAGGAAGCTGTGAGGAAATAAGCATAAATTGATCCTTTTGTCGAAGGGGTCAGAATAATATTATTAAAACAAGTGGGCGCGCATCTCGACTCATGTAAGCATAGATGAAAAATCTAGAGCATATGATGAGTTAACATTGTGATCACTCCTTTTTATTCCTCTTTTTCCTTGTTGACGAAAGAAAGAATATTTTGTTTCTGATCAAAAGATCTACACAATATAATTTATTATGGCAAACAAAGGAAGGAAATACACAGAATTTGTGCATGCTCTCCAACCACGTTTCACCCCAGCAAATTCATAAACTTAATTATGATGCTGATTTGTGATGTTAAGTTTGTTTTTTAGGACTAGATTTTTAAGGTTCAACTCCAGTCTAAATCTAAATTTTTCGTTTTTTATTTGATTTGTGATGATTTGTTAGGAGTAAGTTTATTGGATATTTAGATTCTTGATGATTTAAGAATGTTGTTATTTTTTGTTGGATAGATTTTTCTTTTGATGATTTTTTAATTCAATTTTTTTTTTCTATTCCTGGTCCTTTTTGTATTGAAATTCACTTTTTAAGTTTATCAGATGATAACAAAACATATTTCCATTTTTTATGCTAATTTAAGTTATAATTTAAGCTTACTAGAAAATGAGGTGATAATTTGTCTTTATTAATTGGGTATATTCATAACTTTATAGAGATAATTTTTCTTGATGTCATAACTTGTTGGTGAGAGAAATCTGTATGTAAGTAAATCTAAAAAGTGATGACTGTGATGTTAAATGTTGAAAAGAAACTCATAATTATGATATTTGCATCTTTATATAATTTAAAAACATTTTATTATTTACCTGTTGAGTATAATTGTTTCAATTCAGCAATAAATCTACATCCTAAAGTAGTCATATTTACATTTAAAATTGATACATTCCAATAGAAAAATCACCTTTCACCACTCATATGAAGTTATACAAATTGAGTAAGAATCAATAGCAATTTATATTTACCATGTATGTATTTGTAGTACAATCTGAGGAACAAACACCACAAATTTGACTTACCATGTATTATCAGATATGAAGTACTACATGGATTTGAAATTTGAAAATCCCGCCCAAAGTTCACAATTACCATATTCAAATAAGAAAAACTGAAAAATATGAAATCTAAAAATAAAAATAAAAATATAACTATCCATGGCTGAAAAATATTGAAATATGAAGAAAGCGAAGCATTTCCCCAACAACATTCTAAATATTGAAATTTGAAGAAAATTAATTATGCATAACTAGAAGTTCTGAATAGCAGCATTACACCATTCGAATAGACTAATTTATTATATACACACTCATCACATCCAAATATACAAATTATACATACCAATTACCATTTAAAGATACAAATTTGTGCATTAGAATTCATATTATACTTACCAATTACCATTCAAATTATACTTACCAATTACCATTCAAATATACAAATTAAACTTAACAAAACTATATAACATTCTAAACATATCTCTCTTTTATATTAAACACCTTCTCAGAAAAGCACATTCCAATTTTATTTCACAATTTCCTGCAAAAAAAAAAAAAAAAAAATTCAAAATTAATAACGAAATAAACAAATGATCTTAATAAGGTAATTAGCTTGAAATTATGCCACAAATTAAGGATGCAAGTGATCAAATTCTCAAATTCAAACTAATACCTGCAATGAATTAATTCATTCCTAAAAAGCATTTTATTCCACAGATAATCAATCTTTTACATGAAATGAGAAAAATTAGTAAAGAAATAAAATTTGATACAACATATTAGTAAAGAAATAAAAAATCTCATCACAAGTAGGCAAGTCTATCAAATTAAAAATTTGATTTAACATCTCATTAATAAAGAAATCTTTATCTCAAGCTTACAAATTTTAACAACATTTAAATAGGAAAAAATGTGGAAATATAAATAAAATAATCAGAACAAATTTGTGTACTCGATGGAAATTTTAGTAAACTGAGAAATAAGAGAAAAAAAACTAATAAAAAGATCAAAAAATCCGAGAAATGTAAAAAAAAATTATTGCCCATATCTTTTAATTAGCATTTCATCGGGCATATGGCGTGCAATGATTCGAATTCAAATAATTTTCAAAATTTGACCAGTTAGAAGAAAAACCATAAACTCTAGAAGAAAAACTGACGAATAAAGAAGAAATGCAGTTAAAAAAATATTAGCTTTTACACCCAAAAAGGCTGCAGCAAACACAGAAAATTTCATGGAGAGGAGAGGATCCAATAAATCTGATTTTGTGATTTTAAAGCCAAAGTTTTTCATGTGCGAGTGAATAGGGTGATAAGTAAGAGTAATTGCTATCAGATCTACCACTAACACGCTAAATAATGAATTATAAGTGGAAAAATAACATCTGAAAAATCGAGTTGATTCGTAAGAAATTAAGGTAAAAAAATGGCGCATACCTGCGATAGAGATTGGGGAAGAAGCAGTAATTGGGAGACAAATTCATCTTCAAGAGAAGAAACGGAATCGATTGAGCTTCTGCACGCCGCCGTAAAGGGCGGAGAATGTTAGGTGATATATCTGCCGTCGAGTTAAAATTGGGGGGAGTTGAGTGGTCTGGGTGATGAATTTACACGAAATACCGGATTACCACCGTTAAGAGCCAAAACTGATGAAAGGGATCTGGTTCACCACGTCATCAAGGATTTGGGGGGAAGAGTGAGGGGAAGAGTATAATTTTCCTAAAGTTAACTTTAACAATACTAAATGACTAACCGTAGTGGAAGACCCAATTCAACTCAACCAAGCAAAAGTACCTTTTCTAACTCATCTTCTTCAGTTAACCAATGGACTCTTCCAGCTTCTTCAGACTTCGCCACGCGTCCCTTCAAACATTTCTCCATGCACCCGGTTCAAAACTATAATCAACAAACAAACCACACAATCCCCGCAAACTCTATCATTTTTTTTTTCCCGACAATACCACGCCCGTAGGCCGTCTTTCCATTAATAAAATATAACAATGGTTACAGAATGATTCCTCTCATACAACAAAAGACTAATATAGACTGACAAACCACACACAATCTACATATCAAATATCAGACCCCAAATAGGTATGACATAACCACTAAAAAATGCCAAGCAAAACAATTTGTATGCTGTTGAAATATCAGCTTTAGAGAAGAAACCAGGCAGAGTAAAAAGTCTTGAGTAAGTTGCTCCTGTCTAGCATGTTTAGAAGCTTCATGGAGTAGACCAGTAAAACTCTTAGGAAGAGAAGCAACCTGTTTAGTGATGTATTTTATTGTTGTTTGATGCATCTGAAGAGTGAGAAGAACAAGTCTTGTAGATCTTCAAGAGGTATCTTGAGATGGCCTCCACATCTCGTGCAAGTCCAAGCCACTGAACTGATGAGCCACCGAAATTCCTGTTTATTAGTTGTTTCGGCTTAGGGGTCTGTGTTGGAAAAGTGCTAGAGCTGAAGCAGTGACAAAAGGGAAGGAGTCAGAGACAAATCAGGGAAATTTGAGAGATAAGTAGGAAGATTTAAAGAGAAAACATGAATCAAAATAGAGGAGAAGTGATTTGGGGAAGTGAGGTGGAGGAGGTAGGGTCAGGAGTAGAGAGAGGTGGAGTCGCCTCCAATTCTCCAAAGAGAAGAGTCGGGGAGACTCCCCCACCTCCCTTCCGCAAACTCATCTTTTAGTTGACAAATTCATCATTCCCTTCTTTCCTGCTCCCGCTTCAAAAAGAATCTTATTCCCCTATTCCATTTATCAGTATAATTAAACACAAATTACAAGTCACTTAGAGAAACATATATACTCTCTACATAAAAGGCTGTACTATATCAACTACATAGAAACTTCCGCCGGCAAGAAGGGCCGCGGGCTCAGGGGCAAGCTGGGCCAGATGAATCATAAGGCACGCCCCTCCAAGCGTGCTACCTGGAAACGCAACCAAACCCTCTCACTTCCACAATACCGCTGAAGATACTGTTTTGGTTGCTTGGTTGGACAGTTATTTGTTTGTTAGAACTTAGAAGAATTTTGAGAAGCAATAATGTATTTGTGTTGTTTGGTTAACATATAAATTCTGATTTCTTGAGAAATTGTTTAGCAATGTGTTGATTGATATGTGTACTTTGATTGTTAGATAAGAAAAAAGCCAACTCAGTGCGTCCCACATCATTTTTTTTAAGAAAAGGTTGGTATAATTTTTGAAAATATTTGAAGTATTGTAATTTTTGCTATGTTTTAAAAGGTGATGAGTCGTTTATATAATTGAAAAATGACATGTTATACTAAGTACAACATATATGCAGCTGGGTATATCATTTTACTTAATTGGCGGACATATCCATTTATTGTTATCAAAATCTTCATAATTTGTATTATGCATTGGATAATGTAGTCGATCATATATGCAATTACATAATGACTATATAAAACACAACATATATGATACTATACATTTACTTGATCAATGGGGGTCCAAATTTCTAGCCAAAATTTCAAATTTTCTAAGTATGCCAAAAGAACCTCTCACTTTGTCATGCCCATGCCAATCAGCACCTCACCTTCCATATTCACATTTTTTAGATGAAAATACATGATGTTTTGGCACCTCACCATCCATATTCACATTTTTTTCAGATAAATAAATACATGATGTCTATGTCTGCAATAGTTTCATTTTTTATATTTGAAATAGAAATTCTAGAGAGCGTCTCAATTAAAAGACTTTTTGTTATAAGACTACAATGCTAATATTTTTGGGGAACTCCTTCAAAAAAAAAAAATTGAGGAATACAATATATTTTAAGCTAAATAATAATACATAATCTCTTTGATCTTAATGTACTTTATCTATTTTCATCAGCACCATCTAAAGGAGGTTAATAAGTGGGAATGCAATGGAACCAAACGAGGTGGTCAGACCATTGAGGTAGTTTGACTTTTATTTCTGGTTTATACAATTACTTTCATTTATCAGTTGATATTGCATATCATAATAAATTAATAATTATACACAACATAAAAGAAAAAAATTCAACATTGATTTTTCTCCCAAATCCTAATGGGACAAATCATGTTAGAAAGAGCAAATGTGGAAAGAAAAGAAGGGTCAGCTATTACTGAAAGAGGGGTAGCTTATTAATATTGAATTATATTAATGCATCACATTATGTTAATTTTTTTGTGTGCAGGATTTTAGAAAGCATATGATAGAGAAGAGTAAACAACGTAATTCAAAAGAGAATGAAAATAATCACTTATCAACATAAGGTGCTTCATTTGCGGCTTTTTCACTTGCATTATTTATCTTTTACACCGTTTGTACATGGATAATTTCGTACAGAAGCTAAAGAAGCATCAGTTAGGTGATATATCATCTTATTATGGTCACGGAATATTTGAACATCTTGATATGTAATCTTATTATGGTCATGTGAGACTTGTACATTGCGATATATCATCTAATATTGGTCATGTGAGACTCGAACATCTTTCAAGGATGTCTGCTAATGCAGCTAAACATAGTTCCAGCGCAGGTAATTTAGGGATATTGCAATGCTAGTCCATGTACCGTCAAATTAAAAGCATATGGTTTTACCTTCAAATTGAATCTCACAAGTGTTCAATTCAATTTCTTGGAGCGAATTAGGAAATAGAAAAGGAAACGCTATTTCACAAATCGACCTCCTTTAATAATGACCTTATGGGTTTTCTCTGGGAAAAAGAATATAAGATGTAGTGGATCGGATCAAAAGTATAATCGTAAAGGCCCAATGAAAAATGATAGAGAACCGAAGCGTCGCTCTTACTATCTCGTTCTGCCAAACCCTAAGCCTATTCTATTCTCACCCAAAACCCTTCTTCCTTCCAAAACCCGCAAATTCATCCCTCTCGATTCCTCCTTTCTTCTCGAGATCGAGTTGTTCCTCTTCTCTTCTATCAGAAGCGAGCTTTACAAGACTAGATCGAACGAGATTCATCAGGCGAGATGGGGGCGCGGGAAAGTGAACCTTCTGTTTCAGTTTGGGAGCGTATTCGCAAGATGTGCGTTATTGGCGAATCCAGAAGGAGAGATGAACGGTTCGCAGAGATTCGGCGGGGATTCGAAGCGGAGATCGAGAAGCGGCTGTCTTCAGCAATGGAGAATGCGGAGAAGGTGGTGGAGAAGGATATCGATTGGGAGAGGATGGAAAGGGTGAGGCACCAACTCAAAACTTCTGAGGCGGTTCAAAAATGGAACGAGCTTTGCTCTCAAGTCCGTTCGGAGATGCTTGACACCCCCAAAACCGTCAAAGGCTGGTGGCGGGTACTGAAACTCTCTCTCTCTCTCTCTGTATTGTTTTGTCGCCTTATTAGTCTAATCGAGATTTTGAAAACATTAATGACATGGTTTCTTTTTTTCTTTTTTTTTGATAAATGATCTCTCAGGGTTTCTCTGGTCACGAGCAGCATTTCGATCATCAGCTGGTACCCAAGTCGTGCTGGAAGAAATTGGTTGTGGAGTGGAGGAGGAGGAGTCATGCTGTGCCCAACAAGGCATATTCAATTCTTTTCTTTGGTGGTCCTGCCTTTATTTTGGGTTGCGGATTCAAGCAAGATTTTGTGGTGTAATTTTACATATTTCAGTGATAATTATTAAAAATTCATTAAATGCCGAAATAAATTGAGAGCAAGTGCAGACCCCAGCCATGTTTCGCTTTCTGAATGGTTATGTGATGAAAAGTGCATAGTACTTCCCCCTTCTAATATACATATACATAGTAAATACATACATATATACATACATAGTAGAATTAAAATAATTACAACCTATCTATCTACCTTTTCTATTTACGAGGGAGGAGAATCGAAACTTCCTACACAAAACATATACAGGCCTAGAAGCCTAAAATAATTCCTAAACATTAAAAATGCTGGCCCAAATACAGAAAAGGCGAAGAGAAATTATTCGGCCCGCAGAAGATATGTCTCTGCCCAAAGTATCTCCCCTTCGGACTTTTCCTCCTTATTTCTTCCGCCTCTTTCCTCAAAATTGTCTCCGAGCCGCCATTAATCAACCCTACATCTCTTTCCTTCGCTTCCTAATGAGATTTAGCTCCTCTTTCACTCCCTCAACAAGATATTTTGAATAGAAAACTCTAGATCCTTTCCTCCAGCCATTTAGTAGTTCCTGATTAGGGTTTGCCAGTGTTATATTATTTTATAAAAATAATATTGTTTAAATTTTAAAACTTGATATATGTATTAATATGTATCAAGTAATCAGAACAAAATCCAACCGTTCATTTGATTCACAAAATCAATGGTTGGATTTCGTTCATTCTAAGTTAAATGGATCCATATATTTAATTGAAATGATAACATGTGAAACTGTTACAAATAAGTTAATGGAGATTTGTTCTTGGAGAGCAAGTTACATGGCCGAATCAATGAAAATGATTTCGTGCATTAATGTGATTTATTTCCTCATGCGTTGGGCCACTCAAATTCCACTGTTCATATATATCGAAAGAATGCATATATTTTTCTCTCCTCTCCTCTTAATACAGAAATCCTCCTCATAATAAAAAAAAAATTAAAAAAATAATTATCTTTTCTTTTCTTTGATCTACCTCTTGACATTTGAAAAATCTGATGCACGGCTTCGCTTTCTTCGAAACGAAGACCATCCACAAAGTGACTGTGTTACCGGCGTGGATACGAGCGTTTCAGCTAGGTGTAGAACCTTGGAGGAAGAATCATCGATTAACCCCGCACAAGAGGGCGAGTTTCTCCTTTGGGGCAGTCGAGGCATCGATCTCACGGCTACATCCGCGTCGCTCGGTCTTTTGTATATTTACATATTACTTTATAGATTATTAAATTTCATTTCATTAAGTTTATTTATATTTTATGACAATTTTATTCTATCAGCCAGAACCCAGAACCCTAATCCGACATAAAAACGCCGAAATCTGCGAAGAGAAGAGTGACATCTAATGGCCGCACAAGTACCAGACGTTGCTACTCACTACTCCACACCCGGACGCATAGAAGGTTAATTTCATGCTTTTCCTTTCCTTTTTTTTTGTGTGTTAAGTGTGAGGTAGCTGCCTAAGAATTACCTTATTGCCATCACGTTGGGTTTCCCAAACCTTGTTGTCTGTGTTAATGCCCGAAGAGGTAATTGTCACAAAGAGGCACGCCAATCTCTTGTTCTGTTGCCCTAGAGCATGTCTTGTTGGGATATCTTGCACTATGCCAATTACGACTTTTTATGCATAACTGTAACCTGTTTTTATTCATTTATTTATTTTTGTTTAATTAAGCTGGTGGAAAGCTGAGGCCACTGCCAAGTGGAGCAGTGGCTTTTCATTGCAGTACTGCAAAATCCATACGCACATGGGATCATATGATCTCATAAGTTTGTGACGATCCTGATGCTGTTAAAGAGCTTCTTCAATTGAGATTTATGACTGACTTGGCACGTTGCCGCTCAATTGCCCAGCTCTTTCGTGATTTTGAGGTAATTTACAACTCCTTGCCATTTCTTATAACTTTTTTATAGAGTTTCTCACTAGTTTTTTTTATTTACATTGGATTAAATTTGGTTATTCCAAGTTTTAGTTTCATCTCTGAATAAAAAAATTGCGGGATAGACCTTATGACTTGTCGCCATGCTTAAGATCTTAAATTTTGGCTTGTTTTTTTTTAATAGATGGACATGCATGATTTTGCAAGGCAGGAGGCTGCACATCTCCAAAAAGTTGATTTTCGTGTCTTTCTACAGAATACTAATATCCTAGAGGTATGTATTTCTTTGAACTAAAATCTTTCATAATTTTATTGGTAACTGTTTGGATACATTTCTTGCAGCATGATTATGATAGTCACTTTAAGCTGAAAGACAAAGGCTTTGGCTTTGGCTTTGACTTACCGGAGTTCTATGCCTTGTGGGAAGAGTCTTCGGACAATTTATTTGTTAGTATTAATTTAAACTATTTTGTTTAACTTTTCATACATGCACTTCATACCCAGTTATTAGTTGATTTTATTTTGTGGCTTGACTTTTTTCTAATGTTATTCTAATGCAGGACCATTTGTTTGATCTTAATGGCGTATTTCTTAGCCGCGGATGGCATTTGTTCTCCCAGTACCTTGCATTGCAAGATTTGAAGGTAAGATGATTTGGATGAACATTTTTTGCAATATATTGTGTTTATATATTTAACTAATGGGTGTTTTTATTTATTTTTTTAATTATAGGGAGATGATGATCCTGTTAAGATATTTGAGCGACTTGACATTGAAGCAAAATTTCCCGGTAGGCAGGGCCTCCTTTCTTATGTGCAGGTGAAATTTCTTTTAGTATTTTTTTATAAATACGAAAATTCGGTCCTTTTATTAAATTTGAATTAAGTTATGTCAACACGTTGAATTGATGAAATATAATGAATCAATGTACTTCATCTTTTTCAGTTCTATCTAGGAAAACTTAAGGAGTGGGAGTGCAATGGATCCAAAAGAGATCGGACAATTGAGGTAGATTGACTTTTCAATGTTTTTTTTTGGTTCGTACGCTACTTATGCAGTAATACTGTCGAGTTAGTACCGGCTGGGCGTAACTTAATTTGTTTGTTTATTATCCGTTGACCTAAGCACTATACAACAAAAATGTAGTTAATTTGCCCGGTTTCACACAGGTACCATCTCAGTGACCACGACTAGTGTTGTTTTTGCATATTGTATAATGAGTTAATAGAAAAAATATCATTGGTTTTCTGCTGACGAATTCAACTGTTCCTTAAGGAACAAATCATACTAGAAATAGTAAAAGGGAGTATATTAAATCAGTGCATCATAATTTTGTTTTTTCTTTGTAGGATTTTAGAAAGCATATGATAAAGTGCAGTGAAATGGAGTACTCTGAACGGATCAGGGAATTTCGCAGGAAGAAACATGAGGTGTTCACTTTGTCATATTTTTTCTTGTCCATTATGTATTTTTACAAAAATAACAGTGTTTCTTCTATATGATTGTTACAGTTGCTAAAGGAGAGGTTTTCGACGGCTAGTTTTAATCATTTGAGATATGTAAAACTTTCGAGGATGTCCTCCCATGTATCTGAAGTATTCGTTGTTCCTCGTGTACGTTGTTTCTTTTTTCTATACTTTGAGATGTTTTTATGTAAAGCATGTTTGTTTTCATATTTCACATTTCATATTTCATGTTTTTATGTAAAACTTTCGAGGATGTCCTCCCCTTTATGGCAGTCACTTATTAATGAAGCCACAGAGCCAAATGCGCAATTGAGGAAGGTGGCGAAAGACATTCAAAGGGGGGCCGATGAGAAGTTGAGGAGGGTGGTGGAAAGAGTTGAAAGGGGGGCAAAGGAGAAATTGAGTAGGGTGGCAGAGTGGTGGGGGACACGGGGGGTTCGAGTGGCGCCAGGCTGGTCCAGGCTGGCGTTAGCGGCCGGAGTTGGTGGCACATTTTTTGCAACCAAGATCACCCTCAAAAACACAAAACCATAAGTTATCGGTAAATGATATATCTAGGTCTAATTTGTACTGTCAATTTTATTTAGTGTTTTTCCTTTATGTAACTATTTCATTTATTTTTGGCTCTTTTCAGGTACCTTGGTTTTTATATAACTGAAATATGCCAAATTAATTATGAACCGGTGTTTTTTGTCTTTATTATGGGAGCTGCTATCTTTGTTTTGGCATATCCTGTTTTTTGGGTTATTTTCCTTGTTGTCTCCTTTTGTGGCTATGTTTAATCTAGTTTCCTCGCATATATTTAAAGTTTGTGATATTATTAATTAGTTAATGTTGTGATATTATTAATTAGTTAATGTTGTGAGTCATTTACCTGATTGTGTAAGCTGTCTTTGTACTATTTGATAGCCTATGCATGTCAGAAATCTTAGATTTGTACTATTTGTGCGGTTAATTCTCCTGATCAGATGTTGTTGTTTGGAATCAAAGCATGTATGACGTCTTTATACTTAACCCTAAATAATATATCTTAGCCCAAAGCAAGAAATAAATAAAAGAAGTAAATAGGGGCCGAACAGCCAATATTGAAAGAAATAAAAACAGGGAAAACAAGTCGAGAATCCTTATCCGTCGCACGCTCGACAGCAAATCAAGATTTAGACACGAAAACAGATAAGACTGATCAAACATGCCGAGACTCTATTGACAACTTGTAAAAGAGCAGTTGAATCCATATTACTCCCTCAATTCTTATCCATTTATAAATATCTATAAATATATTGAGATTCAACGAAGCAGTTGAAACCATACTACTCCCTGAATTCTTACTCATACATTATAAATATCTTTAACCTAACTATATTCCGATTCAACGGAGCAGTTGAATTCTATTTCTCCAATTCATAGATAATGTTTGTCAACTCAGAAAATGATACTTATTACTGGGCCTCTCGATTCATGGGAATAGATACACCACATTCCGTAATAAGATTTTTATAACCATTTCGGATTTTCTTAGTTATCGGCCCCGCTTCTCCACGGCCAATCACCGAGAGGTTTCGGTCTTTGTTTGGAGAGAACAGAGAGGTCAGAAGGCGAGAGGTTCAGATTTGACATGAGGAAGGAAGTGGAGGCAGTGAGGAGATTTGGTTTCGCTGGGAGGAAGTCGGGACACATGCAGGAGATTCTCCGGAGGTCGACGCCATGGGAGTGCAGAAGATGGAGCTTCTCGTTGAAGAGCTGCGACTAGTCGACTCGTCGGAGAGTTTGGTGGGTATTTGGAGAGGGAGTTTGGGGAGAATATATAGGGGCGCGGAGAGTGGGCGTGAAGACGGCGGAGAGGCGGAGCCGGACGGGGAAGGGAGGTTGGTTGAGTCCTTAATATTTTTGATTGTCTTTTGTTATTTGGTACATGTAATTAATGTAAGACCAAGCTTTATTTCTTTTTAAAAGTTTGTTAAGCAAGATAGGAAAGAGGCAAGCTGTACGCAACAGAACAGATATAGAAAGTTCTCATTTTATTGTTTCGTGTTTTTCTTTTCCTTTTCTCGCCTCCATTTGGGAATTTTTGATAGAATATGGATGATTGATTAATTATTATTAATTAGATTTGATTGAATGATTAGCTTTATAAGAAGTTTTCTATTTATAGAGTTCACTTTATCATTAACATATCTAACCTTATTATTAGTCTACCTTCATCTATTTTATAATCCAAGTCTATAATCCAAACCTACTATATATGAACTCATTTATATATGACCTATTCTAACATCCCTCTCAAGACTAACATGATCTGAACATGGTGAGATTGTCGCGTAGTCGAGTGAAACAAGATGTTATGAGTCTCTTTGTAAGGATGTCCACAATCTGATCTTTGGTGCTAATGAAGTGAACTTGTAGAGTTTTAAACTCAATCAATTAACGTACGAAATGATAATCAATCTCGATGTACTTCGTACGGGCATGGAACATGAGACTGATAGGATTGAGACTTCCTTTTGAAGAATGTGGAGTTCGTGTTGGGTTTCTACCGTTTATAACGCAGCGGAAAAACAAAAACGAAACAAAATCGAATTCGAAACCCAAAAGAAAGATCCGTGAATTACAATTAAATCAAAGAAAAGTTCGTAACTTTGTACTTTCGGATTACGCTTAATCCGTGATGATCGAAAGCGAATTTGGTTGACGCTTTTCTTTGCCCGATTCCAAACCGGTTTTCAAATCGATCATTTATATGTTTCGCCTAACCGGTCTCACAAACTGATCTCCAAGCGATCTCCAAACGAACCGATTCTCCAAACAAACCGATTCTCCAAACAAAACCACGATTTCATGAACACCTACACTATGTTACGCGGATACTTCAAAAATTCAGCCGTACAGACAAATCACGTGGCGTATCCTAATATTTTTATTTTAAAATAATAACGGATATTTCATAGGTACTTCCCATATCCACATCGGATACTTCTAACATAAGAATAAATAATCTTAACACATATGTTAACATATATAAAATTAGTAAAATAAGATTGAAATATCTCATTAATTAACTAAGAATAACAAACAAATATTATTTATGCATCAAGATATTTCTATATTAACAAATTTTTATATCTTCTACATTAAATTATAATATATATATATATATATATATATATATATATATATATATAAAGTAATTAAATATATATAATAAATAACCAGACAGAATAATGTGGAGGGGGAATACAAAAGGAAAATTTTCAGTCAGTGACGCCTATAAAACACTGATTATGGGCGACTCTCCCCCCTCGAGACTCAGATTCATATGGAGGGTAAAGTTGCCGTTAAGGATCAAAAATTTTCATCAGCTCAAGAGTCAAAACAAGATTCTAACCCAAGACAATTTATTAAAAAGAGGAATGAATATAGTAAATCGCTGTCACCTGTGCTTGAGTGGGTATGAATCGGTGTTGCATCTGTTTCAAGAGTGCGATAGTGTGCAAAGAATCTGGGCACATAGACACTCTAAGTTGCTTTCCCATACAATCACGGATTATAAATGCGGAACCTCCCTTGCCGGCTGTGTCTAGAGATGAATCCGACCAGCAATAGAATTCCACTCCTTGGAGTAGTTCGGATGATACGTGTCCACTAGTTACTAATTGTGAAGGTACTAGTTTATAACCCATCGTCCGAATCACTTCAGATTTCCTAATTATAGCTTCTGGTTAAACTCGTTCTTCTTGAAATATCCAATTATTTCTCGCAATCCAAACCTCCCGCATAATACAAAATAAAAACTCTATTTTCTCTGAATTATAGTGTGAGATTAGATTAGAAACAATAATATTAGGGTGTATAGCAGTGTTCTGAATAACAAGGTTAATTGGGGAAACAAACCAAACATGTTTCGTGCATGAACAGCCAAAGTTACAATATACCTCAGATTCTACTTCCTCTAAACACATAGGGCATGTCGGATCAACATGATCAAATCGCTTGTGTCGAGCCAGATTTGTAGGCAAGGATCTCGTACAAAATCTCCAAACAAATACCCGAATCTTTGGCAGTATATGATTTCCCCTCCAAAGTACCTTCCATAGTTTGCGAACGGTTGGTGAAAAATCGTCAAGATTTGGGAAATTATGTTTTGCTGCCACCATGAGTCGATATGCTAATTTAACAGAGAAAACTCCAATAGAAGATGGAACCCAAATTAACTTATCTGAAGTGTCTTCACGTTCAGGAGGAGAAAAAATAACTGAGAGAATAGATGGTATAGATTCTGCTGAGAAGATAGCTTCAATTTTTTTCCATATTCCAATTATTAATAGAGAAATCCCATAAGTCAACAACTCGCATATTCCTTTGATTAGCATTCAGTGGTTTATCAATTAACCAGTTTGAGAACCACGGTTCACCCATAGCTCGAGTACTAACTCCATTTCCTAAAATCCAGATAATAGACTCTTTCATAACTGGCCGTAAATTACAGATTGATCTCCAAAATATCAAACAATTATTATTTTTGTTAGAAGTCCAAAGAGTGCCTCGTGGAAAATATTTACCTTTTACTTGATCAATCCATATCGCGTTCTCGCCCGATGCCATTCTCCAAAGATTTTTTATAAGTAAAGCATCATTCATGCATTCTAAATCTCGAATTGATAAACCCCGCATACATTTTGGTTTGATCATTTCTGACCACTTGCACCAAGCTAAATAACAGTTACTCTCACCGCCACCCCAACCGAACTTCCGTATAATTGATGTTAATTTATCAATGACTGTCTTTGGAATAGAAGTGGTGGACATATAAAAAACCGGAATAGACTCCAATACCGATTTAATTAATACTAACTTTCCGGCATGTGAGAGAAGTCTCCCCTTCCAACTGGCCAATTTAGATTGGAATTTGTCTATCAAGATATCAAAATCCCCCCGGTTCTGTCCACCATTAATAATATAAGAGCCAAGATAGGTCAATGTTCTCGCAGCTGGTTTAGCTTGCAAGATATCTGTTATTTCATTCCGTATATGTAAAGGAGTACATGAGCTAAACCAAATTTTTGATTTGGCGGGATTCACACATTGACCTGAAACCTTACCATATAAATCTAAAGCCGTCAAAATATATTCAACTTTCAATTGGAGGTGATAATTTGAATTAATTGAATTTCTTTTCTTCTCAAGATATAACTTATTTGGAAGATGTTTTGGTAGTAAGAATTTGTTACCATCCAAGTTAGATTTTTACTTTTGGGAAGAATAAAATGGGAATTTAATATGATGGAAATTTCAGCTCAAATTTTGGAACAACCTCTGGGAATAAATTGAAAAAATAATAATGGTATTTACTATTTTCCTATTATGTCATATTATTTGGAAAATACATTAATGCTGATAGTGATATTGGCATGAAAATTGGCAGTAAATGGTAGAAAAAATTGTATTTTTAAGTAGCAGTAATTGCCAATTGGAGGAAAAAGAAATAAATGGTATGGAAATATAATGCCATGAAATAATTGGAAGGAAATAAATGGTATGAAAATATGAAATCAGAAAGATGCCTCTAGTAATCCATTCAGCCATGAAATGGGAGTCCATTAATCCACCTCATTTTATTTTTTCTAATGATAATTTTTCTTATCTAATTTCTCCTTTTTATATTTTCCTACTGGTAATTTTCTCTCTTAATATCAACACATATCAACCAAAAAATTCCTTTCAAATTTTCATACACAATTGGTGTCATTAAGCAGAAATTTAACACTGACAAATTATCATGAGAAATTATATGCAACAACTATTTACAACTCACAACAATTACCATATCCAATATTCATTACAATTTACAAATCATAACAATTAATACAAATACAAAATTTACATAATATCTTAAAACAAAGAAAAAAAATATATAACTTTATCTTGATTACATCACAATCAAATCTTCCAATTTTTTTTTACTTTTGCCTCCTTTCTCTTAATTACCAGCATAAAGGAGTTTCTCTCTGTTAAGTTGAGTACAGATAATAATAAAACTGGAAAAAGGAAAAAATATATATGAAAGAAATAATAAGAAAATATATCTAAATGAAATAATCAAAATGAAACACAATTTAGAGAAATAAAAAAAATAACTATAATACACACCAGTAAGTATACACAACAGGAATCCGCAATAAGAATCAATGGAGGATGATGAATTGGCATGCCAATCATGCAATTAATTGATAAAGCCTTATAATTTCCCATTGCTACATAAAGTGATAAAAAATTTCTTTGACATATATAATATACAAGAACTAATTTGAAATTTATTGAATGTAAAATGTTATATAGTATGAATTGAAATTTTCAGTTTTATTTGTATACTATTTTATATTTTTTTCGTCTACCTATATGATATAGCCATACAATAGTCAAGTCAGTGTATAAATCAGACATTTTGTGTGGAGAATTGGAATTGTTTGTTGTGACTAGCAACTTGTTCAGGTCCTCAAATCTCTGTGGATGCAAATAAATTCTAGGGCCTTCGATAATTGTTCTGCCATGAAAAATCTCTGCTTTGTGGCTGAGGTGAATTTCATCACTTGCATCTTTATAAATAAGAATTCAATGCATTTCGATATGATAGGAGGTTTTAATCCCTCGTACAATTATACCTTAATGCCTGACTTATCACAAGGACTAATGTACCAACAACCATTTCAACTAAATTAGTGATGTTAAGGATAAAAACCAGACATGATTTTCTGAATTATTTAATAAGATATATGATGTGAAAAACTTGTTTCCAGCCCAAAGAGTTCCAAGAAATTGTATAAAACATGAAGCATGACAAAGGAAACATGTATAAGAAAGTGACACAAGAAATTCAGGTAAGAAGTTATCGCCTCGTAACAAAGTCCATACGTGACATCGTTATCTTAAAATGACAATATTCTGATCCCAACTATAATTCCTGTGACAATATTTTTTACGAAAAATAAAATAAGGTTTATGTGGTAACTTGCAAGGCTTCTAATTTATAATATTCTTGCTGCACCTGGTGCAAACACGTACAGAACGTGGCATCATCAGTAAAATTAACAAGTTTGATAATTAGAATAATGTACATTCCAGAAGATAAACATTTTTTTTTAAATAAGGGTTGAGTCTAAAAAAAAACTTTTTTTGAAAAATGAGGATAAACATTTTAGATGTTTAATACAAGCTAACGATGGCAACTATTTTATATTTCATCAAATTAATCACTAAAAAGATGAACATGAAATAAAAGAATAAGTGAATAGTGAATATAATAACAAATGAGGGCATGGTTTAATTGACATTTCATAAAAAGAATCGTTTCATCCTCAACAAGCAAACTTAGTGCTTTCAAGAGCACATCACCATGATCTTAATCTAATGAGTTGTCCTATAATAAAAAGTGCCCACCTCCTATGTTTTATTAAGTATATATTAAAAATTTAATAAAGTTATCTTTAATAAGTATATATTAAGAATTTAATAAAGTTATCTTTAATAACTATATAGTAAGAATTTAATAAAGTTAAACTTTTTTTTTCTTTTCCGTTTTATTCGGTCTGTAAATATTTTTTCCTTTGTTTTTAAGACTCTTGTAAGAGACCTTTTTTAACTAACGAAAATCTCAGAAAAAAAAAATAAAGTAAACTTTAATAATACTAAATGACTAACCGTAGTGGAAGACCCAGTTCAACCAAGCAAAAGTACCTTTTCTAACTTATCTCCATTCATTAACCATTGGACATTTCAAGCTTCTTGCCACTTCGCCAAGTGTCCACTGTAAACTTTCTACATGATACACAATAGTCAATGGTGAAGTTTGATAAGTAAGAGTCAAGTCAGTGTATAAATCAGAAAATATTGTGTGGAGAATTGGAACTGTTTGTTGTGACTAGCAACTTGTTCAGATCCTCAAATCTCTGTGGATGCAAATAAATTCTAGGGCCCTCAATAATTGTTCTGACATGAAAAATCTCTGCTTTTGTGGCTGACATAACTTCATCACTTGAATCTTCATAAATAAGAATTCAATGCATTTCAATATGATAGAGGTTTAATCCTTCACACCTTAATGCCTGACTAGTGATAAGGAGTCGACTAATGTACCAAAAATCATTTGAAATAAATTACTGATCATATCAAAGATAAAAACACAGACATGCTTTTCTGAATTGTTTATGACGTAAAAAAAACTTGTTTCCAGCCCACGAATTTCGAAGAATACATGTAGTTTTGTGCATTTGTCCCCCCTCCTCCAAAAAAACACACACATGACACATGTTTGTGCAAAGTTAATTAATAGTGAGAAATTTTTTTTGCCTTCTCAACATATTCGGTCAAGAAATTGTATAAAACATGAAGCCTGACAAAGAAACTACATGGATAAGAAAGTGACACAAAAAATCACCTATGAAGTTATCGCCTCCTAACAAAGTGCATACCGTGACATCGTTATCTTACAATGACAATATTCTGATCCATCTATAATTTCTGTGACAATAGAAAAATAAAAAAAAGGTTTTATGTGGTAACTTGCAAGGCTTCTAATTTATAATATTCTTGCTGCACCTGGTGCAAACACATACAGAACGTGGCATCATCAGTAAAATGTCGTCTTCCAAGTTCTAGTGATTTTAATAAGTTTATTGCAATATATATATATATATATATATATATATATATATATATATATAATATTGCTGCATTTTAATTACGCATATATTCAAGTTTCTAAAATTTTAAATTAATAATTTTGATAATTAGAATAATGTACATTCGAGAAGATAAACTTCTTTTTGAAAAGTATGGGTTCAACTTGAATCTAAAAAAAACACTTTTTTTGAAAATTGAGGATAAACATTTTAGATGTTTAATACAAGCTAAAGATGACAACTATTTATTTCTCTTTTTTTAATTAATTATATTTCATCAAATTAATTACTCAAAAGATAAACATGAAATAAAAAAATAAATGCGTCAAAACTTGCTAGCTCAAGCGGTAAAAACATCATCCCACTAATCAAGAGGTTGTGGATTTGATACTTATTAAGAATATCTTTCTATCAAATAATCCTCTTCATTTGAGGAGTCAAAAAAATAAATATGATATAATAACAAACGAGGACATAATTTCATAAAAAGAATCGATTCATCCTCGACAAGTAAATTTAGGGCTTTCAATAGCACACCACCGTGATCTTAATCTAATGAATTGTCCCATTAATAAAAAGTATCCACCTCATGTATATTATTAAGAACCTAACAAAGTTATCTTTTATAAATATACATTAAGAATTTAATAAAGTTAACTTCAATAATACAAAATGACTGACCGTAGTGGAAGACCCAGTTCAACAAGCAAAAAATACTTCCTCTAAATGATCTCCATTACCAATCAATGGACATTTCCAGCTTCTTGACACTTCGCCACGCGTCCACTGTAAACTTTCTACATGAACCTGGTTTCAAGTAGAAATAGCAAACGAACCACATGATTCAAGCAAACTCATGACGTGGTTGGCTGAGTTCATATGGACCAATTCCACTCAAGAGTTAACACTAAGCCACAGAGCCGGTACAAGAAAGCTTGTAACTGATCCCTTCTTTCCCCTATTCCATTATCAATATAACTCTACATAAAACAGTTATATAGAAACATAATTATACACTCATAAAAAAAGTTTTATAGAAACATAATTATACACTCTCTACATAAAATCTTGCACAATTTCATAACATAGAAACTTCAATTTCTCTAGTCTAAAGCCACCACTCACACCTAGGATGTATAATAAAAGAGAGAATAGAGAAGAGACAGAAACAGAAATAGAGGCGCGCCATTGAAGCACAAACTATCACAAATAACAGCAACAAATACAATGTATAGAACGAGGGTTCTAGCGAGGGTTGTGCGCGAGAGGCTCAGGCCGGCGGTGACGGGGCGGAGGATGTCGACGGCGGCGGAGGCGGAGGCGGAGAGGTGCGGGAGGTGGGATCTGATGGCGGCCAGGGAGTACGAGCAGTACAGAAGGTCTATTTACGGGGAGATCACTCACCGGGCTTTGCTGGTTGATGCTGTTGGTACGCTTCTAGTGCCGGCTCAGCCCATGGCTCAGGTCTGTGTGTGATTTGGATTTGGATTTGGATTTGGATTTGAGTGTGTGTGTGTGTGTGTGGATTTGGATTTGTGGGATTGGGAATGGTGTTTTAGCGGAGTTGATTTTAGTTAAATGATTCAACATTGTCATGATGTGATGTGATTAATTCACTCTAATCATTACTAATTTTGTCATTTACATATTGATATTGATGCATTAATAAAAAATATATTTATACATTTTGATGCATGCACATTTATTTAGAAGTTTGATTGGATCTGATTGCATGGTCAATCAATTGAATCGTACTGTGAATAATCTATATCCAATTGAACATTTCAGTTTATTAATTGATTTTTTCTTCTTCTTTTTTATAGATATATAGAGAGATTGGAGAGAAATATGGTGTTGTTTGCTCAGAGGAAGAGATATTGTACCGGTACAGGCTGGCTTATGAACAACCCTGGGGCAAATCTCGCCTTAGGTATGAGTTTTACTATCATTTTGCCCCGTTAATGTCATTTTTTTGGTCATTTAACGTGTATTGAGATTTATTAGCTGCTTGATTTTTGCATGGATGGTTTTTTTTTGTGAAGTTGAAAACTTTGTAATTTTATTAATTATGTTGTTATTTTCTTGAATTTTTGGTTCTTAATTGAGGTTTTACTAGCATGTTACTTTAAAATCGCTAAAGCTGTTAGTTTTCTTCTTTTTCCTTTTCTGGAAAATTAATTTTACTATATTTGGTGAATTACCTCTAATTCTTTATTTGATACGGATTCAGGTACGTAAATGATGGAAGACCGTTTTGGCAACACATAGTCAGTTCTTCAACTGGCTGCTCTGACTCTCAATACTTTGAGGAGCTCTATAACTATTACACAACTGAAAAGGTCCCATCCAAATTAAAAAAAATAAAAAATAAATAAAAGATACACTTTCCCTAATATAATATAATAATATATATTATTTAATTTTGTAAAACAGGCGTGGCAATTGTTGGATCCAGAGGCGGAAAAGGTGTTCAAAGCTCTGAGAAAAGCCGGCGTGAAGACAGCTGTCGTTTCGAACTTCGACACGAGACTAAGGCCCGTTTTAAGCGCCCTTAATTGCGATCATTGGTTCGACGCAATTGCCGTTTCAGCTGAGGTATTTAATTGGACCCTTTTTTTTATATATTTTAGTTATATATTAGTATATCATGTTTAGTATTATAGAAGAACAGTGAGTATGAGAGCTGCCTAGGCTTTTTTTTTTTGGGGGGGCCTTTTGAGCCCATATTAAATGTGATATATTTAACTCTTTAGTTCACCTGTAATTAAAAACCCGCAAATCATAGAATCATATATAAAACAATAAATAAAAATTTGCAACAAAGCCCCCTTCATTCAGCAAATATTGAAAAGTTCAGGGTTATTTCACAAATTTTCTATATTTTAGTAATATACTAATATAACATTTTTAGTACTTAGAAGACTAGTAGTATATTTTTGGGCCTTTTGAGCCCATATTAAAGATATATTTAACAGTTTGATTCACCTAAGAAATAAATCATAGAATATTCTCATTCTAGTCTTGACTCTTTCAGCAAATACTTAAAACTTCAGGGTTATATTTACAATTTTCCCTCTTAACATTTTTTTTTCCTTCCAGGTGGAGGCAGAAAAGCCGAACCCGACGATATTCTTAAAAGCGTGCGATTTGGTAGGGGTAAAACCGGAAGAAGCGGTGCATGTCGGAGACGACAGACGGAACGATATTTGGGGCGCACGAGACGCCGGTTGCGACGCTTGGCTTTGGGGCAGCGACATCTTCTCCTTCAAAGAGGTAGAATTTTATAGTAAATTCATTTTATGTTTTTATTGGCCAAATTTCATGTCATAATTTCACGTATACCCGTAAAAAAGTGAAATATCACCAATACCGTAGATAAATCACTCAAATAGCGTAGATACCTCTACAAAACAACACATATATCATGAATACCTCAGAAAATTATTATAATATCACTAATACCGTTGTCGTTAATATTTGAGTGATTTGTAGGGGTATTGGTGATTTTTTTTTTGTTTAGGGTATATGTGAAATTATGATGTGTTGTAGGGGTAGACATGGAATTTAGCCTCTTTTTTTTATCTTGTTGGGTTGTTTGATTGATTGGTGTGTTTTGGTTGGTAGGTGGCAGAAAGGATTGGGGTGAAGGTTTGAGTAGGTTTTGCGTTTTTGGAAATAAAAGCTCGTGTAGATATGTGTTTGCTTGCTTGTGTTTTTACTTTTTCGTGTTGGTGAGTAGCTTTTTGTATATAACCGTGCGAATAATTTGTGTATTAGGTTTTTAGTTTTTAATTATGTTTTAGTGGTCTTCTTTTCTTGAGAGCAAGCCTCTGTGTTTTATGAGCAGAGAGTACTAATTGGGCTCGATGTCTATGCATGATATGTTTTTTTTTCGTTTCTTTTTGTGGTCTATGGACGGACGTCTAGTTCTTGGATATCAACGATCGAAATATCAGTTTTCCTAATGCCATTGAATCACGGTGTGGGATGGTCTAATGAAGTTGTTTTCATATACTTAAATATCATCATTAATACCATGTATTGTTTAATACTAATATATTTTATCTATTGTGTTCCACTATATTGTTTTAGCAATAAATGTATGTATTATTTTGTTATTTATACTGTTTCTAACACCTTATATTTATATGTAGTATGTGCCTAAATAATCATGTGTATGAGATGCTTTCTAAATCCTGTTGCCAAATGTGACTACTGAATGTTGCAGCACAAAATGTTATGTTTACGAGATTTAACATTCGGTAACAATATATTTTATTTCATTTTCTTTTGTCACGTGTTGTTTCATCTCCTCATTCAAGAAGTTAAAAATAAACACGCCATCCGTTGATATGTTACTACTTTACTATATTCCAATAGATGAATTTAAATATGAATACAATTTCGCATAGAAAATATTTAGATGTTTTTAGAAATAAATCTCTTTTGCCACATGTTTCATCTCCTTTTCTCTTAGACTTATCAGGCTATTCCGTCCCGCACTATCTATGGTCGATTGACTTGTCCTACTAAACTATTGGTTCCACTCTGTATAGGAATGGAGAACTAATTAGCCATTCAAGATTTGCCTCAAAAATGATCTTCTCATCCTTTGTTGTGTTTCCTTTCCAACCCAACCCAAACCCAATCTACGAACCCAATATTATCTCCATTGAAATCTTTTGCTTTTAAGTTTGCGTCTTGGAAGTTCGTCTTCATATGAACTTAATAATATTGTTTTTTTTTTTGAAGGAGCCGGCGCGAGTCGCGATGGTTCTTTTTCATTAAAATTAAAATAGAAGTGTTACAAAGGGGAAACGATTTTTCTGAACTACTCAAGTTAACCGCTATCCTAGCAGTGTTCTAACCATAATGTTGCCTCTTCATTAGCTTTCCTAGCAATAATATATGGCGTACTACTCTTATCATTGAACAATCGATTGTTCCGTTCCTTCCATACGTTCCAGGTTATGGCCGCCCATGATGCTTCCCATCTTGCTCGGTTTGTCTTTGATAATCCTTTCCGTGTTTTCATCCAGAAGTCTACAAAGTTGGAGTCGAAAGGCTGTCTCATGTTTGTGTGTTGTGATCTTTGGGCAATCCTTCTTGTAGTTCTTACGAAAGGGCAATTAATGAACAAATGATCCCTTGTCTCTAAGGTCGCTTTGCAAAACACACATACGTCGTGATGTGGCCATCCTTTCTTCCGAAGGTTATCTGCCGTGTTTATTCGGTTGTCGCATGTAAGACATAGAAAGTAGCGGACTTTGGGTGGAGCTTTGACTTTCCAAACAGCATTTTGCCATGCACAATTGATACCCGGGTTAACTAGCCAATCGTATGCTGATTTTGATGAGAAGGTAAATAATATTGTTATGTCTTCATAAAAACTCAATAGCATTATTATTAGTTTCCACCAATATCGCATAGTCATGTTCCTCTATAAATAACAATATTATGCAGATGAATGTTGAAAAAGAAAAGCAACATACATTATTAATTCAAAGAAAAAAGTAAGCTTCATGATAATTTGATAGATAGAAACAATTAAGCTTATCTAGAAAGTATATATTTTTTCGAAAGAAAGAAAGTATATATTGAAAATGAAAAGCACTTCATGATATTTTGATGCTCAGAGAGTAGGCATGTCATGTTAATTGAATGGTCAATCGTACAATTTGTAAACTCGTCACACTCATGTTATGAGTCCAATTTCTCCTCCAGTTATTTAATGTTTAAATAATCACAGATAAATCATAATGCCACGATAATGTTAATTATTTTAAATGATTAAGTATACTGACTTAATTAGGAAAGGAAGCATTGCAAACGAAATGTACATATATGATATAATGATAGGGCTGCAGATCCCCTAAACTCTTAATTTCATTGACTTTTTCTTAGGTAGGTAGGTCAATTTTACAATGCGAGTCTTAATGCTGTTAAAGTATAACAAAATCTCACTCCTTTGAAGTAGAAGTTGTTGAGGCAAGGCTGCTCGATCCTTTACATACTTTCATGTTAATCTTAAATTGTTAATCATTTTTGTCACTATCTGTGTAATTCAGCCGTGTTAAACTAGTTGGTAAGCAACTTTCAAGTAATTAATCTTAATTTTTTTCAATCCATGTATGAATCGAAAGTTCGAAACTACTTATTATAATAAGATCACATCTATATATTGCAAGTCCAAACACGTAGTGAGATTATTGGATTACCATATTTCAAATGCATCGTGATTATTTTATATGATAAAAATACGTCGTGACTAAAACGTGGAAGAGAAAAAAAATCCTCTAACTATTTAAGATTCGCTATCATGATGCAGTGGCGAGATTTTGTCTTCATCAAAAAAAAAGTCAAAGTATTATAATTCACTCCTTATATTTTATTTGACTACAAGATCATGTATATAATATATATTATAATTATATCCTTCTACTATTATTCAAAAAAATTATGTCCTTTTACAAATTATATATGTTTCATAATTAAATGCAGGGCCCATTAATTCGATTGATTTGATTCATTTGGTTATGATTCTGGGACCATAATTATGTTGATTGTTGATCATATCCAGCACTTTTCTATAATTATACAATTTTCATGGATGTATGCAAACTTGCTATTATATATATTGAAACAACTTGTTTTCATTTTGGAAATTATTTTTATTTCTTTATTATTTTTTTTTTCAGTTGTTAGTGTAGTCTTGATTGAGTTTTTGTATGCCAGGTGGTGGAAAGGACATTGGGGTGAAAGTCAAGACTCTGAGGGTGGTCTTTTTTCTGAAATGCCCGAAGATATTTGGAAATGAAAACTTTGTAAATATGTATCTGCTTTGAGTTTTTTTCGTGTTGGTGAGATTCTTGTATATAGATGTGGGAATAATTTGAGTGTTAGTGTTTATTTTTTAACCCTATCGTTCACTTTTCTTGTGAGCAAACATCTGTGTTATCTCATTTGTGAGTAGAGAAGGGTATTAATATATAGGCTCATGTTGTATGTAGGACAAGATTTTTTTTTCTTAGTGTATGACACATTTACATATATTTTGGGCCATCTAAGGTGATTGAGTTTGATTCACACATTGTGTAAGACTTAATTGAAAGTTTTATTTTGTTATATTTATGTTATGTTTTAATTACCTTGTTTGGCATGATGGTTTGTTGGTTATGTAGGTGTTATGCTGTCAAAATTTGGAAAGCTTTGGGCTTTGGCAGACAAGTTAACAATTTGTTAGAATCGTAGTTAATATGGGGCTTGCAAATGATATCTAATTGTAATGTAACTTTTTACTTATAATATATTACTCAGCCTACGGTCTTTTCATCGGAATGACCTTGTGGGTCATCTATTGTTTACATATATAGTCCTATAACACCTATATTTTATGCCTACCTTTCAAGCAAAAAAAATGATTTTATGAGATTAATTACAGTTATCATTACAAGAAAATTCATTATCATTGATATATACCATTAATTGTAGACTTGTAGTTGTAGTACAGAAACATGTATATATTTCTTTTCTTTTGAGATTTTTATGCCCATACACAGAACATCAGTATACAAAAATGTTACAAAGAAAAAACTCATTTATCACTTCAGATGTTGAGAATGTCGTCTAATGACATGTGTAGTTTCGCCAAAATTTCTTAGTAGATAGATTAGAAGACACATGGAAAATTACATAAGGAGTTAATGATAGAACTCATTTATCCACAAAGTTTTGCATTCAACACATTTGATACGAGATTTGCATGCATATAGCTTGATCTCAAAGTATTTGTTGCAACACTCACAACCTAAACCCAATCTTAGAACTCAGTATTATCTCAATCGGAAACCTTCTCTGTTTCAGTTTTCATCTTGGAATTTATGAAAATAACAATATTGTTATTAGTTTCCACCAATATCGCAGTCATAATAAATAGGATATCCTCTATAGAGAGTAGGGCTGTTAGCGAACCGAACCGAACCGAACACAACCATGTTCATGTTTGGTTCGTTAATTATTCGAACGAACGTTGTTTGGTTCGTTTATTTCGAATAAAAAATCGAACGAACCATTTAGCGAACGAACAATTTAGCGAACGAACTTCGAACAACGAACAAAATAACAGTTCTAATTTTTATACATATTACTACTTTCGTAGGAAAATATTTCTCTCCTTTAGTGACAAAAAAAATCATATTGATTAAATTATTCATATTTCACAACTTGCCAAATTTCATAAAAATAAAGAACAAAAAATAATTATCAATCTGACATAATTTTAAAAACTCAATTCTAACCAAATCATTCTAACCATAAACACAAACATAAACCCAACATAAATCTAAATAAATCCAACACAATACCAAAATAAATCTAACATAAATTTAAATAAACATTAAGACTAGAGAGAGGTTATTAGGGACTAGGGTTAGAAATAGAGAGATCTTCTCAATTAATATGGAATATATATTTTTCTCAATTTCTATGTTTTCTATATATAGGAAGAACTTTCCATTTAATAATTGGTGGGTGAGAGACATGACTAATTTGGGGCTGATTAATACTATGCTCATTTCAAATCCAAGAATAAAACCACAATCATAAATTTGGGCTTGATTAATTTGGACATCATAATATATTCGAACATATTACCGAACAATTGAACGAGCGTGGGGGGTGTTCATATTCGGTTCGTTAATTATTCGAACGAACACGGTTCGTTTGTTTATTTCGAACAGAAAATCGAACGAATCATTTAGCGAACGAACTCATTTCGAACGCGAACGAATTTCGAACGACGAACAAAAGTAACAGCTCTAGTAGAGAGTAATATTATGCAAATTAATGTTGAAAAAGAAAAAAGCAACATACATTAATAATTAGAAGAAAAAAAGGTTCTCTAAACCCTCATTTTACTCAAAAAATGTTCTTTACAAAGTATACAAGGCCGGTCCTGTATTTTGAGAGGCCTTTGGCGATGTTCATGATGAAGCTTTAGAATTTAAAAATAATATTGTCTAAAATAAAATATAAATTTCTTTCAAATACAATTTGAGAAAATAAAAATATTTTTAATGAGAGAAAATTAGTCAGAAATTGAGAAATTGCATCAAATTGAATTGCAATTGGGGCTGACTGAAATAATGAATTAAGTTGAAGAATTGAAATTAGGGCTTGAATTGAAATTGCAAAAAGTTAGAAAAAAAATGAATGACGAAACTGAAATTGGAACCTGAAACCTAGAGGCAAAATTATATCACTGAATATGAAGGCACAACTATATATTGCAATTAGAAGAATTTGGAAGCGGAGGCGTGGAGCCAAGAGGCATTTTTTTCTCTCTTCAATTTTTCCTTTCATTTTTTGTGCATCACTTCAATTTCCTTATATTTTTTATTTCTATTTTGTATTCATTCTTTTCCTTATCTTTCTTTTCTTCATTTCCTTTAATTTCTTCTTTTTCTTTCCATCGTTGCTTGGCTGGCGAATATCTTTATTTCCCATGTTGCTTGCGTGAGGGGATGGAGAGTGAAGAGACACGGAGATGGACCTGAGAGTTGTTGCTTCAATTTTTCTTGGGCTTTTAAATGCATTTTTTATTTATTATGGGGTTAAACGGATTCTATAGATGGGGGCCTTGGGTTTTTTGGGGCCTAAGGCATTTGCCTCATGTGCCAAAGCTCAAGACCGGGCCTGAAAGTATACATCGAAAGTGAAAAGCAGTTCATGATATTTGAAGCTTAGAGAGAGTAGGCATGTCATGTAAATTGAATGGCTAATCATACTATTTGTAAACTCATCACACATGTTATGAGTCCAGTTTCACATCCTTCATTTTCTTAATGTTTATTGTTTACATAATCATGGATAAATCATAATGCAATGATAAAGTTAATTAATTTAATTGATTAATTATGTTGATTTGACTAATTAGGATGGAATCATTGTAAATGTATGCACACACATTTAATAGGGCTGCAAACCCCCTAAACTTTTCTGTTATGAAGTACTCATGAAGAGATATCTAAGATTTTGTATAACCTAAAGAGCTTTAAAATTTATTATATAACCTCCTAGTAACTTTGCATTAATAAAGAATGTATTTAACAGATTTTGGCCGACGATGTTTTGTTTTTCATTCTTGCTAGCTACTAGTTTAGTGCTGATAAAGGAAAAGGCTTAATTTCATTGATTTTTTTTTCCTTTGGTTGGTTGAAGGAGTTTTAGAGCTCTTAAAGTGTAATAAAATCTCACTCCTTTTAAAATAGATGTGAAAAGCTTGGTTCATCTCTCAAGTTTGGTTTTTGTCAGTATCATGTAATTCAAACGAGTTAAACTAGTTGGTAAGCAACTTTCGTGTATTATGAATCGGAACTATTTATTATAAGATTGGATCTATATTGCAAGTTCAAACTTCAAACGCATAATTATATATGAGGATTATGCATGAGATTATCATATAATTTCAAATGCATGCGTGATTATTTGGTAAGATAAATATTCATCCTGATTAAAACGTGGAACAAAAAAACTTCTATTTAAGATTTGATATGATGTTGTGGGGCAGTGAGATTTTGTCTCGGCCAAACAACTGCAAAAAAAGTCGATCAGTATTATTATTCGTAATATATATCATATCATACTTAATGCATTAACCGATTAATTTGATTGGTTTGATTAATTTGTCAGATTTTGGATCCAAAATTTTGTTGACCAAATCCAGCACTTCTGTTTATTGAGATTAATTTGGTCAGGATTTTGGATCCATACTTTTGTTAATTACAGTATACACTGGTCATACAAAAAACTAACTATTATTTATCAACTTGTTTTTTAGGAAAATCGAGCTTTTGACATTTGAGAGACTTATCTAATTATATTTTGAGATTTTTGTGTTTATGTCGGACTTTGGACTTTACTCACATATGAATGAGTATAAGAAAATTTAAAATCACTATCAATCTGCTAGTTGTGTATATATATTCGGCGCAATTTACAATCAAAACATTTTCATCTTAAACTTGTGACTTTTGGAAATGAAAGTCACGTTTTTGTCATGGGTTTTTTCCTCAAGTTCGTCTCCTTTTTCACATCTAATTAAGTCATGCATGGTTATGATAGATATCCACTTGACTTGTTCAAAGACTAATTTGCTCTTGATGGCGATAATATATATATAAATTCATTCCTATCTTAATAGTTAATAGTGATATTCTTATAATAAAAAAAGATAATAATTATTGAAATTATAAATTGGGCATGTTTAATTCGAGGAAGTTTGGTGGACCAGAATGTTAAAATTAAAGATCATGCTTATTTAACATGAAGGATTTGATCTCTTAAATTAATACTAGGATAATTCTCGCGTTTCGCCGCGAATATTTAAATTTGTTATTCATTTGAATTTATGAATAAATTGTAATTATGAAAATCCTAAATAAAAGTTTGAAATAAATTTATAGTTCATAAATAATATATAATAATTGTTATGTAAAGTTGGTTATGTTTAAAATCATTTTAAATTCCATCATAAGATATTTTATTCATTTATTATTCATTCAAAAATATTTTATGTATCATATCTAATTTTACAAGGATGGATAACTCTATATAAATAAATTTACATATACGAAATCAAATAACATAAATAATAAATGGGAAATTCTTCAAAAACCCCCCGACTTTTCTCAATATTATCAAAAACCCCCTATCTTTTTTTATTCTTCAAAAATCCCCTATAATTTGACTTGAATTTTTTTATAACCCCCTATGGGATTAACTCTCACATTTTCCATCCAATAATTTTTTTTGGGACCAAAATACCCTCTTCAAAATTTTTTTTTTTTTTTTCAAAACCAGAATAATAAATAAAAATTATATATTTACATTTAATATAAATAAATGAGTACTAAAATAAAAATAAAATCATAATAAATAATAATCAAGAAAATAATATTTTATGTAAAATAAATTGTTTTTGTTTTAATTTAAAAATAGAATTGAATTTACCTATAAAATAAGAGAAAAACATTTTAAGTAATATAATAATAAAATAAAATAATGAATCCTGAAATAATATCATAAAATATAATCAAAATAATATTATGAAATAATATGTAGAAAAATATTTCATATATTATTTTTAACATAAATATGAAAATAATTTAAGCGGGGGCATTTTGGTAAAAAGAAAAATTAAAACGTGAGAGTTAACCCCATAGGGGGTTATAAAAAAATTCAAGTCAAATTTTTGAAGAATAAAAAAAGATAGAAAATTTTTGATAATATTGAGAAAAGTTGGGGAAAAATAATAATAACCCCAACAAATAATTTGGATTTTTTTTTTTTTTTTGAAGAGGAAGGACCCAGGTTTCGAACTGGGACCTCCCATGTGGGAACAAGTGGTAAGACCACTGGCCTAAGACCCAGTTCCGTCGGTGACTACTCACTTCTTTCTCTTCCGATTGTTGGGCCCTTTTTTGACCTTCATGTTTCGTCTCCTTCCCCTTTCTTCTAACAGATGCTATCCTTCCTCTGTGATGCTCATACGCACTCTCTTCCCTTCACGTGATATTCTCTTCGGAGCCAATCCCTTGATAACCCTAAACCCTAAATAGAACTCTGAGATGTGGGGTTAAGGTTATGGTTTGGAAATTGGATAAGAGTTTGGCCTGAATTATTCAATGACTTTGTATATAAATGAATGTATGAAAAATTGGAGCAAATTTAGTGTTAGTATGGACTTATCACACTTTTTAGCATGTGTGGACTATATGCATTTTTCTGAAGCAATAATCTTGAATCAATTGTCATTTTTAATAAATTTGGAGCACTTCTTCCTTGAGTCTTCAATTGCTTAAGGTAGTCTTTTACCTCCTGACAGAATCCTCCACTTGTAAGAATGAGAAAAAAAAGAGAAAAATATTGGAGAAAATGTCAAAATCTATTTCATACAACATCATGTATAAATCAGCCAAGATCCCACAATTTAGCCTCAAACATCAAATCTAATTCTAGCTCCAAATATTTCCACATATTATTCACGTTAGCATTGTTGAGCTACAATTCCACGCAAGTCAAACTAATTACCCCAAACTAAGTCCAAATCAGATTCAATTGCAAATAAATCACTAGACTAAGAAGAGAAATTAGAGAATAATTAGTTAGCTTTCAAATATTACATACTTTCTAGGTCGAGAAAAGGGTGCTGTCATATGGAATTCGGATCTTTTCAAACAGTCAGCTATCAAGAGAGCTGAGAGAGAGAAACCGCCAGACCAAGAGAAACGCTCGAAGAGTTGGAGCGAGATATGAGATGTAGACAGAGATAAACCTCCCGTGCAAGAGTGAGAGAGAAGTTCTATCGCCATTAGAGAGATGAATGGTGGGTTCATAGTTCGCTAAATCACGATATTACCCTTTTCTCAAAGTAACCTGCTAATAGCTAAGTTAACAGGTAGCGAGCTAATTTTACCGGCTGCTCAGAATCGGCGAGTTTTTCTATTTAATCTGAACCATGAGATGGACTCTAATTAACGGTACAGAATTTTTAGATGTATGGAAGAATTTCTCATATTTAACATGATTTGTAAAAAAAAAATATTATATATATGAAAAAAATAGATTTATTATACATAAGAAAATCTTACGACTTATTTTCTGAAAAAAAATTGTAACCACTATTTATTTTTTATTTTTTATTTTGTTAGTTGTTAAAATGATACGGATTATTCGTAATACATTAATTCATTTAAGTAATATAATATAGTTTTTGATACTCCGAAATTTTATTTGAGATGATATTTCTCACATAATTGGAGATATAATGCGAAACATTAATCTAATTGACCATGTAATATTGTGGTAATAATTTAAATGAAAAGCTAAGATTTGGAAAAAAAAATTGATCCAACAACCGAGATAAAATTGATGATAGATCTCTTGAGAATGCTCAAAGAGAGATGAAAATTAAGTTATGAGATTATGTTAATGAACATATTATTTTTGTACATGTTCTTTTATTTAGTCTTTATTCACATATTTTAACAAGAAAAAATAATAAATTGGAACCATAACATTATGGAACTCAAAATAAAGAGAAAATTCCAACAAATTTATATTTGATGGTTTTAACATGAGAAATAAAATATTTCATTAAGAATTATAATTTTTTAAAGAAAAAAAGAAAAATTATTTATATTTTAATGAGTAAACTTTTCATTAACTATTTGTATTAATAATTGAACATAAACTATGATTCATTGAAACTATCTAATTAAGATCCGATGGTCAGAAATAAACTCACAATGATTCTCACTAAATCGGGGATGAAACACAAAACACCAATTCAACCAATCATATGATTATGTTTGAATAACCACACAAATGTTCCCATAAAATATCAATAAAATTGAGAAAATGAATGGCTAAGATTTTGCAAAAAATTGATCGAATGATAGAGATAAAAGTGATGATGTGGCCTCTTGAGGAGATTCAAAAGTAGATGAAAAATAAGGAGTTGAGATTAATTGTACTTGGTATATTAGTTGAATTTACATGATGAAATAAAAAATAATTTTAAAATAAATTATCAATTATACAGCTGGCATTGCATAAATGATTCTATAGGATCAGTGTGAGATGTGCATAATACATATATGGTATTCTTTTTTGAATTAGAAGGTATCAATATATTTGAGGACCAAAATTTAATAAGTCAACGAATGATCCATTTTCTCTCTTTATTAAAAAAGTGAAGGGACGTTGGAATTTTCTTCTCAAGGGGCAGTTGAGAATTTAAGATATCCACCAATGGCCAATCAAGTCTGACCACCGACCCCTTTCTGAATCTCAACAAGAATAATTATAATCCAAAATCACAATATTCATGCAATATTTAACGTTTAGTTTATTTTGAAATTATACATGATATATGTTCATAGCTAGATTGGTTAAAGAAGTAAATTATTATTTCATTAATATAATGCTAATTCATGTCATGTATGTGTGCCAAGTTGGGTGCCAAGCCAATATATTTTGGACATTGCATGGTTGACCGCGTCTTGTTCCATTTATATATAAAAGACCATTTATGGTAAATGTCAGGATCCGACCCAATATCACCCAAATCCAGTATTCTATTCTTGACTTTTCCTAGTCAAAGTGCCTCTCCTATATATTAACCAAACTCATAAAAACCAAACTACAAATCAACATACTATTTCCCTACATCTTCCTCTTTTAAACCGAATTCAACATCATCAGCATTCTCAAATGGGGAATAGTCTCTCGCCGTGTTGTCTCGCCGGACAATCGAGTCAAATAAATTTGATCTTCTATGGCGGCTCCACTCAACTGATAAAACCACAAGCAGGCAGGCGGCGGCTCGCCGGGGAAATCATGTTCCAATTCCCAGATTGTCTAGTTTGCCATGCAGACTCGTTTTTCATTGGAAGACCATTACCGATCCTCTCTCTTGAAGAAGAGCTTCTACCAGGGCAGACATATTTCGTTCTGCCAGTCGATCGCTTGCCTTGTCAAGACAGCGCTTTAACCGCCGCTTCTTTCGCCTCTCTCTCACCGGGGCCGAAAAAGCCTTGCTTTTCAGCCGGAGGGCAAAATAATCCTTTCACGTACCTAAAAGGTTCGGACGGTCGAACCATGATTAAGGTTTTGCCAGAATTCATAGAAAAGGTTATCACGAGCCAAGACGGAGAGAAAAGAAGTGTAACTGAGGAGAGAGAAGGATTGTGTAGTACGCCGGAACTGAAGAAACATTACGCGCAGTTGGTGGGGCCGAAAGATCAGTCATGGTCGCCGAGGCTCGAGACGATAAAGGAGAGAGGTGATAGACTCAACAGGATGATGATGATTAGTCCGTCCAGGTTGTCTCCAGTTAGATTGTTTGGACTGGAGAGAAAGTAGCCATAGAGACTACTGGAGGAATTGTAGGTTTGGTTTTCTTTTCTTTGAGGTTAGCTTTGTAGTGTTTGATAATTTGTGTAAATCTTTTTGGACCCGAAACTTGGATAAATGGATGATGTTCAGCTCTATATCTCTCATTCTTTTTTTAATAGTCTATATCTCTCTCTCTTACAAAAATCAATGTAAATCCGCAGAGTAACAAAACACACACTAAATAAGCCATTTAGCTGGTGAAATTTTATTGATTTTTATATTTTTGAAGTAAAACTTTCAATTCTTTTTAAGAGTTTGATATCTGTATAGATAATTGTAAGTTATACACAGATGACTTTTAAATGGATTTTGGTACCCCTTACTCATGAGTACGAATTTGAGGTACATATATTAGGGATCTCTGAAGGGTGAAGTTGATGGTCTTTAGATATCTTTTTTTTGGGAGATGATGGATTTTAGATATTTTTTTGAATTCGTGGATTTTAGATATTGAAAATGTATCATAATTCATAACAAGGAATTGGCACTCTTTCTTTTTTAGGGAAGAATTGATACTCTTCTATAACTACTTTTCTTTGTGAATACTATTTCTTCAAATCTAGATATTCTTTTTTTTTGAATGGTAGCTCGGGCCCTAGCTGAATTTAATTGTTAGGAAAGAAAAAACTCTGCTTAATTGAGATCACGTTTTTTTTTCTTTTCTCTTTCCTTTTTATTATTCATTTATTTGGTCACTTCTTGAATTTTGTATGAACTTTGGTTTCTAGATATTCAAAATCAAGAACTTTATTACAAGAATTTCTTAGCTTAACAAATAAAATTCTGATGTGTGTTAAATGCATTGTTGATAGTTCGCTTTCTGTACTTAATTATGTGTGAACAATTTGGTTTAAGATACACCGTATTGCGACCGGGTCCTATTTTTCGCTTTAATTATATTGCAATCAGATGACCTGGTAAAAAAATTAAAAATATTTAATTAACAAAGTGTAAAGAGGGCTGTTTCTGCAGAAAAAATTGACTGTGTAAGTTTTTTTTTGAAGGTTGGATTGACTGTGTAAGTTCAAATTTACCATTCTCTTTATGTAATGTATGATTTCTACGTACTGCTGTATATATACAAAAGAATATGTCGGCAACAATTGGAAATGATACAACAAAAGAAATGGTATATTCAAGCGATATATACTTAATTTGTTACTTCATTTGATTTTATAGAATCCGGATACTTCAAGAGAAATTTCAGGCTTGAAAATAATAAATGACTTGTTCCATACCTAAAACTTCAAAATCAAGAAATTTATTATTAGAGGCTCTTTTGTCAAATAAAATTATTTTGTATATAAAATCATAAATGCATTTATCGAGTAGTTCGCTTTCTAAACTTAATTATAATGTATTATTTAGCATAATATATACGGCGGATGCGGACTTGTTCAAATGTGTGTATTATATTTCTTGATCCGGCATCGAAAATAAAAATGAAACCCTACAAGTTATGATAGTTTTATGCTTTAATTTATATACAATAATAAAAGGCGACATAAGATAATATTTTCCTTCATTTCTTCCAATTTAAATTCTAAAGGAACTAAAATGGAACCCTAAAGAGTGCAAAAACTTCTGCTATTATAACTAGAGTTTGATCCAAAATTCTGAAGACATTTTAATTCTAGCACTCTAGTTAGTCATTGGACATGGATATCTGAATAAGATAGGCCGAGCTAAAAGCCTAAAACATAAGAAAGATTACATTATTCCAGCTTTAATGATATCGGTTTCACCCTGATTAATAAATGTATAATTTCATAGTTTATTTTAGTTTTTTGTAGGCAATAATTTCATAGTTTATTGCTCAAATATTCCATACTAACATTACAATTTGTACATAATTTTGTATTGACCAGTAATAACTCTTTTAGAAGTAATTTAAAATAAATAAAGCAATAAGTTATATAATTTAAGTTTCAAATGCAATAGTTCCGTACAAGTTACTGCAGTGAAAATGTCAACTAAAGACTTTATAAAAAAAACAAATCACGTCTAAACATCTAGGTCAGTTTGATTATCTGTCATAAGACTAATTACTGATAGAGATGTTGGAAGTTAAAATATTAAATAACTTGTAAGATCTTTATCATATTAAAAATAGTTGATCGATTTTAGTCAACATAGTTATACATTATTGCCCAATGATTTCGATTTTCTAGTTACCTCCAAATTTAGATGTTGAATTTGATTTTGGTCCATTAAATTTCTCTTTTTTTTTGTGATAATATCAATGCCATAAAAGGGAAGATACAAACATAATTAGTAAATATTACTTTATAAAGATAATATATAGATGTATAAAATACAGTATATATGTTTATAAAACTATATATATATAGGTCTAATAAAATATAGTACATAAATATTATAAGAAAAATGTATATGTTTATATCTTCAATCAAAAATGTATATGTTTATAAAAATGATATTCAAGATATAATGTTACACAAATAATATATAAGTGTATAGAATATTAAAAAATAAATATTTAGGTTTGTAGGAACAATATTCCCTAACTATGCTTTGTAATAGACTTCTTGGAATAATTTTGCAACTTTCTTTAATTTGTGTCCAAAAGCGTAATGGGCCAGTTTCAAAGCATATTATATTTAAGTTGGGTCCTTGGGGCCTGACAAGTTTCATTTTCTTTGCTTTCTAGTTTGTAGTCCAATTAAAAAGAAAAAAAATGTTCTTTTGATACATAAACTGAATCTTGATACTCTCCTAGTAATTACATGATACAAAAAATATAAAAAGTATATTAATATAAAATACGGCAGGTATATATGGTCTAAAAGAACTGTCTCACTTATGTATTATTTACTTATTGTGTTGATTTATTTATTTTATTTGTTTAGTTACATATATTTTTTTATTGAGTTCTTGCCATGCCAGCTAATAATTTCTTCATTTGGAAACTCACTAGCTATTAATGGTTGCATTATTTTCAGTTTATTTTCCATTCCATGCAAGAATTTAATTTTCGTGTCATGTCAAAAATCCTATCATCATCATGAAACCCACTATTTCACAAAAAATATTTTTTATTTTCATCCCTGCGGGATTTCTTATTTATTTTCAAAGATTTAAATAAATTTTAATTTGACTTTGCCCAAAAAAATACTTATTTGAAACAGTTGTGGAGCTAAAAAATTGTTTATTGATTAAGTGGTAAGCATGTCTCAAGTTGCGGAGGGAATTCTTCATAGCAATTAGTAATGGAGATCACCAGTTTTACATCACTGGAGATAAGCTTTCTACTGTTTTCTGCTGTTTTGCTTGAACAGCCCCAAAAAATTAAATACAAGATAGAAGGAAACTAATAAATTAAAAAAAAAGTGTTTACAAATCAGAATTGAGACATATAAATGAAGCAATTAAAATTAAAATTAAATAGATAAAAATATTTTGTACATTGATCAGTTCGTTCAATATCTCTCTTGAAATCCAAGAATTTCAGAACAAAACTTGTTACAAATAAAGCGGCAAAAAAATATGTATTTTACACTTTAACCCTCCGAGTAAAAACAATTTACAGCATGCTTGCGCACTCACTTGTACAAATCTCTCCTTAATGTTAAAAAACTCTTTTTATAACTTATACCTATACCAAATTAACATAAATCACATATACAAAGGTTAGCCGTATCCGTATATAAAAAAATATACGTATCTTTACTCTACTCAATATTTACTTTACCCCGCTCTTCCCCTGCATCAAAATCCATGCAGCCAAAAACCAAAAATATTTCCCTCCTTTTTTCAACTTGTTTCTTCATTAAAGGCTTTGAAGATGAAATCGCGGAACCTTCTAGAATACTGCCTCGGATCGACAGCTGAGATCGAAGTGGGATCGTACATAGTTGACTTATATGCGTGCTCGAGTTTCTTGCTGATGTCATAATCTTGTAATATGTCGATTATTCCGAAATTTAATATCACACTGTAAAACTCGCCCGTTTGCTCGCCGATTAGTTGAGAGTCTGGCTCGGATTTTCGCCTTGTTAGTTCGGCTCGAGCTGGCATGTTCACTCCTAGCCTTATCTTAGCCCACCTGGCAAAAAAATATTAAATATATTATATATGTGATATTTTACATTTTATAGGGGATATGTGATGTTTAACATTTTTCTGAAAGATGTTTTCAGGTGTTTTGAGGGTAAGAAATGGAAATGGGTGTATGTTTATGATATTTTTTTAATTGGAGAGGTTGGTAATTAGCAACTGAAAAGTGTCGCGGTCAATTAGGGTTTAGGGGATCATAATACTTGTCGTAATCATATCAGAAATATGAATGCCATGAGTCATAAGCCACTAATGAATGCATGAATGAGTTTCATGTAGAAAGAGATAGAAGAAGGTTGTGGGTAATTTCTAGCCAATCGGACACTTGATGGATTGAATGAAGCCATGTATATTAATTTTCTATCAATTATTTTCTATCTATATCGTAAATAAAAAAATTCATATCTAAAAATGGTAATTAAAATTAAATAATTGATTAATTAATTACCTATTTGGGTCTAAAATAAGTTGGTCCATGCTTGATCTTGAAAGACGTGGCGTCATTTGTCGCATGTTATTATCCATATCCATCGAACCTTCACATAATAAATAAATAAGTTAGTTGATTACATTAATTCAAAATAAGATAGAATAATGCAATAAATAAATAATATATGTTTTATGTAACAACCTTCAGTGGAGTAATTTCCTCTCGTATCTCTAAAATGCACCCCAACTAAAAGACTATAATCCATGATTCTCTCTTGCTCAAGAAACTCACAATCTTTATCCACCTGCCTATATTAATCCAAAATAAAAAATAAAAAACTATAAAATAAATCATCTTTTTTTATCACATAGCATTATAAACAAAAAAATAGTAATGAGAAAAACTGATAAGAAAAATGCACCTTATAAACTCTTGGAACCAGTGTTTCTTGAGCCGAAAAATGAAATTAAGATCAAGATCTTTTAAAGTCGTATATTCATCGATTTCTGATTGAGGCTTGTCAGTCATTCGGCCGAGCGAAGATCCTTTCAAATCGAATCTTCTGTGAATCGCATACTCAGTACAGAACAAATTCCCCATTATTACGAAACGAACCTGTAAAATATATGCTCAAAATTACAAATTCAAAACAATGCCCAAAATAATAATAAAAAAATGTGTAACCTTTTTTTGGTTGGTGCCGGCTAGTTTAACGCAATGTAGGCCGAAAAATTTAGTGACCAAAGTATTCTCAAAAGCTCTTACGTGGTTATAATAAGCAGGAAGCATCCTTAAAAGAACCTACACAAACATTCCATTCATTAAATGATAAGTTAACTCCTTACAAAATTAAATTGTAATTACTTACCTTAACTTCAGATTTCTTCATGGTTTTAATCATGTAACGATCATCATGTGTAAGGTAAAAAAAGCTTCCACTTTTTCCAGGAGAAGAAAGCTCTCTAAGAGCGTCATTTCCACATAGAGATATCATATAATCAGCCGCATCTACCTTAAATAACTTTCTCAACGTCCTAAAAATGAAAAATATGATATAATAATATTAAACAAAGAAAGGGCTATGTTAAAATAAATTACAGTAACATGATTTTCTTTTATATACCTAAAGACAAGAGGGCAATAATCTTTCCATCGAAAATCATTGGATTGATGAGGTGGCGTGTATTTTGAGCCTTCGGGCGGAAATCTTGTCCAAACTTTTTCTTTCGGATCAAATGCTGATGATTTTAAATCGAATGTGATTGGCCCTTGCTTTCCAACTGCATGTCTGTTTTATCATAATCAAAATATTAGAAATATTAAAAGATACACCAAAAGAGAATATGTATTTAAAATGTTAAATAGAAAATGAAAGTGGGTACCAAAAGTATTTTAGTTTGTATGGTACATGCCATGATTAATATGGGGATATTTATATATTTAAAATCCTTTTCAAGTATAGTAATGGTATGCCATTTTTGTAGAATATGTGGGGCCCAAGACTAAGAGATGGTGTATAATAATTAGTATAATAATTATATACGACATGATACCAATAAGAAGCATATCACATGGAATTCATGGTACGAGCAATAATTTCCATATATATTTCTCCAAATTGATGGAAGGAAATAGAAATTGAAAAGGAAATGTGATTTGTCTTTATGTATCATTAAAATGTAAGACAAAAGAAGCCCACAAATGGAGACATTGCCAACTAATTTTCCACATAGAAGTTTACCGCTTTTAGGGCTAAAATGAGAGTGAAATAAAGCATGACCTAACACTAATTTGTACCAAAATAAGATGGAGGTTCAAATCATGTCTACACCACTACAGTTTTTGTCCCACAAAAATTCCAAAACTTTATTTTTTTCTGAAAAACTAAGAATAATAATGTATGCATGATGTAACCAACCAATGAAATACACTATAAAAATATCATCAAACCCTTTTGACTTTATTGCATAAGCACTTAACGAAACTTCTGAAATTCCATTACCCAAAAAAAAATATATGTATATCTTCCCTCTTTAGGGCATCAAACTTAAAAAAAAAATAATCAAATTACAATCAACATAAAATACACACCTTATACCGAGTTGCAAGTTAAGCATGAGCTCATAATTCTTATGGCCTCTAGAGATAGTCTCGCCCTGCCTCTTCTGCCCCTTTTTCGGCGGGTCCCACTTCATTTCGGGGGTACCCGTTCGACTCGGCACACCATTGGCCGCACCGGACCCCACCTCATCCGATCCTCCCCAATCCGATATCAAATCCTCAACTCCACTCCCTATTATCAAACCTGCCAACCCGCCACTCTTATTCCCTGCATTATTATTACCATTATAATAACTATTATTTTTGTTACTAATATCTCCAGAATTGTTGCTGCTGCTGTTGTTATTATTATTTTCTTCTCCGTCTGAGACCCACATGCAAAGTCCGCCCTGATCACCAATACTCTGCCCGTTAACCCGTTTATTCGACCCAGATTTCAAATCCACAGAATGCCTGACTTTTTGCGGGTCGGGTTTGGGAGACCTCCAGTTCCCAGAATCCGTCAACCCGTTTCCCGACCAATTCATCTGCTTTTGCGACGGCAAAACGGATGCCAATTCACCTGAGGACCCGGTTTTATATTCTGGCATGTCCATTTTGAAAAAATCTCTCGGATCTCGAGCCGTGGGAGAAGAAGCGGCAGCAGAAGGGTAGTAAACGCCTTTTTGCTGGACCGTACCGGTACCGGTTTCTGTACCGGCGCCGTCCTTGGACCAGATACCGACGTAAACGCTTCCGTCGGCCCAACGGAAGCTTCCGTTGCCACGTGGCGAGCCGTCCTCCCACCCGCCCTCGTACCGGTTCCCGTTCGACCAGATGAGCGTACCGCGTCCGTGTATCAGCCCTGCTTTCCACTGGCCGGAATATTCCGTACCGTTTCGCCACACATACCGGCCTTGCCCGTCTTGTAAACCGTGCCGCCATTCCCCGTCGTAAAAGTCTCCATTCGCGTAGTATTTTCTACCCGGTCCGTGCTTTAAATTCATGAACCAAAGTCCACGGTACGTGTCTCCAGCTGCACCGGTGTACGTACCGGTTCCGTCCATGTATCCGTCCTTAAACTCGCCTTCATACGTGGCGCCACTCGGCCATGAAAACTTGCCTTTGCCCGTCGCTTTTCCGTACTGCCATTCTCCTTCGTACATGCAGCCGTCCGTCCACAAGTACTTGCCCGTACCGTGAGGCGTGCCGCTCCGCCATTGACCCGTGTAGAAGTCTCCGTTGGGCAACAGCTTCTCAACGAATGATGCATTGTTGGTATTGTTTTCTTGGTCTTCCGAGGAGGAGGTGGAGGAGGTGGAGGTGGTTGTGCCGGTGTCGGTTTCGTCCGGCGTCGGCGCGACGGACATGGGGGAGAAGATGGACACGCGGCGACGCCCCATTGGGTGGGATTGCGGGCTCTGTGGAGGTGGGTCCCAGGCCTTGTTGGCCCGGCTCTGCTCATGCATTGTCAAAAACGAAAATGATTGGAAATGGGTTTGTTGAATGGAGTTGATGGAATGAAGGAGAGAGTTAGAAATGGGGGTGGATTTTTGTTGTCAGGAGAGACATTGATGGAGAAAATGAAGGTCAAGGAGGGGAGAGAGAGAGAGAGAGAGAGAGAGAGGAAGAGAGGTGGTGGGGGTGCTGTTTTTGTTTCTTTTTTCGGTTTGCTGGTTTTGTTTATTTTCCTGTTTATGTTTTTCTATTTTTTTCTCTTTTCATTTTTTTGGATTCCTTTTTGTTTTTTTTGTTGTGGGTTTGTTTTGAAAAATGATTTTGCAGATATAACCTTCCCAAATTGTGTTAATTTGCCTTGTGCATATATATAACCCTAAATAATATATAATTACAGGATATTTTTTGGAAGTAATACTAGTATTATAGTATTGTTATATATAAGCTTCTCTGAATGTTTTTTTAATTTTCTAAATTTGAAATATTTTAAGGGAGTATAATATAACTAAAAATCTTGGTCTTGGGTTTGTGTGAAAGTGGAGGCAAAATAAAGCCAAAAAGAGTCTTGGAATTCTCCTTTTTTGAACAAAACTCTTCTTTTTTATTGGAAGATTTTTACCGGAGAGAAGAAGACCGAGTGCTTTTTGTGGGTGCTGGTCTCTTTTTGTGTCTTCTGATTTTGAGCCCTTTACTTAAATGGAAAATGAATCAATATATCATCTCCATTGAACTAAATGGAGAGCATAATAGCTAAATTGGAGGATTATTGAAGGGTATAACTGAGAATTGAAGGTTTTGGATGGTGAGATTTGCAAATTTCAGTCTAATTGTTTATTATAAATTTTGTTTTTTCAGGGTGCTGAGTGAAAATTTACAAATTATGTTATCTGAAAATGGGTGAACTGATTATTGGTTTTTGGATTCTAAAGATAGTAATGATGGGTTAAGTTGGCAGATTAGATTAATGCTTGTCTTTGAAAGCAGGCCAATGTGAATAACTGAAAGAACGGCCTGCACAAACAAACCCTAGATTTTCTGTTCTTCTTGTTTTGACTTTTATGTGGTTCTCTCTTGAAGAACTATAATTATGCAATTCTTTTTCATAGTTGAAATTACTGATGGTCCTGAAAAATGACTTTATTGGCATGTATTTAATGGATAATTTGATAATATCTCATAAAAAGATCTATAAATATTTTTCAAATATTGCCACTATTAGTCAGAATCATCAATCATTTGATGCAGACTTATTGGGAAAAGTATAGATTGAAGTATTAAACACCAAGTATTAATATAGTGGTAGAGTTGACGAGTAAGATAAATATCATCAAATTATTCCGTATGCGACAAGATGTATCATTATATAATTGATATATGATCGATTATCATTGCTTTTGTCAATATAGTATGCATGATCGAAATTAAATAAATTATTATTATAACTTTTATACATATTCAATTATTTATGGCAGTGGAGATAAGTATGTATATATCTAAATACACAAATATTTGTATATTCTGAGTCAAAATATTTTACTTTACTAAACTTTCAGAGAAATATTACAACTAATTTTATGTTCGTCTAAATTTATTGGCTTTTGTTGTTTTTTTGCGATCTAAAATACGAATCTTTGATTACAACTTTCCAAATAAAAAAGTGTCAATTTCTATAAAATTGAATTACTATAATATATATCATAATGTAGATAACTTGTTTTCGACTAAAATGATCATTTATATTAAAAAATTATGTTTATGATTGAGTTTCTATCAACATATTAAAAAACTATAACTTAATTATTCACTTGAACTCATGTATTTTACGTATCTTCATGTAGATGTGCTTACATTTCATAATTTTGCCAACAAACATACACAACATAATATAAGAAGATTACACAAATGACAATACAGGAAAAGCCATACAGATTATTTAATACCAACTTGTGCGTGCGTGCCTTATTAGATTTTTTTTTGCGTTTTTGTAATATTATTTTTCCCTTTTCTTTCTAATTGTTTTGAGAGAACGTTGCACTCAACTTGTGTTTTTTTTTCTTAATTTGTTTGTCGTACTTTTGGGGATTTTTGCAAATTATTGAATCGTGTAATTCCTATAAAAAATGATAAATAAACATTGTATTAGTGTCATAGGCTCATATATCATATCTACTTGTAATCTTTTTTTTTACCAGGCAAAATAATCTTTCATCCAACCATGTCAAAAAAAATAGAGAAAAGTCTATTTTTTGTCTCTTAACTATTCAATTAGTTTCTTTTTTATCTCTTAATTTTTTATTGGTCTCTTTTTGACCCATCAACTATTGAATTAGTCTCTTTTTGGCTCTTCCATCCATTAAATACTTATGTGTCCGTTAACTTGACACGTGACCCCTTAACTTTTTATTGAATTAGTTTCTTTTTTAGCCATTCTATCCGTTAAATGTTTACGTATCTGTTAACTTGACACGTAAGTGATGATTTGACATATATTTATGACGTGACAATTGTGATATGACAATTATTTGAAAAAAAAAAATTTAATCACTCCTTTCTTTCGCTCGTATTCTTTCTATCTTATATTTTTCTAAAAAAAAATAATTAATGGAAAAAAATTCATATCGAATCAAACTTAAGGGGTAATTTTAGAAAAATATAAGATAAAAAGAATACGAGGAAAGAAATGAGGGGATTAAAAATTTTTTTTTTTTTCAAATAATTACCATATCACAATTGGCCCATCATAAATACATGCCAAATCATCGGGGCTAAAAATGAACATTTCTCCAAAAAATATATTATACAGAGGCATTGTTTTCTTATATAGCCTTTTGAATAAAAAAAGATATCAACGTTGTTCTCCATTAATAAAAAAATCACTAATATCTTGCATATCCTCGTAGCATTAATAAATGGATCGATCTAAGAAAACATTAATAAATGGATATTTTCGAAAAAAAATATGCAAGAATGTTTCTACAGCATAAATCCAACGAACTATATTGTCTATATTATAATTTATATTCATTTATTTAATTGTTATTATTATACATGCTTTCCAGATAGAAAATGGATATCTCCTCTATAAAGGACTGGAGATAAAATATTATATCCTCAACTGCCAACGGTACCGGTTCATTTGGTTATAATCTGATTGCATTAGATTTCGGTTGTATTTGAACTTAGGTCTGTATGTATAAAAACTTTAAAAAACAATTGGAACACAGAAATCAAAAACCGATTCCTAAATTAAAATAAGAAACACCTCTTTCTCATTTTTACTCTTATCTCTTTTATTTTCATTTTCGAATTTGATTTTATAATCAGTTTCTAGGTTTCTAGCATTTTTTAACAAAATTTGCCATTGTATGTATCCTTCCAAACATTTTTTTTTGTCAATTTCATAAATATAGTATAAACAAAATGTGTCATGACATAAATGAATATCTATTTGGTGAGAAGGAGAGGGAAAAGGAGATGAGGGCCAAAAGGGAAACAAACATGAGACAAAGCAGAGTTGTGGAGCCCCTATTTACAACTCTTGTTTGCTATAACCTGGCCAAATCCCCCTATTCATTTTGTTGGTTCTCACATCTAATTTATTAGACCCTTTCCTTTTTGGGTGTCTTAATTTCTCTTGCTCCCCTTGAAAATCTTAAACATCGTAAATACTCCTTTTCAAAGTACAAAATGAAATATATCATTTATAATTTTTCCATAATAAATTATATATAAGTACAATAGAAAATATATATATTAACTTAGTAAATAGTACAAAGTATTGTTGAAAAATTATAACGTATACAAATAGTATTATATATAAACAAAATATACTATATTAAAATCACGTACACGATTATAGAAGACCGAAATTGTGTATGGGCCTATTTGGGTCCGAGCGTGCTTCAAAAGCATTTCTATCTGCAAAAATCTCAATTGAGACGAATCATAATCAAATAATAATTGAATGTACTATATTTTAATCTAGTTCTTTATGAAAATGACACCATGTCATAATTACAAAAATCTTTGTGAAAAAGTTGGAGAAAAGAAATGAGATTCTTGAAATTGTCTTTTTTTTCTTTTGTTGCATATTTTAGTGAGAATTTAGATTCTTGGACCCACTTTTTTTCTATATCTTTTCCCAATTTGTTTTCTTGTCAAATTGGAGAGAAAACCAATTCTCTCACTTCGGCTTCTAAGAACACCCTTTCTTCCTTTACATTCTCTCAAATCAAACAGGCCCATATTTTCACAATCAAAAAATAATTTGAATGTACTATATTTTAATCTAGTTCTTTATGAAAATGACACCTTGTCATAATTCAAATATCTTTCTGTCATGGACGCAATGCATGACATTGTAATTGGTACTTTTTTATAGAAAAAATATTTTTGTTAGATTGGATTTTATTTCACTCTCAATTAACTTACCGAGGATAATGCAATGCATTAGTTTCATCAACCAGTGTAATTAAGGACCAAAGAATAAAACAGTATAAAAGGATAATATTTCTGTCATGTACGCAATAAATACTAATACTAATACAAGATTTAATAATTAGTAAATAAGAAATGAAAAATTAAGAAACAGTGACACCATCAAGCTCTGCTCGTGCGAGCGATGCATTAATTGCATCTAGAACCTCCAATTTTCCTCTATTTACTGCTTCATCGGCTGGAGTTCTCTCATGGCTGAAATATTACAAAAATATATTAATAAATAGAAAGAAAAAAAAACATATGTAATGTGCTTAATTTCTTGGTTCTTATTTTAGGGCTTTTAACTGTATATTTGAGAAAAAATGGGGCCTAAATCGAGGTCTAATTGCGAAATAAAATTACTTGAGGCATAATTGGAATATTAAAGATTAATTTGGAATCATGTAAATATAAATTTTCGTAAATTAATAATGTATATATATATATATATATATATATATATATGTTTCATACAGGGTACAAGTAAAAAGCACCTAAAACCAAACGAAACAGAAATGTCACATTAATTAGAGATTGATTTGAGAAATTCGAAAAATAGTCAAAACCCTAGAAATTCCAATTTTATGATTTAATATAAAATAAAAGATACAAAACCTGTTTAGTGCACTGACGCTGGCTCCAGCAGTAATCAAGGCCTTAATTACCTGTACTTACAATTCATATAAAATAAATCCTCAATTATTTTTTTCAGTAACAAATGAAAGATACATGAAATCAAATTAATGAAAATCATATAATAAAATATTGTTATTATAGGTACATATAGTTAGTTCACACTTCACATCAACTATGTATGTACAGTACATATATACGTTTATAAATTTTATGAAAAGTACATAAAGCATTACAAAAAGTACCTCTATTTGTCCATTAAGACAAGCATAGTGAAGCGGCGTATTTTTCTCTAAGTTTGTCACATTTACATCCTGCATTTAATGCCCAATCAATTATTACTATTACATATATTAAATATACATAAAATAAAATATATAAAGTTGTTCATCATCGAGACTTATTTTTGTTATATTTTAATTAATATTTAATATATACCGCTCCATTACTTATCAGATAATTGACTATAGCGAGGTGTCCATTAGCACAAGCCATATGAAGAGCTATTTAAGAAACAAAATATATAAAAAAAAACAAGTATTTAGAATCCAAATAATTATTGAGACAAAAAAATTGGAAAAAAGATCACAAAAAGAACTAACCAGTTCTTCCTTGTTCATCTTTAGAATTAAGAGGAACTCCAATTGAGAATAAGCTCACAATTTCGTCTATTTCATCATACCTAGCTGCCTTTTAAAATAAATACAAAAAATAAAAGGAACATTTATAGTGGGTTCGTAATTAAAAAGAGATATTCACATTGTTTTTGGTGCGAATCAAATTGAATCACAGAAAGCTAAAATCAAATTGTGATTTCATTTTTTATTGAGTTCAATTACGAATTCAGGCGGTAAATAATCCTAATTAGAGGCGAAGACAAAAATTAAATGTATAATAATTCATTTATATATATATATATATACCTCAAGAAGGGCATCGATTTGATCAGGCGTGGGATTCAACTGCTGAGCGTTTTCCGAAGAACCCATTAAGAAGAAAATAAACTAGCAATTATAAATTAGGGTTTTGGATGAACGAATTGGGTGTATTAGGATTGAAAATCGACAAGTGAAATGAAATGAAGATGAGAAAGAAGAAGGGTTTTAGCTTGGGAAAATTGGAGATGGCTATTTACTAATGAGGCCGGTTATTTGGGCTGGACTCATACAAATGATGAATTACATTGATAATGGGCCTTTTTTGGGTAAATAATTATTAGTATATTTATTTTTGGGATATCAGCAATCATAGATCCACTATGTTTATATATATAAGTGAATTATTTTTATAATCTGTATGCAATATTTATTATTTGTCTTTACTGTCACATTATTACTTCTATTATATAGAGCAGAGCTTATTACAATGAGTATTGCAGATTGTGATGGTGATATCAAGATCTAGAGAGACAAATGTATTATCATAATAATTAGCAAATTTATATTGTTACACCCCGGATTCATTTTCGGCCCGAGATGTAATGACCGTATATCCTCAACTTATATTAAGGATATATGACTCTAAAATCGTATTAAAGCAGCGAAAAATAAAAGAATTAAGTATCTATATATTATAAAAATCAACTATCTATAAATATTTATTACATTAAATCTCTCGAAATTATGATGTCGCTCAACCCGATACCCCGCCTAATAACTGAACCTGAAATCTGAGGAATGAGAAAACAAAACATAAAATTTGGTTTTTGATATCTATCTCCCAACTTTCTCCCTCTCTAATTTCTCCAATAAAATAAATAAATGATCAAATTCCAACAAGAAGATTATGAGATATTAGTGTCGGTGATGCGAGTTAATTCAAGATGATAGTTATGATCGGAAGTTTCGAAGCGTCATTAGTCATGTCATGTTTTTTTCAGGGTAAGGATTTATGCTCTCAAATATGTTTACAGTTTTTGAACTATTTTTATTTTATAGATATTAATAATATAAATTATATTTTAATAGAGCTTATATTGCTTGTAATAAATATTTTATTATTTATGAAAATAGAATATTTGAGAATAATATATAATATTTTTGAGAAAATATAAAATGTTTGGGTTATATAAAATATTTTGAGAAATATATATTTTATGGGATAAGATGTGATTTGTGAGATAAGTGAAAGATAGTTAAGGTCACACAGTCGTACTTGGTAGGTGGAAGGCAAGACCGCTGATTTTAACTAAACAACTTTTCACATATAACTAACTACACACAACTTTTCATATATAACTACATACAACTAATTAATTAAATATTAATTTTATTATTTTAACAAAAACTAATTTTTAGTATTTGTAATTTAGCCCCTAATTTCTAAACTATTATGAAAATCTAATAAAAATTCGGGTTATAACATATATCACTTAATTAATTTGAACATGGCAACCACCTTAGCAGGGATACCACTCCCACTACATTTCAACAACAAATGGAAGATCGAAAAAAACAAAATAAAAGTTAAAACAGTATAATATAGAATTAGTTATTTCTTTTTCTTTTTGCTTAGAGATAGAACTATAATTTATGATTATTTATGCGGGGAAGAATATCTTGATAGTGCCATTACTTTTGCCTCTTTCTTCCTGTTATCTTCCTTCATCTATCACAGTCTCATGTGCATTGATCCAAAAAGTAACAACACAACAAAACTACATATAAATACAAATCTCATCTTCACACTCCATTAAATACTTCCAAGATCTATTCACTCCACTCACTATTCACCTTGCAGAAACCAAACATCCAACACACAGAATCCCTCCAATCAAATCTCTCCACGTTGCATGATCACTGACATACACCCACGTGGCGTGTTCTCATTGGTTTGACGAAGTAAGTGCGGTGATGGTGGGAACAGAGGTCAAACGGCAGCACTAAGCTAAGCATGCACCATTGTTCATTGCCTCAGAAGAATTATGAGGACGTGGTGTATAATAGAGAACTAATGAGATCATGTCACGCAAGGGAATTAGGGTAGGAAATGATGTGATTGGTTGGGTCTACGGTGGATCGAGAGTATGTAATGTCGACCGGTGGTTCACGGGCGTGCCATGAGTATGACAAGAAGTGAGACGTAAAGAGTACGGTCTGTGAACTGTGGGTCCAAGTTTTTTGTTTGTATCATCTTTATTATTTTGATGGGAGACATCCATTTTCATTGTATGCAGTGGATTGGCATCGTGCCAATGGAAATTGAGTAATGAACATACATAGATTTCATTTCAGAAGAAACTTACATTACACATAAAGTATAGGAAATTTTGTTTGAAGTTTTACTTCATATAGAACCTTGTGTTTTTTGTTTCCGCGAGCAAACATTCAAAAAATTGTGTATTTTATTGATCATTTTTGGTGTACTCAGCAGCATTTAAACGATTTTTTTCTCATAAAATGTACTTATAGCAACAGTTTATAAATTTGTATTTGTAACATAAACAGCACATTAGATAGTTTTGGCCTTCTAATTAATCTGTGCAGTGTCCATTTACAACAACCAAACGGAGAGAATCGAATCCAGGAAAACTCCGAGAAACATCTCCTACCATTCCCGCTCCCGCTATATAGCCAATTAAACCCCTCTTAAATCTCTGCCAATCCACCTCTCTCTCTCTCTCACTCCACTCATGGCTGCACCACTCTCCATTCTCTCTCTCCTCCTCCTATCTCTCTCCTCCCTCCACCCCACATCCGCCACCAAATCCAATACCAACAATGGTGGTGCATGCTCAACCGCACCAGACTCAGGCTCAACACTCCGCATAATCCATGCATTCGGTCCATGCTCGCCTTTACGTCCGGCCGAACCATTTCCTTCTTGGGCTGACTTTCTAACCGACCAAACACAACGTGACGCCACACGTACCATCTATTTAACCTCACTCGCGACAACTGGTACCGGCCGGTCGTTCGTACCAGTCGCCTCAGGCCGACAGATCCTCCAAATCCCTAATTACATAGTCCGTGCCCAACTCGGCACGCCAGCTCAAAACCTTCTTTTGGCCTTCGACACGAGCAATGACGTGGCATGGATGCCTTGTACCGGCTGCACCGGTTGCCCGGCCGGCTCGCCGTCCTTCAACCCTACTGTCTCTTCATCGTACCACCCTGTAGCGTGCGGGTCGGTACAATGCAACCAAGTACAGAACCCTACTTGTAACCCTAGTACCAAATCTTGCGCGTTTGGACTTTCTTACGCTTCATCATCAGTTCAAGCCGCTTTAGGTCAGGACTCGTTGTCTCTCGCGTCAGATATTGTCAGTTCTTACACTTTCGGTTGTCTTCAAAATGTTGTTGGAAACTCAATCCCACCACAAGGGTTACTCGGACTTGGCCGGGGCTCGCTTTCGTTTCTAACTCAAACTAAGTCTATTTATGGGTCAACTTTCTCATACTGCCTGCCGAGTTTCAAGTCATTGAACTTTTCCGGTACGCTCCGTCTCGGTCTGAAAGGACAGCCTGTACGGATCAAGTCAACCCCTCTCTTGTCAAACCCGCATAGATCCTCTCTCTACTATGTCAACATGACAGGAATCAAAGTCGGCCGCCGTACCGTACCGATTCCGCCAGCTGCCCTTGCCTTCGACCCAGCAACTGGCGCGGGTACAGAAAGAAAAAAATACTTCTCTTGTTTAACTAATTTACCTCTCTTAAAACAAACATATTAACTTTTAACTGCTCTTTACAGGTACTGTAATTGATTCTGGTACTATGTTTACACAACTCGTCAGGCCAGCTTATGAGGCGATGCGACTTGAGTTTAGGCGTCAGGTGAATGCACCAGTTACAACGCTTGGAGGTTTCGACACCTGTTACAATGGGCCAGTAAAGTACCCAACCATCACCTTCAAGTTCGACCAAATGCAAGTGACATTGCCAGAAGAAAACGTCATAATACACAGCTCGTCAGGAAGCTTGAGCTGTCTGGCCATGGCGGCTGCACCAGAAGGGCTGAATGGTGTTTTGAATGTGATAGCAAATATGCAGCAACAAAACCATAGGGTTTTGTTTGATATTCCAAATTCACGTGTCGGGTTCGCTCGTGAGGTCTGTACCTGATTCATCAGCGAGAATCTTGAAGAGAATGACTGGGGAAGAGAGAGAATATTTTCTAGGGTTTTTTATTAGTTGTTTGTCTTTTTGGTGGTAATTTCTTGAGTTGTTATTTATTGAAGTTTTAGGATTGATTAGATCGAAACATTTATGAAAATTATGAACACATTTATTGGTAGCAGTAAATCTTTAATGTTGGATCTAATTTTGTATTAAGTTTGTCTTGGCCGGTCCAGAATCTCTGGACTCCAGATTTTAACAGCTGGTAAATTACAACAGCTGTATCTTTTAAAACTTCAAGTTGTATCGTGCAATAAACTAGTCAATAAAACTGGAAAATGAAAATTTCATGCGCATATCCTTGAAAACATGACAAATATCATATAATCCCTTGTATATATTTGATATACATGATTTATGCTTGATTTGTATATGCATTGCAAATGAATGAAATACTATAGGGAAAGATCTTTCCCCAATTTTTTTGCATAATGTTAGAATGTAAATAAAAAATATACATCATGTGAATATCTTGTGTGAAGACATAATTTTGTCACTCTCTAATCTCTCTCTCTTCACATGTATGCACTTTTGATGGCACTTTCTTTCATTTGGGTGACAAAATATAGTGGCCCATTTATAAGAACTTGATAATTCTAGTTCTTATAATTCCAATTCCAATTAGCAACAGGGGTCCACCTAATGTATTCGATTACTCAATTTTAACATCAAATTGTATTCAAAGAAAGTGAGCAATTTGAACTACTATGTTAGTATACGCCTCAAGATTAACTAGCATTAATTTTCCAATTAACAATTCAAACAGATATTATACAGTTATACAATTCATGACAATCCATACCCTAACACACACCATCTTAATACATCACAACACAAATGCATATCACTACCACATAAGAGAAACAAGATATAATGTTTTGCTTATTTTAAGTCTCTCATTTTGTCTTCCTTTTCCTTCCTCTCATTATTCAAATTCACTACTAAAGAGAGGGCCAAGATTTTGATTGATTCGGGTAAACGGAGGGGAAGATATGAAAAGGGAATGAGGGTGAAATTAAGATCTATTCAGCCAATGACATATCTTGATCCAACCTCATTCCCTAATTTCATTAACCCCTCGTACCAAATCAAACAAACAGTGTACAATAATATGCATTTTGAACATGAAATGTCTTCTTCAAACTTTTAAATAATTTTAATTATTTCGTCCATCCCCAACTGCTCTTTGTAGAGGTGGTATTTTCACACTACGGTGAATTCTTATGCTAGGGGTCTTCTTCTTCGTCATGATCTTCAACCATGGGTGCTCTACAAGGAATTTTGTGGATAAATATCAAATTTGGTCATATCATTTGACAAAAAATATAAAATTATTAAGTTCGCAAACAAATTGATAAATATATGACAAAATTAGATAAATACTTAAAATTTGTCTGGCTGTGAGCCTCTTCTTTGGATCGCGCTCAAGTATTCTTTTAATCAAATCCTTGGCGGATTTTGAGACGGTTGGCCAGGGATTGCTTCTGAAATCGATGTCCGATTGAAGTATTTTGTCTTTGGTGGCTCGATCATCGGCTACACAATTACAATAGAACTTTGAATTTAATTACCCAAATATATAGAATTTGTAAATGCAAAAAATATATTACAAATAGACTTTGAATGTAACATGAAATATAATTTATGTGAAAAAAACTTACAGCCCTTGAACGGCGGTCGACCACTTAGGAGGCTGTACAGAATTATACTGACACTCCATATGTCGGATTCTGGTCCGTAACATTCTGACAGCAGTTCAGGAGACATATAATATAAACTCCCAACCATGTCACTGAATTCCTGACCTAATTAATAAAATGTAATAACATATAACGTTCAATTATTAAGTTGTAGCATGGCATATGATATATATGCTAATTCTTTTTAAATAATTAAAAGGGTAGATAAAATTTGTACCTGGGCTAAATCGTGTCGCGAAACCAAAATCAATTACTTTTAAAGGTGAATTTTCAGTTTGATCTAAAAATAGAAAATTTGCTGATTTGAGATCTCTTTGCATTACTTCATGTTGATGACAGACCTGTTTCATGAAAAAAAATTGGAATGTTCAAGTAATTTTGAAAATTTCTATAGTCACAGTTTAGTCTAGAAAACACCCAAGTATTTATCATTATTTTGGAGGAAACCCAACAGAATTTGAGGTTATTTCATTGTCAAAACCGAATTATATTCCAGCAATACTTAGGGTCATAATTTTCATGTCAAAACCTACTTATTTTACATTTCAACATATTGGTTGCTTCCTTTTCCATTTTTACTAAACAAATATTGGAGAAACATATATATATATATATATATATATATATATATATATATATATATATATATATATATATGTATGTATGTATGATATTAAAATTTAAATATATAACCAAATCAGATGTATATAATGTATACTAAATATACAACCACCGTATGTATATATGTGTATTTTAAATATGTAACCGAACCATATGTAATATCTATATTTTAAATATACTCACCTGGACAATTTAGACTATAGTTTTAAAAATAGCAGCGGCTTCTCTTTCCTCCAAATATCCTCTCCAAAATATGATGCAATAATTCACCACCTCGGCATAGTTCCATGACAATATATATGCTTCGATCATCCTCAAATACGTCTTGTAGCTGAGCTATATTTGGATGGTTAGGCAAGTGACGCATGATTTGGACTTCACTTATTACGTCGTTTATTTGTACTTGTTTCGTCAACTTTTGGTTTGATATAACTTTGCATGCATATTCTTGACCTGTTCTCCTGTCCTTGCACATGTACGTGATTCCTGTTGTAAGGATAACAAATTTCATGAGTTTTCAAATTCAAATTTAGTTAACATGTTAAAATTCAAACGACTTTCTTTGAAAGAGAAATTCACACGAATTGATCAAAATGAAATAAGAAAATAAAGGATAAAATATAGATTAATGAACAAAACAATACTAAATCCACCGCGTCCGAGTTCCGTTTTTGAGTTTGTAGTGTTTCGAGATCTTCGTGCCAGAAATATCATCTAGAACATGAAGTATATTAAGGTTTTCTTTTTCTTGTCGTGACGATCCCTTCTGATTATTCGCATAGTCATCATTCCTTGAAATCCTTCTGGCTATTTGCATAAGTTACCAAGTTTTCTTACAATTCGGTTGATGAATCCCATTTTTTCCTTCAAATTCTTCTTGAAGAAAGGGTTGGATCTCTGTATACTATTAGAAGTTTCTTTCTCTTAGAAACAAACAGGATGAAAAAAATGACGGAAGTGTTGCGGGTGAAAGAAAGAGATACTAGAGGTACCAGTTTGTTTACATAGCCATTTAGAAGTAATGTTTTTTTTTGTGTGTAAACTATGTAAGACTTTTCCTTCTCTTCCTTTTTGAAGGAAAAACATACAGCTTAGTTTGTTTATATATAGACGATTACAAGTTATGTTTTTTTTATGTAAACTACATACGACTTTTCATTCTCTTCCTTTTTTTTGAAGGAAAAACTACACACAACTTTTCAAAGTGCCAAGTGTATTCACTGTATTGCATTGCATCTTTTCATTCTTTTCCACATGCATATTGATCTAATAATATTTTCATACACAGGCGGGCCTTGGTGTGAGTCCAGAAAGCCCATTGAGCCTGGAGCGATGTATCGAACATATAGGAGTAGAATATTTGGGCTTTCGTTTGTTTCTAACAATAAAACAGCCCAAAAGGCTTCAATAATTTTTTATTTTTGGGCCTATTTTGATTTTATTAGCAATGCATAAACCTATTACGACCTAATAATTAGGCCTCAAAAATTTTGATTTTATTTTTTTATTATAGCAAATAATGTTCAATTTTCGAGGGTTAATATACGAGTATTTCAGGAATAAGGGCCTTTCATTTTAAAAAAGATATTGGTTCCCTAAAACATTGGGAGGGCCTTGACGGCTTGTAAAACACGATAAATATCAGTAGTCATTACTCATTAGTCAATGTAGTCATCGGACTTTAAGAAACTTTTGACAGTACACAAGTAATATCTTAATCCAAACTATTTCTTGTTCTAGAACTAAGATGGATATATACTGTGACCCATTTATAAGAACTTGATAATAATTCCAGTTCTCACAATTCAATCTAGGAATAAGGGTCCAGACTCCACAACATGATGTACCAATAACTCAATTTTCAAATCAAATTATATTGGTAACAAGATAGCAATATAAGCTATTTAATTATCTATCTCACAGTTAACTGGAGGAATTAAACTTCTTTCATACTACCAATATAACATCACAATCTATGTTCTAAACATCACCACAATCACACAACACAAATTCATACCATAGCATTACCAAATTCCAGACATAAATCATATATTATTTTTTGGGGGGTGAGGGTAAAAGAGAAGGGAAGATAAAATGAGAGGCTTAAGCTCTCCCCCCCGCCCCCCAACACACACACACACACACACACACAAAATAAAACAGTTTATAAACTGATCACAAACAAGTAGCAACATTTTATACGAGGCATAAATATCTTATTCACATTTCTAAATTTCAATTATTTCTTCTACGCCGGCCGCCTCTTGCAGATATATCTTCAGACTCCTCCGGCGAGTACTTGAACCACCTATGGCCTGCAGAGGATTTTGTGAAAAAATAGTGCAAAGTTAGACATGTCATTATATTAATTAACAAACTTTTCGAGGAAAATACTTAATTCAACATTAAGAAAGAATGCCCTAACTAAATAAAACCATAAAATATTTAGGAAATTTCATACCTAGCACTTGTTGGGCAGTCAATCTCTTTTTGGGATCCATATCGAGCATCTTCTTTAACAAATCTTTCGCGTATCTTGAAATTCGCGGCCATGGCTCGGCCTCAAAATTTACATCCATGTCAGTGACAATAAACGGAATTCTCCCGCAAAGGAGTCCGTACATTATGATTCCCAGGCTCCAAATATCGGCTTCTGGCCCATATGAACTTAATAGCACTTCAGGAGCCATATAAGAAAAGCTTCCCACCGCATCATTAAATTGTTGATCTAATTAAGCGTAAAAAATAAATAAATATGTATTGTTTTATTAAAGTAATTATATTATTATAGCATTCATATATAGATTTGTATGTTTATATTGTGTCACTCATGTGTGTGTGTGTTAATTATGACTTGTAGGTGATTGAATAATTAAAAGAGTTAATAAATAAATGTAACTAGGTACCCGGATAGAAAGTGATGGATAAGCCAAAATCTATGAGCTTTAAATGTGATCCATCCTTTTTATCTTTGAAAATAAAATTCTCAGGCTTTAGGTCTCTGTGCATAACACCGTAGTCATGACAAAACTGGTTTTACAAAAAAAGGATGTTGGTCAGTAAATGTAGAAGTAAATAATACTAACATATATATTATATACTAATACTAAATGTATATATAGTGTATACTGATAATTAATATATATATATATATATATATATATATATATATATATATAGAGAGAGAGAGAGAGAGAGAGAGAGAGAGAGAGAGAGAGTTTTGCTAATAAGCTAATATTATAATTAAAGAGTTGGTACTAACAATTTATAGACTCTTGGATCTGCTTTAATTTGTGTGCAATCTTTTGATCAACATATTTAGTAACTCTTTCTCTCTCTCTCTCTCTCACCTGAAAAGGAAATAAATCTTGAACCACAAAGGAAATAATCGCATAAATGGAAGTGTTTTTCCGAATATAGAACTTTCCATCGATATTCCGATTTCTTCTATTCCAAAAAATCTCTTATTTTCATATATTTAAAAAAACAGGAGTTTGAAAAGAAATTGTTGGTATGTTTTGATTGAATTTAGAGATTAAAGTATTTTTATAAATTTAAATTTTATATGAATTTTTGTATGGATTATGATATGTGAGTTCATTAATTTATAATGGATATATATGAATGTGATTTGATTAAATTGTATGAATAATGTTAGTATGCATTTTGATTAGAAAGTTTTATGAATTATTATTGTATGCATTTGATTTGAAATTTGTATGAATTTCTATGATGATAAAATTAAAGCAGATCAAACGGTCCAAAAATTGTTAATATCAAACGCTTTGTATATATATATATATATATATATATATATATATATATATATATATATATATATATATATACTCACCTTAATCTAATACTAAAAAGAGGGATATAATACATATATTATCTGAAAGTTCGATTTTTTTATCAAATATCTAAAAGTTCAATTAGAAACAGAAAACTAAAGCAAATTAGAAAATAGGGACTGAAATGCAAAAGGGTCAAATGGTGAAAATGAAGGAAATGGGGTGTAATATTTGGACTAAGAGTGATAATACAGTAAGATGATAAAAGATAATAAAGATTAGCAAACGTGACAACAATTCTCATAAAATTGGGCAGAAGGAAATAGAGAAAATTTCAGGGTGGTAAATTTAAGGGACTGGCGTCGAGTTGACAAATACTAAATATATACTAAAGCTAAATATATATGAAATAAGCATACTATGTAAGTTGTAACTATAGTAAATATAATACTGAATATAAACTCACCTTCACCGCATCTACCATTGATTTCATTATGGCAACTGCTTCTCTTTCGTCCAGGCGGCCTTTAGCCTTTTGCCATTCGAACAAATCTCGACCTTTGCACAACTCCATTACTATATAAATATTCCGTTCATCTTCAAACACGTCCTTAAATTCTATAACGTTTTTGTTCTTAGGCAAATACCGCATTATTCCGACTTCTCGCCTTACATCGTTGCGATCTCCTTCTCTTTTTAAATCTTTCTTTGAAATTTTCTTGCATGCATAGTTGTTGCCTGTGCTAAGTTCCTTGCAAATAAATGTTGTACCTGTTACAAAAAAATTGAGTTCACGCATGAGATTTAATCAAAATGAAATAAAATAAAAAGATAAGAGGTTAATAAATTATATACCGAAGGAACCCTTGGCGATTTTGCTTTTGAGTTTATATTTCGTGGAAATGTTTGTGCCACTAATTGTGTCACTATCTAGAACAGGAGCAGAGTTGCTCCTTGTATCTGGGGCAGAACATAGATTGCTTATGTTTCCTACAATCCTGTCGATCAACCCCATTTTTCTTATAACTTTTTTGTAGGATTTAGATTTTAGGGTTTATGTGCCAAAGATGGGTCGTTGGAACTTGGATATCCTCAGAATGAAGTGATGCAAGGATTAATTAGAAATTAAGAGTGTAGTGTGAAAGAAAGAGAGAAGAGAGACGTAATATAGCTTTTATATGTAACGGCTATGACTATGAGTAACTACTTGCACCTTTTCCTTAAGAAAAAACTGCATGCATATTTTCATATGCTTATAGCCGTCGTGTTCTGCGTAAACTACACACGACTCTTCCTTCTCGGAGGAAAAACCACATACGATTTCTGTGTTGCATTTTTTTCATCATCTAACAATATTTTCATGTATTTTTACACAGGCCGGGCCCATATTCTAAAGCACGAATTCTGCCAGGAGCAACATATTTAATCCTACTATACTAAATAGGGGTAAATTCTTGGCCCACGTTTTTTCAACAAAAGCCCAAAAGCCTGCGTTAGCTTAAAAACAAGTCGCAATTTCTCTCACATTTTCTTTTTGATATTGAACATCTCTCTCATGGGATGGCGATGTATACATGTATAGTATAAAAATGCTTACTGTACTGTATTTTTTTGGGTAAAATTAGTCCGTAAACATCTCAAGTCACGACAATTGACACATTTGTGCCAAATTTACCAGAAAATCTTCTCTTATTACAAATTGTCTATTGTCTTTTTTTTTTTTAATTGCTACAAATTGTCTATTACCTACTAAACAATTCTTATTTATACATTACAACGCCAACACAGTTATTAAACAAGGCCAAATTATATCAAGTATCAGAAAATATCTCGTTGCAAAGCCTTTGTTATTTATTCTTTATTGAGTACAGTAATAAGTAAATGTTCAACTCGTGCATTACTGATTAAAAGAAAAAAAAAAAAAAAAAAACTAATTCTCTTATTTTCATTGAATAAAAAATCCTCTTATTTTCCAACCAAAGAAAGCAATGCATCCTTGTAGCAACCATGAGTGTTTTTTGCGATCACATCTTCAAGTTTGGTCCCAAATTGTTTATTGTATGACTCTTTGATCGTATCCATGTCCACATCAGCACGTGAAATTATCACACGATTAAGCGCTCGTTTCGTAGGCTTATCTGCCTTGTTGTTAAAAGCATTGTTTATTACCTAATTAAAATCAGAATAATGAATATAATTAGTACTATATTTTCAAACAGTGTGTTTATTAACAAATTTTCTGATTAAGAAAACAAATTACCTCACTGAAATAGTTAGCAGGGGTGTCGATGCATTTAACAGTCTCTTGCAAGCACAAGTTAACACCCAAATCCTAAAATCACAAAAAAAAGTAATTAGATAAAAAAAGAAAAAAATGTGTTTATAATATTTATACTAAATACTATAAAATATACCAAATATTAATATAATATTTGGTTCGTACCTCTGCAATTGGTTTGCCGTACAAATTCTTATACTGTTCGAAAGTCGTCTTTAGATGGAGCTTGCTCCTTGTGGTAAGTATCCTTACCAACTCTTCATTTTTAACTACTTCACCTGGTGCTGAACATTTTACAGCGTTATGGATCAATTTTGCTTCTGATTTCGCCATTTCATTGTCGACTCGAGGGCCCTCATAACGGAATGCACTCACCAGCCCAACGAGAAGCTGTTCATAGAATCAAGAGAGCGATTTTAGAAGCTATCTCTTGCTTTTTATCAGGTCTCTTTTTTTTTTCTTTGTTTAGATGAATCATAAATATACGAACCTTGGAATAATTTTCCTTGATAAGATATGCAACATCCTCCTCAAGAGAATGATGGAAGAGAGACTGATACGCTCTCCTTATATTGAGCAATTCATCTGCCGAGCGAGTGCATGCAATCTCAATTATGATCGTATAGGGATGCGATTTGTGGAGCACATGATGGATCCAACGTGCGTCCCTCTCGTGTGGATGCATCGCCCAAAGAACCATTAGGTTCTGTACAAAATATTTTGACGAGCCGTAATTTAATGTCGATCAATTATTAAAATTAACTTTTCAAATTATAATTTTTTTTCATGCAAGCTTGCAATTTATAAAAAAAATTCCTACTATTTATTACAAGGTACAGTGAAATGAAAAAAGATATATATGGGTATAGATTAAAAAAGAAAAAAATTATATTAAACTCGTGAAAGGTATACTGATATTTAGAAAATGTATAACATTAAATGAAACATGATTTTGGTGTAAGAGCAGATGGTTAAAATAGGGTTAGAAAAAATGGGGAGAAAATGTTATCACCTTGAAGCGAGAGAACTCGGTTTTGAGATGGCGCACGAAGTCATCCTCACAAGTTTCGATACTTCCATTGGGCGTAAAAAATCCAGGAAAGTTTTTCCTGAATTTTGATTTCTGATCAGGTTGCTTTTGCCATTTGGAAATGGTCTTCACCATTGTCGATTCATCCACTCCAAGTCCACCAAGTCCTTTGAAAAAACAAAATACAGTTGGACTGATTAATTATCAATTTCCCATGCTTTGTGTCTCCAAACTTCACTAAATATACAATGATCTTTTCTTAAAATAAAATAAAATGTGAAACCTGAAAACGCCTTTGTGAGTGCATGATGTTCATCAGCCATTGTTGACAAGTCAGTGTTTTTGTTTTGAGCTTCTCAAGAAGAAAATGAGGATGAAGTGTGAAGAGAAACAAGGTTTATATATAGGAGATGACAGAAAACTCTAGAGTTTAACTAAGAAGACAGTAATAGAGAGATGAAACTGACTGATATGTGTCGGTTTATCTATTTCTACTATGGCATTTAATGCCTGGACTGCGGTAACTCGTCGCATTTAGTTGCAGTACTGGTGTTTTTGCATGTCACTTTAATTTTCAGTTCAAAATATTTAGGAAAAGTTTATTTAGCCGATATCAGCATGGACCATTCAATTCTTAAGTACAAATTATGAAAATGTGCTGCACATTCCTTCTTCTGGTGGAAAAAAGATATAAAAGTATGACAAGGATATACAAATACAATATACTTTACGTTATATAATATTCAAAAAATTACTTTATGTTATATAATTATACGATCAGACATTTTGATGTACTCTTTAAAGTTCTTAAGCGTTAGTTTTAATTTATTGTGCACACACAATGCCAGCTCATGTTTTGTGTTGAATCCGAAGGAAATTAATTAATAACACATGTAAAACCCTCCTAATTAATATATTGGCATTTTTTCATATGTTTCCTAACAAGAATTCCAAATGTCAAGTACACCCCACAATAGTGAAAATGCACTGCATTACTTCCTCAATACCAAAAAGATACAAGTCAAAAATTAAAATGGGATCTGATAGAGCACGACGGCATTGTAGCATGACTGTTCACGACGGATCCAATAACAATATATATAATTTATTTTCTAATAACAATATATACATAACAATATATATATATATATATATATATATAAAATTTATTTTCTAATAACAGTATATACATAAAAAGTGAAAACAGTATATAAAATGGAAAAACAGTATGTAAAAGTAAAAAAATAAAAAATACACAAGGAATAAACAATAGTATATAAAATGTCAAAACAGTATATACAATGAGAAAAACAGTATATAAAATGAAAAAACAATATATATCTACAGTGCTGTCATGCTACAGTCGTGCTACAGTGCCATCATGTTTTCACATTTCCCAATGTAAATATATCCTATATATACACCATATATATTATATATAAATATATTATTCAAACAAAAAATATATAATAAAAATGCTCAAAATTTTTTTTAACCCAATTTTTTCATCATGTATCACAAATTCACAATCATAACATTCAACCGTTAATAATTGATTTTGCAATTTCCTTTACAAGAAAGGCTAAATTGATAATGTTCATCATTGACATGAACATCAATAATTTCCTTATCGCCAACTAAGCATCACCTAACAAAATTAAATGAAATTCAAACTAAGATAATGTATGTTTCCCCACAGAGATGAAATATATAAGTGCTTGTGGAAAATGGACAAAATTTGAGACAGATGGCACAATGGATGTTTTCACAATACTAAACACAGATCTGTGTGGCTGACAATGATGGAAAAAGAATTCAAAATTATCATCAACATATTTAAATAGAAATTAACAAGTAAAAAACAGTACACTTACTAATATAACCTGTGAATATATCAAAAACATACAGTTTGATATAATATATAAACAGTATATTTCAGCAATCATGGTTATTTTTCTACTCCGAGCTGTATTAACTATGAGTAAATTTACAAAAAACAAACAACGAAGGTGATGAAAAAACAGTGGCGAAAAAAAGAGAGAAACCAACAAAGGAAAAAAACAAAGAAAAATAAGGACCATAATGCTGTGTTAGAACTTAGGTGTGTAAGATTGGAAAGTCATTATGGACATAAAATGAACATTTTTTTAATTTGTCATGTGTATCATGTTTCATATAGAAATCGAATTTAATTGGTGGGACGCACGTTTACAACTTTTATTTGGCAGTGGAAATCAAATCATTTCTGGATTTCCCAATAGAAAGAATTCTTATCTAAAGCAGATTAATGTGATTCATGTTGTGAATAATAAATTAAGAAAAGTAAATCTCAAGGACGATTTATGTTTTTGTGAGAAATGTTTTTTTCTTCTTCTCTTTTTTCTTCTTTTAAGGACTGAAAGTGAAGTAAAAAGACAATATAGTTTTAATTTATGAATAGAGGAGGGATATAATAATGGATTAATAGGGGGTGTTTCTGCAAATTTCCTTAAACTCGATTATAACTCGGTCATAATCAAGTTGTCACTGTAACGTTCCTCCATCTTCAGAGGGGAGAAAACTGAGAGAGAGAGAAAGGTACAAGATAAGAGGATAGACAGAAACATAGAGAGAGAGAGAGGAAGAGAAAGAGAGAATGTCGACAATCGATGTACCAAATTCAGTTCCATCTCCAACAGAAGATGCACATGATCTCAACAAGGCATTTCAAGGTACCTCTTTTGCCGAACCTTAATTTTCCTGATTTGGTAAACCGTAAAAGGACTGGATTTGCACGCGACATTGTTGGAATAAATTGAAATATGATACAGAAAAACCGAAGCAAAGATCTTATCACAAAAAAATGGAAGCAAAGAGAAAATCTCACTTGACTTTTTTTTCTGTCAAAGCTGGCATTTATTTTTGGCTAATTTTCTCTCAACCTTTGCTCTAAATCATGTAACACATTAAATTTATATAATATATTAGGTTGGGGAACGAATGAAAAATCAGTTATTACAATCCTGGGAAGAAGAACAGTGAATCAAATTGCAGAGATTCGCAAAGCCTATGCCAGCCTTTACAAAGAATCCCTTCTTGATCGCCTTCACTCTGAGCTTTCTGGCGATTTTAGGGTACAATTAACAGCTTTTTTTTTTCTATATCATAATTTTCATCAATCTGACAATCTGTAAAATAATATTTTTTTTATTTTTATGGTTTAGAAAGCAATGATACTATGGACGACAGATCCGGCGGAAAGAGATGCGAAACTTGTGAACGAAGCGTTGAAAAGGAAAAATGAAAAGGCGGTTTGGGTTATGATTGAGGTTTCTTGCGCCTCAAGTCCCGATCATTTACTAGCTGTTAGGAAAGTTTACCGCTCCCTCTTTCTCTCTTCTATTGAAGAGGATATCGGTTCATCTTCCATGATCAAAGACTCTCTCAAAACTGTACATAATCCTTTTTATTTTATGAATTAAGAATTAAGTTTCCATTTTCTAACTTTTGTTTAAGAAATTGAATGTTTATTTGTGTAGTTTTTGGTGAGGCTGGTGAGTTCGTATCGATACACAGAAGATTACGTAATGGAAGAGCTGGCGAAATTCGAGGCTTCATTAATGTACAGCGCGATTAAAAAGAAGGAAATGCATGATGACGATTTAATTCGCATAATTTCCACACGAAACAAATCACAGCTCAAGTTGACTTTTCAACATTACAAGCGCCTCGCTGGAAAATCCATTGATGAGGTTTGTTAATTAGGGCTGTTCATTTATTTCGTTTCTCTATTTAATTTTTTTTCAGAACTTCACTAATCTTTCTTTGTTTGAAATATTTCTTTTATTTAAAAAAAATTTGAACAGGACATAGAGAAACACAGTAGAAGTAGTTTTGCGAAAATGTTAATCAGTGCTGTTTGGTGCTTAACCTCACCTGAAAAACACTTTGCTGAGGTACAAATTTCCCTAACAAACATACACTTTTAATTTAATTATCATATCTATTATAAACCAACTGATATATATTATATCTATATGATGCTATTTACATATTCATCCTTCAATTTATAGGCGATTAGATGGTCTATAGAAGGACTAGGAACAGATGAAGATACACTCACAAGAGCCATTGTGAGCAGAGCTGGAATTGATATGAAAAAAATTAAAGAAGAATATAAAATAAAATACAAGACGACGGTAACTTGCGATGTTGTTGGTGACACGTCAGGTGATTATAAGGAAATTCTTCTTACTTTAATTGGCGCTGAAGAGATGAAATGATTATATTCGAAATATTATTTTTCTGTTTTTCTTAAAGTTGTTTGGTGTTGATAATATGATTTATCTATATACATGATATGGTTGTTGAGTGTTTGTTTGATTTTATTATGTACTATTGAAATGGAGCAAGCAGATTAAACAATAAAGATTTCAATATATTTCGAATGTGATGTTTTAAATCTCTACTGATATCAGCATAATATGTTCTGCAAAAATACATCGAAAACTAGCATCTATCAAGATTAAACTCACGATTATATCTAAATTTCTTGTAAACTTACTATTATTCGTAAATGACATGATAGTCCAAATATACTAACAAAAGAAAAGGCATTCAAACTCAAACACAACATAACACAAAAATCAGAAATTACAAAGAAAAAGGTCACAAAATCATACGCATAATAATACTTCCAAAACATTCTTACCATTTACACATCAAATCTAGAAACTGTATCAGTTCGTTTCTTGAAGGTTAAAACTTCAACATAACAAAACAAAAAAGATTATAATTATTTTATTATTATTTTCTACGAGATGAAGAAGCAGCAGCAACAATTCCACCAATCACAAGGCCCGCTATTCCAAACGCTCCTCCAACTATTCCCACTCCAATTAATCCATCTAATTTTTTTTTAAAATAAATATTTATTAGCATATTTATTTACTTTTGTATGTATTTGCAAAAGAATAATGCGTATGTAGCCACTTTAGCTTTAGATAGACATGAAGTAGTGCTATTCCCTTTATGTTCAATCGATTATAATGAGGAAATTATGCCAGTATAAAGTGAGTTTTATGATTATGAGAAAAATTATGCCAGTATAATAATCAGACTGACCTTTAGCGATTTTATTTTCTACCAGCTTTGACAAAGTTTGTGCTTGTCTCCAATCCGGTGCAATCTACACAAACAAAAAATGCAAATAATTATTCCATATACACCCTCAAAAAGTTCAAAATATCAAACACATTTCCACAAATCATTTCTATTTTTCAGAAGCGCAAATTTGATATTTGCAGTTTCAGAAGGGCATTCTTTGTCAGAATTCTGACTTTTCAGTGTCGAAATTCAACCTTTCAAGATTTTTTCATTTAAATTTAATATTTAAAAAAAAAAAAAATTATTATTTTAAACCTCTAAACAGCGCTCCAACAGCTGGCGGCTCCTAGAATAATTACCAGTCCTATAATACCCAACGGCCAACAAGTAAATCTTCTCCCTTGTCTGAAGCGGGCTGTTCGAGTTATCCAGTGATGCTGCAAAATGAAGATATAGTTCATACAATTTATCATTTAAGAACTAGTAAATAACAAATACGAATTACTTGATTGCAGAATGAAAAAATTTGTTGATTTGATTACCTTCAAGCATGCCGATTCCGCGATTGACGTCGTCAGGCTGCCTGGAGTGAACGAGAGACCAAGAGAGCCGCATCAAGCTCTCGTTCCTGTGCTCCTCGTTCCCCGCCTCTGCTACTTCCCTCTCGCAACCCTAATTCCTCAATCAAATCATCAATAGTTAGTATTAAGTATAAACAGAAGAATCAAATGAAGAATAAAGAAGGGATTATAGATCTTTGATTACCGCGATTACGTCGGGCTCGCACCAGGGGAGATGATCGCTGCCAGTGAAGACGGATCCGACCGAATCGAAGAACTTCCCCAATTTCCCCTCCATTGAATCAAATTAAATCGAGGCCTAATCAATCGCCTCTTCTTCAAAATTCTTCCGAGTTTGGAATCGCAAGCTGAGAGTAGATTTAGAGAGTATTGTTCTTTTTATTTCTCTATTTTTCTTAGAAACACGCTGCCTGCCTTCAGTACGAAGAAATGAGAAGCCTAGAATCCTCATTATTGCAAATGCATGCAGTTCCTAACAAAAAAGTTAAGGTCCAAAGGCCCAAAATAAACTATTCTCCAAAATAATAATAAAATCCTCATTATTTACATTTTAAGCCCAATTATTTATTTCTCATGAGAAAGCCCGCTGCATTTCGCAGGGACTTCGTTGCAATTTAGATGTAGTATAAGGGTCTTTCTACAAATTACTGTGATCATCAAATTCAGCCATGAATTCCGGCGAACTATCTTCCTCCGTCTGCCTCGGCCTCAGCCTCCCGTTACAAAACCCATCGTCATTCGACTTGGAGAAGACGGTGTGCAGCCACGGGCTCTTCATGATGGCGCCCAACCGCTGGGACCCCGTCTCCAAGACCTTCCTCCGCCCGCTCCGCCTCTCCTCCTCCCCCTCCGTCTCTCTACCCGTTATGATATCCCGTTCTGATAACTCGGAAGAGCTTCAGATTCGCGTTTCCGGTGCGGATTCCCTCGCGGAAAGAGACCGACAGGCGATTTTGGTACTGTTTTGTTTTGTTTTGTTTTAGCATTTGTATTGGAGTATGTTTTGTAATTTTGATTGTTGTGTAGGATCAAGTGAGGCGGATGCTGAGGATTTCGGAGAAGGACGATATAATTGTGAAGGGATTTCAGGAATTGCATGAGGGGGCGAAAGAGAAGGGGTTCGGAAGAGTATTTAGGTCGCCCACATTGTTTGAAGATATGGTCAAATGCATTCTTCTCTGCAATTGCACGTATGTATTTGAGAACTCTTTTTTTTTAAGTGGAAATTGAAGCTTAATTGGGACAGATTTAAGTTTGGTTGCATGATCTGAGGGTAATTGAGGCAAAATTGGTGGCTAGTTTTGTTATATTTACACAATTTGTGATATTTTTAAACAATTGGAGGTTAATTTTGTGAGAATTACACAGTTGGAAGTTAATCGAGGCTCACTCACACAATTGGGGATTTAATCAGTCTTATTTGGGTTAAATTATATTTTATTTATGATTAATTTTGTTCTCGTTTATTTCAGATGGCCAAGAACTTTATCAATGGCTAGAGCTCTATGTTCCCTCCAAAAACCCAAAACCTCATCTCAAGATTTCAAACCTAAAACCCCTCAAAAAACTGAACAAAAAAGAAAAAATCCAAAAAATAATAAAATCTCCTTAAATCTAGAAACCAAATTCCAAGAAGAATCGTCAAACAACAACAATGACAACAACCACCACCACCACCACCACCACAACAACAATAATAATAATAATAATAATGAAGAAATTGAAATTGAAATTGAAATTGGAATTGGGGATTTTCCTACGGCTGCTGAGCTGGCGAATTGGGAGGCCACACAGTTGGCCGCACGGTGCAAATTAGGGTACCGTGCACAAAGAATCGTTTCTCTCGCTCAAAGTGTTGTGAAAGGAGAAATAAATATTAAAAAACTTGAAGAAATATCAGCGTGCAATGATGGATTGATTTTTAATAATTATGATGATTTGTATTGTGAGCTTTTGAGTGTGAATGGATTTGGGCCTTTTACTTGTGCGAATGTTTTGATGTGTATGGGCTTTTTTCATAAGATTCCTGTTGATACTGAAACTATACGCCATTTGAAATCAGTATGTATTTTAATGTTATTTTAATATTGTTTTGGACTGATATTAATTAGAATTATTTACGTGCTCTCTCTTTTTTTACTTGACAGTTTCACAAAAGAAAATGCACGAGTAGTGAAAGTAAGGAGATTGATGCAATATATGGGAAATATGCGCCATATCAATTCTTGGCTTATTGGTACGTACAAAATAATTTATGTGATATATATATTATTCTAACTTTATATGCATTATTTCATAACATTAACCTAATTGTGGTACTCCAACAACTGTACTGGTTTGGAATATTCCCTAACAGACTGGTACTTTATTCTTATATGTTGGTACCAGTCATGAATAAAATAATATAAATATTAAGATAAGAATAAAATAATATAAATATATAATTTCCTAAATATGCAAATTCTGAAGATTAATATACCCCTTTTTAAACTTAGGTATGAATTGTGGGATTATTATGAGGAAACATTCGGTAAGACTGGCGAAATGTCGCCAAGTGATTATCAGTTAATTACTGCTACCAATATGAAGACTGAGGAAAAAGTTTCCAAAAGAAGGAAATATTAGATTTAAATTAATCACACTTTTTCTATTTTATTTCATTTATCAAATTTACTAACTTTGAAGTGTAGTCTTAAGTTTTATCTTGTGTGTTGTATGATTTATCAAATTTACTAACTTTGAAGTGTAGTCTTGAGTTTTATCTTGTGTGTTGTATGATTTATCAAATTTACTGACTTTGAAGTGTGGCGTTATATTGTATTATATATCTGAATTTATCACATTGGAGCTCTTTTTTCGGTATTTATATCGTCTAATAGTTTATTAATCGTGGATAGTTCTCATAATTTAATGAATAAATATTAACAAAAGAGATGTGTTTTCATGGATAATATTAGTAAGTGGATAAATTGTGACATAATGTGAGCTTTAAAGTGATAAATATTTGATAGATTTCTTAATTTAGAAGAATAAATTTGATATTTATTATTGGCACCTTGGAAAATATAATTTTTTTAGTTTTGAGATTTTCAAAGGGTGTATAAGAAATTATCATATTTTTTTTAATTTAGCAAACTTAAAAACTAATTTAGTGTTTTAAAACACAAATTAAATTGACCCTGATACAAGCAATTGAATCTCCTTTTTAACTCTTGAAAGGAAAGAAATGTGAAGATTATCTCCTATTTATGGCTCTTATGCATAGCTGCATAAACAAGCCATGAAAATTCAAAAGCACCATGAAAAGAAGTAATAAGGTTGAAAATCAAGCAATAATGTATAATTTAACAATAATAATATGTTCACAAATCATAAATAACATATTACACAAAACAAATTACATATATTTAACCTTAACATGCATAATTGTATTTTGTATCAAAAGTAATAGAAATTATATGTTCATCATATGAAAATAGTATATAAAAATAATTAATATGAAGGACAGCTAGTTATGGCATGTCGAGCGATGATAAATTGGTTAGTTACACTGGCAAATATTATATCTTATTCATAGGGTTTGGAGCTTAACCCCACTTTTGAGGCATTATTAGGCAATGAGATCACTCCACCACAGCCTGGCTGGTTTATCTAGTTCGCCAAACCATAATAATACATTTTTCTAAACGTAGGAACAAAACCATCATAAATTATAACACTATAGTAATATAACAACATAAACATAGGAATAATAATAATGGAAGTATGATAATAATGGTGAGGATATAAAGATAAGATATCTGAGCAGATAAACATAAGGAGTAGCAGCTAACTAGAGACGCAATCTACCAAAACCACATAACTGTTTAGGTGTGTGGGGTCAGTCTTCATCAACTGCTTTCTGCCACATTTTTCAAGGAATTTTGGATGCTCAATGACCATTCAGAAAAAATAACAATAGTTAGGATTTAACAAACAAATGATGAAATGAATGATAGAATATGAACTGGTGGTGCAATGCACTAGGTGCATCGAAAGTTTTAAATATTAGATAAGCTGCCCAACGACCATACAAAGAAAGCAGAGAAAATGATTGAATGCTTCTTTGATAGTGATATGATAATTGATAAGTATGTTCAGAGAGTTTGTTAATTCATAGTATTAGAAACCTAAGCCAAATCAAGCTGTCGTTTATTTGTTTCAGAAAATGATCTAATGATGTAACATACTATCATAATATTCTAAAATGTTTATCTAATAATAATGGTGCTCTTTTTTTCTTTTTTCTAAAATCAAGAGGAGGAAATGAATACTATGTTTTTTTTGTTTATTTAGGTCATTGTTTTAATATCATAATTATGTACTAGAACAGTTATTGCAGTTAGGGTCTTGTGCATTTTGATTTGCTAATTTTTTATATTCTTCACAAGAGCATAGGATTCTTTGATTAGTAGTTTGTTAGTGGCCAATTTGGTTTTCTTTTAATTTAATAATATTTTTTGAGACTATGATCAAACTTAATGCTCACTTTGCAGTGGATAAAATAGACTTTAATTTCTTTTTCTTCAAGTGGCTTATTTGACTATAGTTCCTCCCATGTGGGAAAGAAGAAAATAAAGTTGAAGTACTTAGTTTGATATATATATATATATATATATATATATATATATATATATATATATATATATATATAAATATAAATGATGTATTTTCTGATCTAATGCAATTCAAACGTAAATGGTTATAGTTTAATAGTCATAATTAGCAATATATCTTTTATTTTTGAATAAAAACAATTTTTATTATATTGTTATATAGCATTGAAATCTACGTTCTTCAAGTAAATAAACTTAAATGAGTTAATTCCATTACAAATAAATATGTGCCACTATATGCAAAAAATGAGGGTGGATGAGCAACAGCCAACAACATGCCTATTTAGATTCCGGATACCAAATCCAGTGAACTCTTTGAAATTATAACAATTACTAATTACAAAAAATAAGAATAATAAATTATAAACCCAATAATTAAAATTTAAACTAATAATTAAAAAACTGCATGGACGCATGACCCACAGCACCTCCCACCATCCAGCCTGGCATGTCATGCAACCTTTCAAACTTCTCTCTATAATTATATTTGCAATTATAAATTACTAATCGTCTCTAGATACTCGAAGTTCTCATCTTCGCAAAATGATCATGTAGTTTTTAATTTTTGACAAATAATAAATTTTTTTGCAGATATTTCATTTTGACATTATTTAACTTGTTGAATATCATAATGTATTTTTTACTAGAAAAAATATGCTTGCTTATCAGTGATAGAGTTTTATAGGAATTAGGGGGGTTATGATCTCCCAAAATTTTAAGAAAGCAATATATATCAATAATATTTTAATTGATTTTTTTTTTTGAAATATATATTTTTCTATGTATTTGATTCCTTCCAAAAATTTTATATAATATTAAGAAAAAAAATTCCCCCCAATAAATAGACTCAAGCTCTCCCACCGTTACTTACACAATATTTTGTATTGACTGAATATTCTGGAGATGGTCATATACTCATATTTCATTCTTAATTTACTTATCTCTAACTAAAACTACTGTTACATTAATTAAGTTCTTTTGTATCTAACCTCTCTCCTTTATAATCTTAACCCCCTTTTAATACTCTCTTCAACCTCTTCTCTCTTCATTCCTCTCTCTCTCTCTCTCTCTCTAGAGCTCTTCTCTATTTCGTCTCTTGCTTGTCAGAAAAAAGTGCAGAGAGAATAGCAGTGCAGTGCAGTACCTGAGACAGAATCAGAATGGGGCAGAATCAGAATCAGAAGCTGCAACACAAGCACAAAATATACGTATTACAATTGCGAAAGGGGGACTCATTCCAATGCCACAAAGACTCACAACACATCATGTATTACTACGATTATGCCGCCGGCCGGCCAACCAAGCCTCCGCCGGCCAGGCTCCGCCGCCTCCTCTTCCTCCTCTCCTCTCTCTCCTTCTCTCTCCTCTTTCTCTCTCTTCTCTTCTGTAAGTATTCACTATTCATATTATGTATGCATATATGTACATTTATGCATATTTCATCCCCCCCCTTTGATACATTATCATATATTTCTTTTGAAGTTTTTAATTCGAATATATTTTTCTTTTGGTATGTTTTATTTTATAAAACTGATGAGATATCAAACTGGTTAGTTCATTTTAACTTTTATTTCTGTTTCTTTCTATCTTTGTTTTATCAACAAAAACAGAATTTTTATACATGTCTGTTTTTCCGTAAACAATGAATGCAAAATTAATTCACATTTACTAAAGTCTAACTCTATTAATTACTCTTTCTTTCCTCAAAACAACTGTATTAAATATTAATCACCGTTTTTCTTCGTTTCATCAGATTCATTAGGAACAGAGCAAGTTCTTCAAGTAGAAAGAAACCTCCATCAAACCATACCGAAACCTCCCTGTTCATCAATGGCCAACAACTCGGTTTGCTGCGACCGTACAGCCTTGCGTGCGGACATCTGTTTCATGCGAGGAGACATACGGACTCATTCCCCTTCCAGTTCAATCCTCCTCCAATCCTCTTCCATTTCCACCAACGAAACAGAGGAAAAAATCAGACCTTACACACGTAAATGGGAAACAAACGTCATGTCTACCATTGACGAGATAAAACTCAGACATGTTTCTCTCTCTGACAGTGGGACCCGCAAGTGTGATGTCACACACCACGTGCCAGCTGTCGTCTTCTCGACCGGAGGCTACACTGGCAATGTGTATCATGAATTTAATGATGGTATAATTCCTCTGTATATCACGTCTCAGCATTTCAACAGAAAGGTGGTGTTTATCATATTGGAATATCATTCATGGTGGATTACTAAGTACGGAGATGTGATGAGGAGATTATCGAAATATAAACCGATCGATTTTTCGAAGGATAAAAGAACGCATTGTTTTAAGGAAATAATCGTCGGTTTGAGAATTCACGATGAATTAACGGTTGATGGTGCAAAAATGGTTGGAAATAAAACGATTAGGGATTTTAGAAGAATGCTTGATGAGGCGTATAAAGGGAGAATAAGATACATTGAGAGAGTTGAACAGAGATTGGTACCGGTACGAAAATTTCCGGTACGGGTTTCTAATGGAGCATACCGACCAAAATTGGTGATTTTGTCGAGACGTGGTGGGTCAAGAGCGATTGAAAATGAGGCGGAATTAGTTGAATTGGCAAAGGAAATAGGGTTTCAAGTTCAGGTATTTAATAATTTAATTTATTTTGAATTAATATAATTTAGGGTATATTACATGTTCCGTTAATAATATATAAAAAGAGATTATTAGTTGCAATATGTTTATGTATTTTTCGATACAAGGAATCTTGAGTAAGGTTAGTTATTATTGCATTATTGTTTATTTCCATTTCTAATTTGGTGAAGTTGATTATCAACTCTCTTTTTTTCAGCTGAAATATTTTTTTTGCAAGTCAAATGTTTTGTTTTCTTAAACCAAGAGTTAGTATTTTTTTTTGCAAGTCACATGGCACTTATGTTTGATGTAGTGAAACATAATCTTTGTAAATTATATATACACTTTATTATCACATTATTTTTCAACCCTTTTTTGAATAGACATTATTTAATCTTTTCAATTGTACAAAGAATATTTCATTTAGTATTATTATGAACATTACGAACTAAATTATGAACTGGACCAAGTAATCTTTTATGCGAATAGTCAATTTCTTTAAATGTTTGCTAACTTTTCTTACTGACTTTTGAGCAGGTGTTACGACCCGACAAAACAACAGAACTATGCAAAATATACAGAGCCCTAAACTATAGTGATGCAATGATAGGTGTCCATGGTGCAGCCATGACTCATTTCCTCTTCATGAGACCAACCAAAGTTTTCATTCAAATCGTACCGCTCGGTACCGATTGGGCGGCGGATACATATTACGGCCAGCCCGCCGTAAAATTAGGGTTAAACTACATGCCATACAAAATCCTTCCAAAAGAGAGCTCTCTTTACAAAGAATATCCAAAAGAAGACCCTGTTTTAAATGACCCTCAAAAAGTGTCTCAAAGAGGGTGGGAAGTAACAAAACGAGTCTATTTGGATCGGCAAAATGTGAATTTGGATTTGAAAAGGTTTCAAAAGAGACTTGTCAAGGCTCATGGTTACTTGGTTTCTAAGAAAATGAAAAATTGAGGTTGCTTGAGTTTAGTTAGTTAAATTTAGGAAAGGTTTTTCTTTTTTATGTATATGTATATCTCTCCGAGTCTGACTAAAGATTGTTTAATTGAATTGATATTTAGATGTAAGTTACAAGAGTATACTTTGTTTTGTTGGTGAAATTTTGTGTATATAATGAAAGAACAAGAGGGTCTTTTTAAATATTTTTAGTATTTTTTTGAGATTGTTGTTGCTTTTTAATTTTTTGTACTAGATAGTTTTGAATCTTTTGACTGGTCTTGAACCACAATATTTAAAATGTCTTGTATATTTATTATCTTACACATTATAAATTAGCTAATTGGTACATAAATATAGTATATGTCAATTATTATTCTAGTCATGTCATGTGTACATTAATTGGACTGCAATATAGTATATCTACTAATATTCAAACTTTTTCGATTCCTACATTTCTTTTATTTTCCTTTAGTTTGGGTATACTCTTTTTAAAGTTTTTTATAATATTTTTAAAATATGTATATAAGAAAATTCCAAGGAAATAATAATTTGTTGGTAATAGTTATCATTTCAATATCCCCTTTTTAGTCAATAGATAGTGAGAAATAGTTACATAGTCACTATCATTTGGTTATCATTAGTACTAAGATGACCAAATATCAAATAATTGATATTAATTATTAGATTAGTTAAAACTTTTACACCTTACACAACTGACGATGGAAGGGAAAAAAAAAAGCTAATGAGAAAAATCATTTGTTAAGTGGAGTGTCGTCAGTATAACTAACTCTTGCTCATTAGTAGCTGAGAATTAGTCCATCTAATTATTTGTCATGTTGTTAGAATTTCAATTTGCTGGTCAGTATTTAAATTTTGAATCTTCTGAAAGTGATATGTTCTATCCACACTCCACAGGCTGATCAACTTTATAAAGGAGACGTGAACCTGCGGAAGGATTATTGTCGAGACCAGAAAAATAAAAATAAAAAAATTTCAAAAAAAAAAAAACTTTATAAAGGAGACATAGCCCAAAAATATTTGAAGACTAATAATTTAGTGTATTATCTATAGTATATTTTCTGAATACATGTATATGCCTCTCCTCTAGTTTTTTTTCTTACCAAGTCGTATTTAAGATCCGCCATTGATTCTATCCTAAATCTTTAATGATATAATACATTTTAGAATAACTAGAAGATGTATTTTGTTGACAAATAAGCATCAATAGAAAAAAAAATTGAATAGATATACTACTGGAAATTCAGGCACCAGGATGAGAAAAACTATCCCTAAAAGTCGTCAAAAACAATCCATAAAGAGTTAGGGACAGGTCGCATCTGTGATGTCTGATTTTCCTGTAGGTATATATTTACGAAAGAAATTTTGATTGATTATTTTTCTTGTTCAAGAAAAAATAATAAAATAAATAATACTAAAATAAGTGTACCCAATTATGCCTTGGATATGTAGAGAATAATAGATTTTGGATTTGTTTTGAAATGATAGTTCAATTCCAAAGGATCTTAATGCTGGAATCTATCTGGCAAATCACATGGAAAGAGGTAAATTAAACTCTGTTGGATTCTAGATATAATGTTTGTTTATGTCAATTGCTAGTTGCATTTGTTTACATTAATTGCATTCTAAATAGAATTGTTTATCATTTAGTAACATTTAATTTATATTTTTATAGAGACCTGACAGTGTTGGGCATAATAACCAATCATATTTGTGAAATCATATTTGATATATCATCTTCAACATATAATTTAGAAAACATCTATTTTTTCTGAATATGTTAGTTTGTATTTGTATTATATATATATATATATATATATATATATATATATATATATATATATATATATATATATGTGTGTGTGTGTGTGTGTGTGTGTGTGTGTGTGTGTGTGTGTGTGTGTCTGTGGAAGTTTCAAAATTATATTTAAGTGTGATGAATTATGATATGTTGATTTACTAATCAATTATTAAGTATTTGTTAATGATTCTTATTTCATAGTTCCAATAGGACCAAGGTCACGTGTAAAAGAGAAAAAGAAGACATCATGTGAGGTCTGTTGTGTGTAAATGGATAAGAAAGGCTTATATCACAGAGCCAATTGGCCATTTGAACATGGGATGTTGTGCAAGTCAAACCCTAACTTGTTATCATGTCAACTTATCCCAAAGTTTCTAAAATGAAAGTATGAAAAACATCAGATTGATTCAATAATGAAGATTTCGTTTTTCGTTTTGTCATTTTGATATCAACATAATCTGAACTTATAGTCTATGATTTATTTTCTAAAGTATATTCAATAATTAGCTTATGAGTCACTGAACATAAAGCACAAATGCTCTCTTTTCTTCATGATTACGTTGAATAACATCAATCTTCATGATTACGTTGAATAACATCAACACCAAGAAGTTCTTGACATGAAAGTGACCTGAAAGACACGAGCTCAACCAGACACAAATTCCAGCCTGGTTCAAACTTTGAACCAGACAGGTCCCCTAACAAGTTCAGTTCCGTTGGTCAGCTCTCTCTACCTAAGACATAAATGACCCCAAATTGACATAAAACCAAACCATCCATTATTTGCTATTTATCAGTCATCAGTCTAATTGTTTTTTTATATATCTTAGTAAGATATAAATAAAATAAAAGGTTGGATTCTCTATTAAACTTTTTTTTTAAAGTAGCCTTTGCAGAAAATGATCCTTGACAAATTTTATTTGTAAAACTAGCACTTTTGTTTATTCACCGGGCGAAACTTAAGAAATTTTGCCTGGCCACAGGACAAAAGTGGAGATTTTTATTTTTTGAGTTAGTTGTTAGCGCTTAAATACCTCTTAATTAAGGTTAAAAATCAGTTCCATCCAGCGGCTGGACAAAACTGCCAATTTTTTTATGTTTATGGGTGCAATTTTTATTTTTTTTTTGCAATTTCGCTCAGCTACTCGGTGAAATTGGATTTTTTAGCCTGATTATCACAAAATTAAGTTGATTGTTGTTCTGAACCAGTTTTTCAATAATTTCACTCAATGACTGAGCGAAAATAGTTTGTTTCATCCAGCCCAGCGGCTGGATGAAAGTACTACTTCTACAAATAAAGTTGATAAAGGGTTATTTTATGAAATAATTTATTTTCAAAGACTATTTAAAAAAAAAGTCTCTTAATGAAGTATTAAGATTTGATCAACAGTGAAAAATGTTATGGTAATAGCAGGCCATTATATCAATGTATAAAAACAGGCCCAATTTTAAACTGAAGGCCCAGTATAAAATCAAGGAAATCATTTCCGCTCTTGGCGGACATGGTTTCCCGATTAATTTCAAACCTCGGAATTCATTTCTCGGTTCCTCTCTCTCATTCTCGCAGATAAAATTCTAAAACCCTAAAACCTTCTCTCTCTCTCGCTAAACCCTAATAAAGCAGTAATCCTTCTCTCTCTATAACTCCCTCGCGATTTCAATTTTCCTTTCGATTAGGTCTTCTGAATTAATTTTCCGTTGATTCATTTATTTTCTTTGTGAATTTTGTTCTGAATTGTAGACAACGATGGAGCACGGGTCATTGACGGATCAGAGCGCTTCGACATTTTCAATAATGGATGAGGATCACACCTTGGCTAATTCCGTCAGATTTGTGCTTAATCAAGAGTCAGTACTTTAAATTTTTTTCCTATCTGTATACATAATATTTCTTTTGAACTTGTTAATTAAACTGTATTCTCATCTTATTTGCCCCTTTGAGTAGCTTCATATGAGATTTACAACAGAGTTTATTCATGTGTAAAAAGAAAAACATTTCAATTTTGTGTGCTGAAATCTTCTTTTCACTGATTTTTGTTTCCACAATTGAGGACAAATTGAGATTAAACTGAAAAATGAACTGTAAATTGAGATTAAACTGAAAAATGAATTTGTAAATTGATCCATATTTAGGGTTAATTGATCTAAGTTTAAATATTTAGATATTTTATTTTTGTAACATTTGGCAGTCCAAGAGTGATGTTTTGTGGATATAGCATTCCTCATCCGTCAGATAATAAGGTCAATATACGAGTTCAAACCACAGGTTACTTTTTATTATCTATTAAACCTCTTACTTAATTGCATTATTATTATAATCATTCCTGAGAAAACTCTTAATGTGTAATTTCGTTTTTTCAATAAACAGGTGATTCGGCGAAAGAGGTGTTAAAGGATGCTCTGCATGATTTAACATCGGTTTGCCAGCACGTCAGAACCACGTTTGATAAGGCCGTCACAGATTTCAAAGCGGATGATAAGATGCAAACAGATTGATAGATGCGATTCAGAACCGAATTTTCGAACTATCTTTATGTTGTATTTCTTCCCTTTTGTAGAAGGATCTTTGTTTACCTTGGCTTATTATATCTTCTTTAATTTAAGATGAAGTGGAGAACTCTTATAAATTTATATCTATATATATCGGTTGGCTTACAAATTTCTGTATTGTCGGATATTTTTCAAAATATTTGTTCTGAATAATTTTGACTAGGTAAGAACTGCAATTATTATTTTACTCTTCAAGTTTTAACCAGGCAGAAGTGAAATTCTTGTGCTTTCAAGGAATGAAGAGATTTTTGAAACAGGACCAACTTGCCCCAAAACAATACACACAAACAATCAACAGAAATAATAAAAAAAAGCAAAAATAACAAAACTAATCAAATTCATCCTCTTATATAGCCATTGTACTCCAGAATGTATGCTTGTGAAACAAAACTAGTACCAAAATATAATAAACAACCAATTTATAAAACACGAAAAACGGTACCATGCAATAAAACAATATAAAATCAACAAAAACAAACCAGAACCTAAACCCAAAAAAAAGAATTCAGAAAAGCAGAGGTTCTAATTTAATTCTATACTAAGTCATTCAAGGAGTGAAAAAAACACACAACGGAATATTATTTATTATTAAATATCTCATAGCCGCAAGCTCTGCCTCGTTTTAATCATCCGCTTCAACGCAGCGAGCCAAAAGTTGCACTCATCCCAATCACTTGTCGTCATCAAAACCTACAAAAATTCACAAATAAATATTAAATAAAATCACAAATCTAATATCCTACGTATTAAACTTGGCTTAATAAAATAAAATTAATATTTTTACGACCTGAATGTGCATGGCAGAGGCGAAATCACCATTATCAAGCACAGAGCACAAGTTGACGAGTTTTGAAGCTGCATTGGGAGAAATATCACCACTGTTCAATTTTGCGAATAAGGCCCCGATTTTCTTCGAATTGTCGTCAATCTCCCGTTTCTTGGCCGGATTCGCCTGCGGGCCCCCCAATGCTCTTGAGGTCTCCTCAAAGAGACGGGTCAGAGTCTTTATAACCGGCTTCATTTCAGCTGTAGATAAATAAAATGAATAAAAAAAACCAAATTAAAATATGAAACTATCACAACGTAAAAGAAAATCAGATTAATTAATGGGAAATTTTCAGATACACCCCTAACTTTTCTGAATATTACACAAAAAACCCACTTTTCAGATTTCTCAAAAAAAAAAATTTAAACACCCCCCGATGGTGTTAAAAAAATAAATCCGAAAAGTCAGGGTCTTTTTCATAATATTCAGAAAAATTAGGGGGTTATCTGAAAATCTCCCATAATTAATACATTATATTTTTGACCTGAGACTTTGGAGGTATCGGCGGTCTGGACAGTCAGAGGCGGAGCAGGAGGGGTGACAGCTGGCGCAGCCTGCTGTTGCTGTTGCTGTTGCTGCATGGCGGCCAGAGTGGGACTGGACGGCTGGGTCCCGGTCAGGCTGGCTTTGAACTGCTGAGCTGGCGCAGCAGGAGTGAACTGCTGACCTGGCAGTTGCTGAGCTGGCACGGCAGGAGTGAAGCGGGAAGCTGGAGGAGCGTTGGTTGAGATTGAGTGCGGGAATTGGTGGGATGGGATGTTGGTTCCTGACATTGGTGGTGTGGGGCCGGGAATTTGAGAGGGAGCGTTTGGTTGGTATGTTGGATTCGAAAGTCCCTGTTAATAAAAAGTTTGAATTGAGGATTAATTTTATGATAGAAGGTTATATAATGAGGAGTAAAAACGGGTTAGTTAAGACTTACTGGGTAGAGCTGGGAACCGAGAGTGGTGGGTTGTTGGTACTGCTCAGCGTTTTTAAGAACGGGCGCGTTTGAAGGGACAAAGGATCTCATTGAAGGCTGCTGTGATCCACTCTGTGGGCCAAAACTCGGCTGCACAAAAAAAAATTAAAAATAAATACCCTTTTATCATTTATCCATTAAAAGAATTAGGGTTAAATAAAGTCGAGTAGGTATACCTGAGCAGGAGGGGGAACGTGTTGAGGCTGAGAAGGAACGAACATCTGAGCTGGCGGTACAGCTGGCTGGAATGAAGAGATTTGATTGGTCTGAGTGTAGTCTTGGTATTGAGGTTTCTGAATTACAGCTGGCTGGAATGAAGAGACAGGATTGGTCTGAGTGTATTCTTGATACTGAGGCTTCTGTTGTACCCTGTTGTATCCTTGTTGCTGACCCTGTAATTTTAATAGAATTTAATTTAAATTATAAAAATTTTAATGATGTGTTTTTAGGTTCAATTGTGAAGGGTAAAATGAAATAACATGGGATTTTAAGACCTGATAGTTGTCATAGGTACCAAGACCATATTGATCCGCGCCGTAGTAGGAACCAGTTTGCTGTTCAGTAGGGAAGCTTCCAGAAGTAACTTTCTCTACAAAAAACAAAACCCACATTACAAACATACTCAACATCTCAATTAACCAACAAATTAGCAAAAAAACATCTAAATATTAACATACCAATTTCAGCGGAATAAGCGATTCTCTCTCTCAAGACGGCCAGCTCATTCGAAGAATCTTCAGTGCCCAACAGCTTTAAATACTCCATGGCAGTAGAAAGAAGACCTTGACTGGCCAACAATTCAGCATAATTCTCCACAAGTTTTGATAAAGACGCTGAAAACTTCTTCTGCCCAGTTGCCAAAGCCAAAGTTATTGTCTTCTCCATTAAATCCTACAAACAGAAAAATAAAATCACAGTAAGATTAAGTGCATAATTAAAATAAATCAGTTTTGATTTAAGGGAAACTACTAACTTGGAGAAGATCGACGTAGGTTTTGGATCCGTCTTCAGATTTTAGGTTTTGGGACCAAATTTCGACGGTTTTGTCGATATTTCCAGCGCAGATGTAGCATAAAGTGGCGGCTAGTGTGTTGCCCACTGTTAGAAGCCTTGAAGCGAGCGCGTCGCACAAGACCGTCCATTCGTCTTTTTGCGCAAACTACATTGCAAAAATAAAATCAAACTAATTTATTATCTTTGAAACCTAAGTTCATGCAATCCAATTTAAATGCAAATCAAACTCACAACTGGTCACATAATAATTATATATTGGTAAAAGTAAAGGGAGCTTACAGTGCAAAGAAGAGCGAGAGTTTCCTTCCATGAGTTGAGCGGCCATGTGTTGACAAGTGTCATCAGATCATTGCCCACCATTGCAGAAACAATCTGCATTATTATCCAAAAAAGTACAAAAAGAAAAGCAAGATCAACATCTCCATCTTAAAAACACAATACAATTCAATCTTTTAACAATACCTTTAAGTAAGAGGAAGAGCTGTTCTTGAGATACCGATTCCTAGTTTTCTCCCAAAGCGAAGCTCCACCAACATGCGCAATAACAAGAGCATCAGCCATTCTATTTGCTTCAACACACTGAGCAACCGCCCCTTTATAATCTCCAACCACAAGAGCCCTCTGAATGCTCTCATCCACTGCCGTATCCTCCGAGGTTCCGGAACCTTCTAGAACCTCCTGGACCTCTCCAGTAGTTTCAGTTGCCTCTTCGGTCAAAGTCAACTGTTCAGAGGGGAGTTGTTCTTCAATGGGCTGAGGGTTGTTGAAAAAGTCGTCTCCATTGTCGACGAGGAATGGAGAGTCTGTTTGTTGTGGGAGAGTAGTTGTTGTATTGGTGGTGGAGTCGAGATTTAGGGTTTCTGACAAGGTGTTTGTTAGGTCGTCGGTTGAGTCTTCTGTTGAGCTTTCGGGGAGAGAGAAACCGAGGTGAGAGAGAAGCTTGGTTCTTGCGTCTTCTTCCTCAAACATCACTTTGAGAAAGCCCCATGTTTCTCTCTCCTCTTGAGACCTTTTGTTATAAATAAATAAAATAAAATCGTTAGATATGATATGAAGTAAATGTGTCGATTAGTTGAGAAATTTATGAAAATGGGGGCGTACAAAGATTCCTCTGATTTCTTGTCGCACAAGTCTCTGAGAGAAGATTTTTCCCCGTGTTTCATGAGAGTTTCAAACTCGGTTGACCGGCTGACCAAGGTTTGCTCAGTCACCAATTCATGCACATAAACCTATAAAAAAATGAAATATATACAAATTGAATATACAAAAAAAGGATAATAAAGAATGGTAAAACGAAGAGTGTGAATTTTTATTTTTATTTTACCTCAGAATTGTTAGTTTGGGGATTCGCTGAATTTGGGCGAAACGAGACGAATTTGCCTCCAAAGCCAAAAGAAGCGCCAGCGGGGCATTTCAGCCATTTTGGAGCGGTTAATCGAGCTGGAAATAAGAATTAGAGAATTATGATTAATCAACCAAGTTTATTAGGAAAAAAAAGAAAAAAAAAAGAAAGGATTTTGGAGTGAGATGTAAAATGTACGTTGAGCACCAAAAGAGCTGTCGCCAGCTGTATAACGTCCGCATGCCTACAAAAACGATGTATCATTAAATTATGTGATTAACATTCAAGTTTTTTTTTAAGAAAAGTAAAAGTTATTTTGCTTTTCTCTTTTTCATTCTTTCAGTTGTTAGTATATTTATTTCGCAAGACAAAATCAGCACACAGTTTTCCCTTTCATTAGGCTAGGAATAAACCATAAAGTAACAGAAGGAAACAATAAGAAATATATTTAAATAATTACCTCAATGTTGTATATTCCAATTTTGACATCAAAAGATGAAGCAGAAATGACGCCAGGTATCTTAGGGTACCAATGAACATCAAAATTCCAGTTTGTGCTAGCTGGCAATTCACTTACTATCTGTATATCACACAAGTATAATACAAAACATTGTAAAAAATAATACTAGAAATTTAGAAAAAATACTAATAAATTAAATGAATAAAATACCTCTCCACTATGAGTATCCCAACAAATAGTTCTATTATCCTTAGCACAAGTCAGCAAATATGAAGAGTCATAAGGACACCATGACATGGCAATTACACCTGGCAAATAAATAAATCAACAACAAAATAAATAAAATGTAAAAAGGATAAAAATTTGGCAAGTATAAAGTTGCAAAACTTGAAAACTAAGTATGGGCAGAATTAAAATTTAACCTTTTGTGTGACCGACAAACTCCCTTAAAGGTGATATTGTTTTCCTCACATCCCATACCTAATAAAAATGTGAAAATATTTAAAATATTTATTCAGAATATTTAAATAAATCAAATTCCTATTCAATCAAGTAAGAACTGGATGTGAAATCTCTATGCTTGTCTAAAAACAAGTTGCCATTACTAGACAGAATTTAATACAAAAACTTGAGAATAAATGTTGAATTTTTATATAAAATAAATAATAAAGAGGTAAAAAATATACCCTAAGAGCAGGTTGGTTATCATCATCTGATGCAATAATGAGCTGTGTTGAAAACTCAGGGTTCCATTGCAAAACTGAGCACCTCCTTTTATTTGAGTCTGAAAAGCTGTTTAATAACACCAAAAATAATTAATATATGAAAAATAACAATAATAAGAAAATTTCAGAACAATATAAGATCAAATTACAAACCTTGTTAATGGCTTTTGCTGCCTCAAGTCCCAAACAACTGCAAAAAATAAGGGCAAAAAAGTTAATTAGGTTTGCGAATTTCTTTAAAAACAGAAGTAAATAATAAAATAAAGGATTAAAAATATATTTACTGTACCCGTGATGCCATTGTAAGAGGTTGAAGCTAAAATGTGTTCAAACTTGTAATTCCAAGATACGTAAGAGACTTCTGTTTGAGCACCAGATCCAACACCCTATTTTTTAATTATAAAAAAAAAAGAGAACAAAAAACAAATTAGTCAAAATCACGAAAATAATAAAAAAGATATAATTTTCTCCATGAAACAGTATTCCGTTTTCACTCAAAATTCATCCAAAAACTCAACAAGGATCTCAAAATGTCCTACCATCATTACGCAATAATCTACTGTATACAAATTTTATAAAAAAAATACACAAATCAAATAAAGCAAGTACCTTTAGAGAAGGGAAAAGTTTAGGCTCAGAGGGCCTTTCAAGATCCCATATACAAAGTTCTCCTTCATCAGCTCCCGAAGCGAGCATGTTTGGCTTCACTGTGCTAAATTCCAAACCTCTCACCTGAATAAAAAAAATCAAAAAAATAAAAATAAACTATATATATAGAAACAATTTCAAAAGAAAAAGAAGTTAGCATAAAGTTAATGGAAATTACCGGTCCAACGTGCTTCTCGAGCCTTCCCACCACTGCTGCATCTTGATCTTGTGAGCTGTAATTTATTTTCAAAATTTGAATTTCAGAAATAAAACAGTTGTTAAATTGTTTCTTTTTTACTACTCTGTTTCAATTTGAGATGCATCGCATTAGAAATGTTGCTTATTTCAGCTTGAACAAAACGCTGAAATAAGAAGTTGAAATCCTACTAACACACACCAAACTGGTAACTGTAGAAATCAATTACTGATTCAGAAAATCTACAGCACAATATGTTACTAGTTGCATCTAATACTGTAATCAAGTGGAATTATTTAACAATGAAATGGCTGATAAACGATCAGATCTAACAAAATTCAACATACTTAATCATCGTAAGAGGGTTCCAAACCCCAATCGATCCATCACCAAGCCCGCCCGCGACAAGCCCGAGCGAGAACTCCTCCGACAACACCGGCTTCGACCAGGACAGCCTGTTGAACCGATCGGGACTCGGCAGAGTGGCCACGATCTCCAGATCGGGCGAATCAGACTGGAAGTCCAGCTTGAAGATCTCGAGGTTCGCGCTGGAGCTGAAGGAGAGGTCGACGGCCCCCGCCATGGTTCCGGCGGCGAGGTACGGTGCCTCCGGCGCCACCGCCACCAGAGCCGATCTCTGCGCGCTCTTTATGCACGCCATCACTGAAGGAATTTCCTCTTCTTCTTCTTCTTCTTTGGATTGAGAGATCGTTTGAGGAATGAATGAATGAACCCGGTGGGTTTTTCTTTTCTTTTCTTTTGTTGTAGTTCAGATCAGATCTGAAGGAGGGATTTGTTTTGTTTATTTCTCGCTCAGTTTCGTTTTGTTTCGGGACGAGAAATAAAATGGAGGGGCTTAATAGAGGGATTCGGAATTGGTACACGGACTAATGAAATTTACGAATTTTTACAGAAACGCACGAGAAGGAAATACTGGGCTTCAAATGAACTTTTACATGTCTCTCTCTCACGCTGCCGTAAATGATGGTGTGGATTTTTACGTGAGGACAATAAATGTTTTTTGGAATTGACCTCTCTAAAATACTATATTTAATTCAGGGGCCGCACAGACAAGTAAGCACTGCTGAACGGAGCAAGGAAATTCCGGAGCATTTGGACTGATCCGTTAATAAGAACATATAAGGGGGTTTCTAGTAGAATTGGGCTGCAAAGCCTGATCAAAGGTATATATAATTCTGAGTAATAATTAAGCCCAATAAATATTTTTAATCACGAACAGAGTATACCTAGAAGAACAAAAAGCCCAAAGCAAATAGAAGTCCAAACTGCACCGATATTAAGGAACAGTTTGGTGTTTGTATCTGAAATAGTACACCTTTCTTTGACTCGAGTGCCTCAATATATGAGCATACTCCCTGCAAATATTACAAGTGGCAAGCATATATTCAGCACGCGTCACTTAACCATGCCAATTGCCATGCATCGTCTCTCTATTCGGCTTCGGCGACTTCTTTTCCTTGTCAACTCAATTCAAAAGTTCAAGTTCAGTGGCTGAGTGAGGTTCTGAAGAAGGATGTGTCAATTTGCGATTTTTTAATAAATCTCCTATTTTTTCCGAATATTTTTTGGAAACTATGTCTTAATCCTTAAATGCTGCCTTAATTTTTAACTCTCTATTTTGACTTCTCCAAAGAAGTAGCTAAATTTTTTTTGGACCGAATGCCCATCTTGCTTACAATATTTTACGACAACCTACACTATATATATTAAAAGTTAGGTAATTAAAATAATTCATTTCATTTTTATACAATGACTTTTGTGATGTCGTAAAAAGTAAATATAGAATGATAATTTATTCCACGATGTATAATAAAATATAAGAACAAAAATAAGATGGATTTTTTTTCACTTTTTACTTTACAAAATCGCAATAATCTATTTTTTATAAAGATGATCTATTTTGTATTTTTATTTTAGGATAATCTATTTTGTATAAAAACTAATATAACTAAAATAATTCAATTCAATTGTTATAAAATGATTTATGTGATATTGTGATGTAGTACGGAAAAAAAAAATATTCTATTTCATGATATATAATAAAAATAAGAAAAAATGATAAAAAAAATTTATCTTTCTTTCTCATTTTATTTAACAAAATCACTATAATGTTTTTAAAATATGATACAATATAGAAGCATATAATTTTATATAGATTATATATTTCTTTTATAGTGTTATTCAATTCAATTGTTATAAAATGATTTCTGTGATATTGTGATGAAGTACGGAAAAAAACAATATTCTATTTCATGATATATAATAAAAATAATTATCTTTTTTTTCTCATTTTATTTAACAAATCACTATAATGTTTTTAAAATATGATACAATATCGAAGCATATAAATTTATATAGATTATATATTTCTTTTATAGTGTTATGTGCTAAATACAAAATGTTACAAATTGTATGGGGGAATTTGGTCCAAGAGAACATTTTGGCTCTCTTCATTTAAATGTCTAACATGGGGAAAAATTGAACTCGTCTCATTGATGGCAAATTCAATTTCTGTAAATATAGGGGAGTTTTTAAATATAAGATAGAGAGTTATTGTAATATTTCCCTTTTGATTAACTATTATCTCCAAATATAAATATTAAAATTCATCAGTAACTTAATTTGCATAATTCAGAGTAACATTTTATGTTTTTTCACTCTTATAGGGAAATTAGCTGGTGTTACTAAAAATCGAAAGATGCACGTAACTGATCGAGAATGATGGAAACGACGGAGCTATATAATTTATATTTCAATTGTGTGTTCATTGAATTATTTCATATCTCTTGAAATATTCAATATGTATTTTATATTTAGAATGGATGAACATGTTATGATGATTTATTGTTTAATAAATAAATTGAAGCAATTCGCAGATTTAACTCAATGGTAAAGGCTACACTTGTACAAAACAAAATGTCCATTGAATGCACGGAAAACATATAAATGTATGTAGGTTGAATTTTGAGTCTATCTAAAATATAAATATTTGTTATCATTTGTTTTATAGTGTAATTATAGTTATTGTAATGCATGACGGAATTTTTTTAATAAACTAATTTGGCCCCATTATTAATAGTTCTTAATTCTAAATATTTTCTTGTCAAGGTTTCACGTCACCTCATTCTTTTTAACTCTTGGATTAACTCTTGGATTTACATGTGTCCATTTGATCTCTATATATGTCAATTTTAATATTTCTTTTTAGCCCTCGGATTAGCATCCAAATGATTCTTATCCATTGGATTAAGATATTTATATGTGCTCATTTTGATATCTATAGATTATGTTACATGGATACGAATACATGTATCATATCCGATATTATACTGATACAACGATACGGTAAATCTCAAAAAAATCTAAAATATGGATAGAGTAATTTTATATATTATTTTATTAATTATATTTTATATATTCATTATTTACATATATTAGATATATGATTTTAATATAGGAGACACTAAAAAGTTGTTATTATAGAAATATATTGATGCATAATATGTGGTTCTTATCGTAATTATGTGTAATCTACAGTTTTTGTACCGGCTTGGATCAGGACAGCCTGTTGAACCGATCGGGGCTAGGCAGGGTCGCGATAGCAAATCAAGCGCGTCCGACAGGAAGTCCAGCTTGAAGATATCGAGGTTCGCGGAGGAGCTGAAGGAGAGGTCCACCGCCCCCATCATGGTCCCCGCGGCTAGGTAGGGAGATGAAGGAGCGATGACGACCAGCGCCCATCTCTGTGCGCTCGTGGGAAATTCTTTCTTCTTCTGCTGCTTTGGATTGAGATATCGGTTGAGGAATGAATGAATGCAGTGGGGTTTCTTTTGTTCTTCTTCAGATCAGATATGAAGGAGTGCCTTGTTTATTTCTTTTGTGCTTTCTTTCTCAGTTTCATTTTGTTTCGGGATGGGAAAAAAATATGGAGTGGCTTAAGAGAGGATTTTGGGTTTGTTTACAGACTCGGGAATTTTACGAAGGTTTACAAAAACACATGAGATAGAAACATTGAGAATGTCTATTCTATGCAGTGTTTAAAATATCGCAATATGTCACCGATAAGTCGCCGATTAGTTGCATGTCGGTCTCTCACCGTCCCGATTAGCTTATGTCGATTGCAAAAGTCAGTCAACCCAATTTTGACCGATATTTAACCGACGTTTGACCCGATTTTGGGCCAAAATAATAAAAACATTATATTTGCTTGGCCCATTTTTATTTTTCACGGCCCATCCCAATATAAATTTCCATTTTCATTTAATTTACTCATTTTATTTTGGTGCGTAAAATGTTAATTTCGATTTTGTTGTATGTTGCTTGAACTTTAAATTATTGTACTTCTATTTTAATCGGATTTATTTAAATTATGATTACTTATACTTTTAGGTTTATATTTTATTGTTATTTGATTTTAAGTTTAAAAATTCTTACTGATAATTTATACTATAGTATTTGGGAAAAATATGTCTGAAAGTCAAATCCGACGTTCATCATCGTGCTTTTGATAAGTCGCCGTATAACTAGTCAGTAAAATTTCCGACGTGATCTGACCGTTATTTAAAACACTGATTCGTTATTTAAAACACTGATTCTATGACGCTGCCTAAATGGTTGCGGAGAAATTCAGGTGAGGATAATAAATGTTTTTCGGAATTGACCTTGTTAGAATACTGTATTTGTTACGAGAGAGACAGAAACAAGGAAAATTTCGTAGCATGGATTTATCCGTAAATAAAGACCAGGGGTTTCTAGTAAAATTGACCAAATAATTCTGAGAGGCCCAGCCCAAGCTACAATTAAGCCCAATAAATATTTGTAACAACTAACAGAGGTATATTTAGAGGAACAAAAAAGCACAAATCAAATAAAAGTCCAAACCGCACCGATGGTCAAATACTTAATGCAGTACGTGCGGTATTGCGCCAATAAGAATTTGCCAGCTATCATAGCTTCTCCATGCAATTATTACACGTGGCAGCCTCAAACACGTGTCACGTAACCATGTGCATCGTCTCTCTATTCGGCGCCGCTTCAAAAAACTATACAAGCTACAAATAGTATAGTTTTCACCATCTTCTTCTCTCTTGGATTGTTTGCTCATTTCGCCATGGGAGAAGAAGGGAGGGAAAATCAAAATTCGGAAACAGAAAAGAGAGATGGAAATGCAGAAAAAAATTATGAGAAGGATGAGAAATCGGAAATGGAAGAGAAATACATTGAGGAAGTGGGGCCGATGCCTCTGATGGCGCTGAACCACATTTCGAGGCTCTGCGAATCGGTGCAGGCGTCGATCGTTTTTTACGTCAAGGTTTTGGGTTTCGTTCTGATCAAGCGCCCTCCTTCTCTTCACTTCAATGGTGCTTGGTACAAATTAAATTAGCTTTGCTGTTTTATATCATTCTTCTTAATAAAAATAAAATATATAAGTGAATGAATAAACCATTATTTGGACCAAATATATAGGCTGTTTAACTATGGGGTAGGAGTTCATCTAGTACAGAAGCAAGACGACACGCAATTGCCAGATGCCGACCGAAACCGTCTCGATCCAATGGATAACCATATTTCCTTCCAGGTCCAAACTAATTAATTCATCAATAAAACGAAAAAACTTCAATTATTCTAACAGAACAAGGTACATTTGCATTACATGGCAAATATTATTTTAGTGTGAAGATATGGACGCGATGGAGAAGCGACTGAAGGAAATGAAGATAAAATATCTGAAAAGGACAATAAACGAAGAGGAAGGGTCGCCGATCGACCAACTGTTCTTCAAAGATCCTGATGGGTTCATGATTGAGATTTGCAACTGTGAGAATTTGGAGCTCGTTCCGGCTGGGGCGGCTGGCCGGATTAAACTCCCACGTGACTGTCATAATCCCCCCTTGCAACTTTGATGATTTGACTGTGTGTTCTTTCATGTTTAATATGTTGGTTAGTTATGTTGGTTTGTTTCAAAGTTCAAGTGTTTAGTTAGTTTATAGAAGTATTTTCGTTTGGATGTGGATCAAAATTTTTTGCTAGCTAGTTCAGTTTATATGTGTTTCTATTGTATTACTCTTCCATCATTCTCTTAAGGATGTTGCTTACCATATCAAGATAAACGGAATTAACGAGCTCTTAACAAAGGAGCGGATAAGAAGGGTTGGCCACACGATGACAAGTGTTGTCTTTGTGACTCCGTCTTCGAAACAAGAGATCACCTCCTAATCCACTGCTCATACACCGCTGCAACTTGGAAACTTGCTCATAGATATGGCAACTTTCCCTCTAGCATTCTCTCATCAAACAGCGACTTCATCTCCAGATGGATTCAGGCCACCAAAACTATGTCAAAGCAAAGAAGACGACAATGGGAAGCTAATTGGGCATCAGTAAATTGGAATATTTGGAAAGAACACACTAGAAGGATTTTCAACAATAAAAAACGTGCCCCTTTTTCCATAGCTACAAAAGCCATAGACGAGGCACAAAGATGGATCCAGAACTGCTAGAAGACCAGCTTTAACTCGCTCCAGCTCGCTGGAACTAGATAGGCCTCTGTGGATTGTGTTGCGATTTGTGGCGATGTTTAGAACATAGATTGTGATTTGTGGTGATGTTTAGAACATAGATTGTGATTTGTGGCGATGTTTAGAACATAGATTGTGAAGTTATGGATTGTGGTGATGTTTCGAACATAGATTGTGAGATTATGATTGTGGCGATGTTACAATTGAAGGTAGAAAATTAAGTTGCTTATGTTGCTCTCTTGTTATTATCAATATATTTTAAATAATTAGTTATTGGTACATGCCATATTGTGGACCCTTATTCTTAGTTGGAATTATTATTTTTATTTTTATTTTGTTGCTTTTAAGCCCGTAGGCCTTCTTAGTTGGAATTATGAGAATCAGAATTACTATCAACTTCTTATAAATGGGCCATAGTGTATATGCCACCCAAATGAAATACTGTCTTCATGTGTGGGCTTATGGAACTTCCCAAAAAAAAGTTTATATTTAGAGTATGTTCAGTCTTTTATGTACTGCTTTGGATGTGCATAGGATTGATGAATGGATTTTTTGAGTCTTTCTTGAGCTTAAGATCAGGCTTTTTTAGTCTTCTTTTCAATACCTGAAAATGTTATTTTCAGTATTTTGTTACTATAAATTTGGATATTTTGGTTTTTTGTTTAAATTAAAAATCAACATGCGTATATATATGCAAGGTTTCCAAATAGAAGGCCGAACACTAAGCTAGCGAACTTTAAACCCTAAACCCTTCTTTTTCTCCTGTCTCTCACGATTACAGTCAGGTATTTTCTTTTGTGATTCGAATTGGAAATACCAACTTTGTAAATATTTTATGAGTAATTAATTTCAGTTCTTTGGAGATACCAACTTTGTAAATATTTTATGAGTAATTAATTTCAGTTCTTTAGATAATATTAACTTATTCGATTATTTTGATTAAATGCTTCATAGTAATACTGCTGTTGTTTCTGCTCTATATGAGGCAAAAGGTATCCTTCCTTGTTCATAATCATTTTAAAAAGCAAAAAAACTCAAACTTTCATAATACACAATCAAATTATAACTTTTTCTTTCGATTTTGAAGGCCATGAAGAAACACATGATGATGGAGAAATTTGGGGAGATGATTCTGACGAGAATTTAAATCCAGACTTAAATTTGACGAGAGAATGGAACTGGAGAGACATAATCAATTTCACACCGTACATATTAAACCGACATTAATTAATTTACAACTTGTCAGGTTTACTCCAAATTAAAATCAATTATCAATTTGATTTCAGATGGGATATAGAGAAGGAATCACAGAAGGAAAGAAAGAGAAAGACTCTGCTCAAGAAGGATCCAATACTGGATTTAAGCAATCTGCTTCAGTTGGTCATAAATGGGGACTTATTAGGGGTAGTATTAGGTAATTAAATACATATTATAATTTATAATCTTAATATCTTATTGCAAATATTTCTCTAGTTTTAATTTAATATTTTCTTTTTTGAATTAATCAGTGGACTTGCTAGCCTTCCAGAAAGTTCTATGGAGAAATTGGTGCCCAGAATTGAGATGAAACAAAATATATTGGATTTATTTAAGTCTGTGAAGGAAATTTCAAGGGATGATGCGCTTAGAATTTATCATCAAATTATAATGCAAAATAAATAAATGCAAGCTTTGGATTCGTGCGACCATTCTGAAGAGATTTTATGCCAATAGATGGAAACAATTCGAACAAATTGAAGCAACAGTATGAAGATCTTGTTGTCCTGAAACTAAAGTCAGCTTTGACTAGAAGATTTGAGATGAAAAAGTATTTTGAACAATTATTTTGTTGTATTATTTTTCTTAATATAAAATAGTATTTATATTTTTCATAGGATAACTATTCATGATCAATGGTATGCTATGTTAGAAACCTAGAACTTTGTTTTAACCAATTTTATATTATAAAAGGTTCCACGTGATATAATGAAATTTTGCAGGGGGTGACAATAAAATGTCACGTCTTTCAATTCAACTTATCCTTTGTTTCGGATCTAGCATATAGTTGACATAATTCCCACCAGTTGTACGGAAATCTCAGAAAAGAAAGCTGAAGTTATATAACTTTTTTAGTTAAATCATATTATGAAGAAGATTTTGTTTTAAAATATCTTTCAGATGTACTATTTTTCATATGTAGGGCCATAAAAACTGAAAACCAGCTGGAATTAGTAAGGTTCATTGCACTCGAATGAGTTTTGCATGCAATTTGCATTAAGTTATGCACAAAAGCTAATACTAGCATAATCATATCCAACAGTCGTTGAAATACTAGACAATTTTTCAATTGTATAAAAAAAAATTATTTTATTTTGTTGTATATTAACTTTCATAATATTTGAAATATATGTCATTAAAATTTGAATAAAAGATAAAAATTTGAAATATTATAAATTTCTCGAAATATACGAAATGATGTATAATTTCACCAATATTGTTTAAAATTGGATATATATATATATATATATATATATATATATATATATATATATATATATATATATATATATATATATATATTGGCAAGATAGAGTAAGCAAGTTGTTTAGTGGGCTGCTAATTATTTTGATGATGTGCCATGTTCTCATTTGGCTCGAATTCAATGTGGTGGACTGCAAAGTACTCCAGTGTTTTGATGTTGTTAAGCATATTAAGCCCTTAATAGACGGTTATTATTGAAAGCGTTTATGTTAATCGGACTGCTGATGTTGTATCTCAAGAGTCAAAAATCAAGTCTCGCCGATTATCAAAAGGAAAATCATAAGAAAGTGTAAGAACGTAATTTTAATTTCATCCCATCTCTCTGTTTCCACTAGCTCTCCAGTTCCTCTTTCCTCTCAGTCACCTTCTTCTCCGACCACCGCGACGAGTCGCTAGGGCTAACCTCCACTAGACTAGAACAGTTACGATAGAATAGTCACGACGTTCTTTGATCTTTCCTTGCTCGTTCAAGGTATGATCGATTCTTGCAGCTTTCCCTACTCTCGTTTCTATCTGTTATCACTCTCGACATCCCTAATTTCGACTGAAACACGTAACTTCTCTCTCTAACGGTATGATTGCACTATTTTCCTTATTTTTAATGCTCAATTTTGTACCAAAACTGGTTAGTTCTCACCTGTCTCTAACTGGCACTTCTTTTTTTTACTGATAGGGCTGGTAATTTCGGATTTATAAGGCATCCGTCTCCCATGCATTGAAATCTATTTAGCTGGTTAATACATATCTAATGGCAAAAATGTAATTTTATCATGTAATTTCTAAATTTTGTCTTGATTAGTTTTCTTTAAATTCTCAAATTTACTTAAGGGTTGCAGAACTATTTTCAAGAGTCTTCAATTTTCAGCTGGGGATACTCATAATTTTTAATATTTTTCATTATTTAGGCAAGGTGAATGAGATTGGGAAAGGAATGGAGGAAGAATGTGACAGCTCAAGAGATCAAGTGCCGGCCTTTTGTACTGTTTATCTTTTTAATCTAGTAATAGCATAATTTTGAATCTAATTTATGTAAAGGGTGCACTGTGTGCTTTTCTATATTTCTGAGTTATCTTTGATTGCTATTTGTTCTCAATTAATATGTGTCATGTAACATAATTTTTTTATTCTCTTTATTTGACATATGAGTTTGACAATTTTTTTGTATTTATATTTGTTTGCTTGGCTTGCTCTAAAAATTCTAATAAAAGTTTTAATTACACTATGTTTAGTGTTAATATATATTATCTTTTTGGGGTGACATCCATGCATTTGAGTGTCAATATATGTTTTTTAAGTCATTGTATTTTTTTGTATGCTAATATACTATATTTTAGTGTTTATATAGATTCCTAAATGTGAATATATACATTTTTGTGTCGTTTTCGTGCTTAATATATCATTTTATGCATCAATATATTATTTTGAGTTTTAATATATCATTTTGTGCATTAATATACTATTTTCAGTGTGAATGTATTATTTTGTGAGACAATATACTATTCCCAATGTGAATATATTATTTTGTATGCCAATATACTATTTTCAGTGTGAATTTATCATTTTGTGCGCTAATATGCTATTTTCACCACCAATGTTCGTATTCTTTTCATTGTCAATATATCATTTTATATGATGATATATTATTTTCAATGTGAATATATTATTTTATAGATCATAATCTTTTCAATCTTAATATATCATTGTGTATTAATATACTATTTTCAGTGTGAATATATTATTTTCTCAATTAATATACCATATGTAATGCCAATATACCATTGTTAAGTGGTAACACTGTCATTTTTTTACAAGTATGATACTAGTGTTAATATATCATATGAGTGCAATTACCTCATTTAGTATAAAATTGTTCATTTTTATTATAATTTTTTAGTTACTTAAAACAATTTTGGATATTGAGTGAATGGTTATAGAACTTATGCCTAATTTTTTTTGTTTGAATCAAGTTTTCTACATATTTTTGAGCAGTAATATATGTTTTTCAAATCATAACATACGTTTTTGTGTGTTATGATTTATTATTATTGTAGTGTCAATGTAGATTTTTAAAAGTTAATATGTATTTTTGTGTCGATTTTACTATGAATATACCATTTTGTGTGTCAATATAATTTTTATAGTGTCAATAAGTTATTTTTGTGATAATATCCACTTTCGTGCCGATTTCAGTGTTAATTTATTGTTTTGTGTGTAAATATATAATTTCTGATATGAATAAATTATTTACACTACAAAAAAAAAATCATTTACACAATCAATGCACCATATCAATGCCGATGTATAATTTTTAATGACAATATCATCATTTTTGTACAAATATAATATTAATGTTAATATATCATTTTAGTTCCAATTTTAATGTTAATACAGCATTTTATGGACTTTTTTTTTTCTAGCATTATTTCCGAAAAAAATGAAGCGAATAGCACTGCTTTGCAAATAATTAGCTAACTAGCACTACCGCCATCTGTTGTGGCGGTAGAGACCTTCTACCGCCAGCACCAGTGGCGGTAGTGCCTAATTTTTTGCATTTTCCGTCAAACAAGGTAATTAGATACAAATTAGTCTTTACCGCCAGACCATCTGGCGGTAGTGGCATTGTTGTAATTTTTTCCTGATCCAATCGGTTATCAAACCCGTTAAAAATAAATAAATAAAAAAATAAAAAAATAACTCTACCGCCAGGCCTTCTGGCGGTAGAATTTTTATTTTTTATTTTTTTTTAAATTAGTAACGGTTTTTTTCGTAAAAACCGTTACTAAATGTTATATTTAGTAACGGTTTTTTAATATACATTTAGTAACGGTTTTTACTAAAAAAACCGTTACTAATTTTAAAAACAAATATTCTACCGCCAGAAGGCCTGGCGGTAGAGTTATTTTTCTTTTTTTTTTTTTCTTTTTTTTTTTAACGGGTTTGATAACCGATTGGATCAGGAAAAAATTACAACAATGCCACTACCGCCAGATGGCCTGGCGGTAGAGGCTAATTTGTATCTAATTACCTTGTTTTAAAGCCGCTGACGGGAAATGCAAAAAATTAGGCACTACCGCCATTGGTGCTGGCGGTAGAAGGTCTCTACCGCCTCTACCGCCACAACAGATGGCGGTAGTGCTAGTTAGCTAATTATTTGCAAAGCAGTGCTATTCGCTTCATTTTTTTCGGAAATAATGCTAGAAAAAAAAAAGTCCATTTTATGTGCTAAATAGTAAATACTCTTTATTAGTTATAAAAATTAGAAGTGAAAGATTGGAAGAGATTTGGAGGGAGAGTGATTCAGTGTGTGGAACATGGTACGAAATGGAGAGGTTTGAACACATGCACAGAATAAGAAACAAAGAATTGAGTTACTGTGTAATTAATTGTGTTATTAATGCGGAAGTACCCAAAATACCCTTTATGATTTGAAGGGTTTAGATTTAATCATCATGAAATTAATTAAAAAGTCTTGGGCACTATAGAAGAGCTCTTAAGCTACCTGCTTTAGTGCTTTGTTGTTGATAAGTGAAATATTCTACCTCAAAAAGATATAATACTGAAATATTACAAAATATGGGGAGAAATTGAAGCAGTATATCATGCATTGTTACAAAATGAAAAGGTGGCCATGCAAGTTGTACAAAAAGAATGGCCAGTTGGAATTAGATGCACTGAACCTTCTTCAAAGACAGCTTTTCTTGAAAGTCGCTCTGCTCTTCAATTGGATGTTGGATTCCAAATTTTCATTCACATTAGTATTATTATTATTATTACTGGAATTTTTTCCTAAAATATTTCAAGTTACTCTCTCAAATTCAAAAAAAAAAAAAAAAATTTAGATAGAATGTCAAAAACTTACTAGCTCAAGAAATAAGACATCTCGTCGATTTCGAGAAAAACTTAAATTTGAATTATGACAAATATATTTATCTCAATATTTAGCGAGTCCTCGTTGCCTTGTCTCAAAAAAAAATTTAGATAGAATATTTTGATAATTTTTTGACTCTATTTTCTTGAGGTTAGAATATTTTAATATGGACGCGGTCAATAAAATCCTAAGTCTATTTTCTTTCATTAATAGATACAATATTATTGAAAAAGAAAGAACGACATTTAAGATAAAGACCTCTACTGGTGAAATACGTTTCTTAACTGGAATTCCTTGCATATTAATTAGATCTCAACATATAAACTACAAAGAATTGTATTCTCTTTGTCTAGTTGAAGCTTTATGTTGTCAGCAATGATATAATTGCTTTAATCTTTTTAAAATGTTAAACAGCCGTTGCAAATATTATATATCTTTCTCCTATTTTCTTTTTAGTTATGAGACATATGACTAAAAAAATTCAATATATGCTATTTATACAACTCAAACTCTTTTTTAAACCGAATCCACAATTTGTCTCAAACTCTTAATTTAGAAGAAAAAAATAAAAATTCTTTATTTATCAATATTTTATCATCATTATTTTGATAATAATATTATGAATTTAAGGATTCTACTTAAGTATTCTATAGAATTCTATCTAGAGCAACTTGCATTCGAAAGAGGCTTCAGGTATTAACAAGCCCCAAGAAGACCTCTATTTCTCCAATTCATTGCACCTTCATCGTTTATTCTCTGAACAAATCAATTCATTTCAATTCTTTTATTAAATAAGGTTTGTGAAATTTATAATCTATTGACTCGACGCAAATACAATGGGCACATGTCTAGACAGATTGGTATTCTTTTCTATTCTTGAATTCCTCGAAAAGAACCTTTCCCCTTGTATTATTGGTCTACGGTTCTTATATGGCTAGCTTCATGAAAAAATTATTATATACCAATCTCTACATTTGATGTTCCCATGCAAAACCATGTTACACTTGATGTAGTAAATGTTTTTTTTGAATGGGAGCTTGAGGTTGATGTAGTAAATGTTATTTATATGTTACACTTCATGTAAATTATCTTATCTTTTATGCACTGTGTTGTTTATAGGTTTCTAATTATCAATAAAGTATGTTACACTTGATCATTTCTCAATTATATATGATGATTTTAACAAATAATTTTTTTTTGAGGCACAAATAAAAACATTTATATAATTTCAAATTACATGGTAATGTTCTTTTGAGTAAGTTTCTGACTTCTCAAATAAAACTAGTGGAAACCCTCAACTGTTAATGCCCTTTTGTGTTATTAATACTACACACATTAATTACCACAAGCCATTTTTTCATATAAGAGCCGTTTTTGTCAGTCGTGTGCATGCCATGTGACTAGAATAGCTAGAAATTTGTAAATGTTTTCCTGAAAAAAAAAATTATAAATTATATTTTATATAGCTGGAGTGCTCTTCTACAGACGAGAGGGAGTCTCTGCACGAACCATCCCTCCTCCGCTCTAAAACCCAAACGGAATCCTTAGCAAGAAGAAGAGAATTAAAAGAAAAAGAAGTTTTATTAGAGGGCCGAAATTAGGTAATAATATCTTAACTTTCGATAAAATGAATAGTAAGCAATAAAAGATATAAAAGAGAAAATTAATTATATTTTTTAGGGGTTATTACGAATCGATCTCCACCGCTGAAAATTGAATCCTAACCAGAAGAATCATAAAGTGAAGATCAGTGAAATTGATGCATGCATGGCAAATTTCGGCACGAATGCTTTAATATTTGTCGTATCGCTGGCGGTTCTTCTTCTGCTTCTGCCATTGTTTTTGCCTCCATTGCCTCCTCCTCCGATGCTGCTCCTCCTTGTTCCGGTCTTGATGATTATGATGCTGTGTTTCCTAGCTTTCATCCCCTCTCATAATTTATCAGTCAATAATTCCGAACCCCATCAATGAACTGACAGGAGAAATTTAAGAGGTAATTGATCTTAGATTCTTCTTTTTTTTTTTTTAGATTTTTATGATTGATATCCTTTCTAGATTTTTTTTGATTGATCTTCTTTTTTTAGATTTTAATTAGCTTATTTTTTTTATTTAAATTAGCTTATTTTGTAAGTTTTACCATTTTTGGAATCTTGGCACGCATGAATTATTTAGTTATTATTATTATTTAGTTATTTTTGTGTGTACTATATTTGAAGTATAGTTTATGGCATATTTAGGACAATTTTAGTATATAATTATATCATTTTTATTATTTTTGTGTGTACTATATATATTCACAGTATGCACCTTTCAGATGTGAAATATTCTTTCTTAGTGAACGTTTATAATTTTTTTTTAAAATTTGCATGATTTAAGTTCTAGGACATGCATCAATCATTAAAAATGTCGTAGTGACTAATTACTGTAAAATCCAGTTAAAAGAGAAGAATTTAGTTTGCAAGTGGTGCAGTGGTTCATTCGGAGCTGATTAAATAGTGTGTAGTGAAATAATGAAAGATTGGCTATTCCATGTTATTACAATGATGTGTAAAATGGGCAAGTGTCATAGTGAAAAAGAAAATTTTAGATACTATGTTTTATCTGAAATTCAGAGATATAAGAAAACAAAGACTCGTTAATTCCGCTCCTTTATTTCACACTCTTTCATCATTGCGGCGGAATGAGAAGATTTATTTCACTCTATTGCATTCAAAACTCTATTCAATCCTCTCTCTCTCTCATATTTAATTGGAGCTTCTTGATTTTGGTATTTTCAACAGGTCTGAGCACGCAAAAAAATTGTAATGAATTTGAAATCCATTGGGAGAGATTAGAGAAGAATAGGAGAACTTGATCTACTTCAATTTGATTAATTAGGTACATTTTGTTAGTGTTCCTAGTTTCCAGAAAATGAAAAATCATGTTTTGCAGTGTACTTTTCACGTAGCTTAGATATAATAATTATCGAATGACAAGTCTGGCCTGGCAAACCATGTTCGGACTTAAATGAAAGACTGTTTTTTCAAAATCTCTAAAAAACAAAAAATGTTTAGAAATTCTGCCTCTAGCTAAATTCTTTTTACTACAAATTTGTTAGTCCACTCACATTCAGTTTAAAAACGAACTTTGAAATCTGAAAAGAGTTAGGAAACAAAGTCTAAAATATCACATTATTTTGATTTTTGAGTACTTTGAAAACTAGGGTTTACGTTTGGTTTGGATGTTTGAAAAGTTCTCTCTTGGTGTTGTTCAAACGGGCAACATATATGCCACTTAGTTTTCAATATCTCCTCACAACCTTAATTACAGATTAATCAGATATAAAATGTAAGGGATCTGATAGAGCACGACGGTACTGTAGCATGATTGTTCACGATGGATCCAATAACAATATATATAATTTATTTTCTAATAACAATATATATATAATTTATTTTTTAATAACAGTATATACATAAAAAGTGAAAACAATATATAAAATGGGAAAATTATATATAAAATGGGAAAAACAGTATATAAAAGTAAAAAAATAAAAAATACACAAAAAATAAATAATAGTATATAAAATGGCAAAACAGTATATAAAAATAAGAAAATAATATATCTACAGTGCCATCGTGCTACAGTGCCGTCGTGTTTGCACATTTCTCAAAATGCAATTAGTAGGATTTTATCATATATATGTCTATTGTCTTATAGCTTAATATTCGAACCAAGCCTTTTAATTGTAGATCTCATATTTAACAAATTTATGTCACACACTTACGCCCATCTCAGCAAAAAAAATTATCTCATTACAAGAAAAAATCAGTGAAAATCCGTCAATAAAAGCAAATATTTCAAGTCTATTAAGAGGGTGTTGGTACAAAATATTTGGGATATTCGGATTTTGACAAGAATAAAATATTTATTTATTAATAATTTGAAATATATTTTACAAATATAATCTTTATACATAAAATAAAATAAATAATTAAAACTCTTTTATCCGGATCGAGTAAAGCTATGTACTAAAGCGTATTCCGTCTTATACGTGCAAGACTTGTGGAATCGCTCCAAGATAATCTGGGTAATGTCACTCATTAGCGCACGAGCATGAAAGCGACTGACGACATTCCTCTTTAACACCCAACTCAAAATATATTATATTTATATAAAATATAATATGTATATAAAGTATAATATTGAGATGTGGAGGATTATTAGGAGTATATATTGTGGTATATATTTTTCTATCTACTATTCTCTATTACTCTATCCCGTTGTGGGTCAATAGCCTGTTCTTATATAGGGGTGTGAGTAAGTAACTTATCATCTCTTAATGTTTGAAGTACTTGATGTTGTAAATCAATTGGCCGGTTATCTAAAGCTTTAATTACCCTACACGTTTTGCATATTGGTAACTCATCAAAGGTAAATACTAGCTTTACCAATAAGGCATACATTTATGATTGTAATTTAATTTTGAGTTTATATATTTTCTCCAACAGAGGGGTCATGCTTGCATGCTCATGCAATAAATCAGTCAATAGTGAAGGAATCCGTACATATGAATGCCTGTTCGGCAGTGCAGTTTTGAGCCACGGTTTTGGTAGGAAGTTATGTTTTGTGGGGAATGAGATTTGGGCTGTTCGGTCGCTCAATCAGAACCCTAGTTTAGGGACTCAAAACCACGGAATCGAGTGAAAACTTGCCCATTTTGCTAAGTTTCAAAAACGCTGCTCTGACTGGATTTTTAGATAGGATTTTTAGCGTAGTTTTGAGCAGGTTTAGGAAGCCATGGTTGCAGGAAGCTAAGTGTGACCATCAGGAAGCCATGAGTGCAGGAAGTTACGCAAAACTGTATGAGATTATCAAAAAGAGGTGTTTGATCAAAACACAGGAAGCTATGTAGAAAGTAGATAAAATGTTAAAAATTATGATATTATGATATTATTATTTATAATTATAAATATACAGAATGATAGATAAATATATATAATGATAGATAAAAAGTTAAAAATTATGATATTACTATATTATTATTATTCATAATTGTAAATATATAGAATGATATATAAATATACATAAATGTTATTAAATATATTTCATATAATACAAAATTATGTGTATATAAATACATGCATTATTTGAATCACCATGCTATTATATTATAATAGCTAATGTTACAATAATTTAATTTATTAGTTTACTTAATAAAATATTAGCAAATTAAAAAATTTCTAATTCAGTTAATGTCAAACGATGTGTGCTAGTTATCAAGCTCAAGCATTTTCCATTTATCATCTCGTTTAAATAATTTTTTGAAAAATAAATCAATTGCACAAATTTGAAATTGTTGATATTGTAGAGAAAAACAATTTTGACTTTTCCGCATTCAATCCTATCCAACCCGTTTTTTTTTTTTTAATTTCAAAATTGGCCAAAATAAGGGAGTTTTCCGTGGATTCCATACAAAGTTATACTTCCTACATCACATTCCAACGGACCTCCGAACACCAATTTTGCTTCCTGTTCAAACTTTGCCTTCCCAGTCAAACCGTGACAAATAGTGGAGTGTCCGAACAGGCCCTAAATAATCTTAGGGCTCATATACATGGTCCCTGTTAAATATCTCACTTATCCCTCTTTCACTGTCAAACGAGTCTGTTTGACATCTTTTTACACATGAGTCCCGTTTAACGGTGTCAAATTTATAGATTGAAGAAGATTTTAAGAGAGGACCAAATATACTTTTCCATAATCTTAAGCCCATGGCCCCACACACATTACCCGCTCCTGCCAAACTTCTTCTCTTTTCACTTTTCATTCCCTCTTCTTAGAGAAAATAATGATGAAAAGTATTGCAAACAGGCCCTCAGGAAAACTACGCTAACAAATTAATGTCTATTTTGAAAACTTACCTTGAGAGCTTGTCGACTCTCAAGAAAAGTTATTGTAAATAGACATTTTTGTAAAATTTTATCTTTTAATGCAAGTCTAAGTAAGCAAATTGTCTACAATTAAAAAAAAAAATCCTTTAACGAGAAAGAACAAAAACAAAAAAATAAAAAGTAAGAACACACAATAAAATCAGTTTTTAAACTCAATTGATTGGTTGAAACATGGCGGACGAGAATGCAGGCGGGATTGCGATTTTCCTTGTAGTGCTTGCATGTCTTATCTTTCTGCCCTTGATCATATGATCAGTGTCAGCGCCGCCAACGTTTATGATGTTTATTCCGTTGTTGTTTATTGTACTGCTTGTCTTTATGTGTTTCATGGGCGGTGGAGGAGGAGGAGGTTACTGAAACTTCTTAATTATTTGAGCTTTATGCGCACAAGCCGTCCTTGTTTCGTTTTTCTGTTTGGGTAATTTTTTAGTAGGGAAAAAAATAAGATAAAATAAAGAAAATACATGTTAAAAAGATGATAAGTAGAAATATATTGATCATTTTTTTGGAATAACAAATAAGTGTTTGATTATTCATTCTTTTTCCTTAACTAGTATTTTTATATAATTTACTCGCCAATACTCAATGAAAATAAATTTATCGATTATGAAAGAAAAAATAACCATAACATTAAAAAACAACCATCTTGATCCGTTCAAAATTCAAATAAATATTACGCTGACATAATTATATTCATTTTATATTTTTATGATAATAGAGAGGAATACAAGAATTAGCATTCATGCATACGATGGGCATGGGCCGGCCCCAAGTTTTGGGAGGCCCAAAGACACTTTTAAAATGAGACCCAAAACTTGTTACTTCAAAATTTTCAAATGTGAATTAAAAAAACAAGGCAAAATACAAAGATGTTTCCAGTTCTAATAGAATAGAGTAATTTGAACTCTTGTAAAAGTTGAAATTATTGTTAGAGATTATATTTTCTAATTTTTTTGATATGAACTAAAATGAATTTATATATTTGAAAGTTTAAGAAAGAAACAAGTCAATATAAAACAATGACTCAACGCTGTTACGAAAGGTTACCTAGGACCTCAGTTTCTAAACTGCTAGTAAACTTATAATAGGAAAAATATAAATTAAGTCCCCTTGATTTTATATTTAACATGATTGTTAGTTTTGTTATCGTTATTTTGTTAGAAAAAAAACACATTAATTGAATATATCAGAAATAGTTGCTCTTAAATAATAAACAAAGAAAAGCACATGACGAAATAGTTATTTCTTGCTCCCAAATTACCATTTGAATATGTCATGTGACGGAACTTAGAACAACAATATTTGGTCAAGTCAATCATCAAGTTTTGCGATGGAAGTTACAAGTGAGCAAAATTCGAAGTCAAAGAGAAACATATGAGAAGTACGAAGTTTAATGTACAACAATAACTCGAACTCGATATGGCAGTGAAAAGATCAATATCACACAAAAAAGTTGATAGCCCCTTTAATTAGTAAATTAACAATTATTGCAGAATTTATAGTAGGAAAATCAAGGAAATCAAGGAAAGTAAAGGGGTGATCAAAACAATTAAGGCATCAAATCAATGGGGCATGGATTTTATCAACCAAATTGCAGATGCTGCGTGGATTACATTATGATGGTCCCGGTCCATGATGAACCAAACCAATCGAAACATGACACATCACTCAATTACATCCGAGCTGGCTCAATCATTTAGAAACAATTTTACCTAAAACTTTCCATACTTCTTGAAGCTTAAATTGTTCTATATTTTTTCCTCATTTAACTCCCCCATGCTTGTTTTATGATAGAAAGCTAGCATATATACATCCGCTTTACCAAAAAATTACGCTAAATCATTTTTTTGCGCAAAAAAATAAACAAATTGAAATATTTTACAGTTCGACATGGCCGGCTCGGAAGGAACTTTAGTAGTGATTATGTTTGCACTGATGATTCTTATTCTGCCATTGATGCTGCCCGGAGTCTCACCTCCACCATTTTTGTTCATCCTTCTCTTTTTCGTTGCTTTAGTCGCGATGTTTATCCTCGCTTCTTTGCCCGATTCTTAAATTGTTATTTACTAGTTTAATTTATTTTAGTTTTGTTTTAGGTAAGTAAATTGAGAGATGGCTTCTGAGCATTATTTTATTCTGATTGAAATGAATCAATTTAATGTTTGGTTGTGTATTAGCAATTTAGTAATTTTTTTTATCGTGATTGTAATCCTGATTTTAATAAATGATTAAGGATTAATTTTATAATTGTTTGGCAATCAACTCTCTTAACTTCTATACCAACATGGGAGCTGCTCAAAACGAAATGAAAATTTTGAATGTATCAAGATATGCCAACAAAAATTTCAGCAAGGGACTTTTACTGTCTAGAAAGTTTATTTCAATCCTTACAAAAATCATTAAAAATATATACGAAGTCAACCGAGTTTTTCTTCGTGTATTTCGCAAAACACCACCACTGTACAACAAACCGTATTTATTACGTCCATTGCCGACTAAAAAATAAATATACAACGGGCCGGAACTAAACTTGCAAGAAGCCATCTTTAAACCCTCTCTTCCTTCTCCACCCCTTTCAGAAAAAGATGCATCGAGGTATATTGATTTGTAGAAAGTAGTAGAAATTGGCGAGTGGGATTAGGCGGACTGTAATTGTTTGGCGGCAATTACTCGCTCAAATTCAGTGCAAGCTTCAGGAGTATCTTCTTCGCTCGGCGGCACTAACTGCCAAAACAGAGGCAAGTAGGCTTCCCACTCTTGCAAGATTTTCTTACCTTTCTCACTCCCCGTTTTTTCCTTCAAAAATAAAATATAAAATTATTATTATTATTATTATTATTATTATTATTATTATTATTATTATTATTATTATTATTATTATTATTATTATTATGCGAAAAATATGATTTAGAACCGTGTGGTGATATGGTAAACAAACTTCGTGGCGGTAAACAGTTTCGAGTGTTTTCATTTACCACCGCAAGATAGTTCGCTTACCACCAATTAGTGAGCTGCGGGAAAAAAAATATATTTGAAGTTTGAGTGCTTACAACATATGCTTCAATCAAGTTCTTGAGCTGCATTTGTCCGGCTGGAGCATTCACTCTCTGAATCTTCACTATCTCCTTGTTGACCTACATCCACAAAATATTCATCATTACATATAAACTGCGTTAAATTAACCGCCATTTTGCTTATACCCAGTCGATTGCACGAATATAACAAGAGAAACACGAAGAAATCTAACAATAATAATCCAGACCTTAGGAATGAGAGTATCATCCTCATCAAGAATATACGCCAATCCACCAGTCATTCCAGCCGCCACATTTCTCCCAACCCTATTTTAAAAAATAATTTAATAAAAAATTAACTTTTATTTTTCTTAAGTAATTCAATAAATAATTTAATAAATTAACTTTTATTTTTCTTAAGTATTTTAATAAATAATTAATAAATAAAAATTAACTTTTATTTAATAAATAATTCATTAAATAAGAATTAACTTTTATTTATTAAATAATTTAATAAATAAAAATATTAAATAAAAATTAACTTTTATTTAATAAAAATAATTTCATAAATAAAAATTAACTTTTATTTAATAAATAATTTATTAAATAAAAATTAACTTTTATTTATTAAATAATTTAATAAATAAAAATAATAAATAAATATTAACTTTGATTTAATAAATAATTCATTAAATAAAAATTAACTTTTATTTAATAAATAATTTAATAACAAATCCAACAACTATTTTTTCAACAACTTACTTTCCGAGGACGACGACGCAGCCGCCGGTCATGTACTCGCAGCAGTGATCCCCGGTGCCCTCGACGACCGCGTACGCTAAGGAATTCCGCACCGCGAAACGCTCCCCAGCTTTGCCTCGCACAAACACTTGGCCTCCGGTTGCGCCGTATAAGCATGTGTTTCCCACTATTGTCGCTTCTTCTGGTGTGAATCCGGTTGTTTCGACTGGAACTACCACCAGTTCTCCGCCCGCCATACCCTATGAAAGAAGTTATTGTTTGTTTGTTATTTATTTATTTATATATTATTAGTATTAGTATTGGTATTATTAATTTTAATATTTAATTACTAATAATTTTAACATTATTATTGTTATTGTTATTGTTATTTTGTTATTATTAGTAGTAGTAGTATTATTATTATTAATTTATTTATTGTGATTTTACCATTATTATTATTACTGCTATTTTAGTATTATTATTATTGTTATTATTAATTTTAGTAAAGTTACCTTTCCGACGTAGTCATTGGCTTCTCCAATCAGTTTGACATTCATTCCAGGAGTTAGGAAGACCCCAAAGGACTGTCCCGCACTTCCAACAAATCTACGAATAATAAAAGAAAATATTAATTATATTTTCATGAACTTAACAAATGTAAAAAAAATTATAACTTTTTCAAAAGAATGTAAAAAAAGAATATATACGTGAGATTGAGCTGGCCGGCGAAACCGGTATCGCCGTATTTCTTAGCAATGACGCCAGATATGCGTCCACAAACAGCACGATCCACATTGTATATTTCTATCGTTTTAGACACCTCTTTTTCTTGCTCAATTGCCTCCTTTATCTGCACACAAATTACATTAATAAATAATAAAATTACATTAAATCATTACATTACAAACTGAAAAATGAAAGAATACCTCAGGATCTGACAGTATGGTTTCGTCCAAAACAGGACCGTTGCTATGCACTTCTTGCTTCCTTATTTGCGTGCTGGTCCATTCTGGCACGCCAACACTCTGTTTCATACAAAATAAATTAATTCCAACAATAATATTTATCCAACAAGTCCGATTAGTAAATTACAAAAAATAGCGTACGGCCATGATGTAGCTAAGATCGACATGTTGAGTCTTCATCAAAGGAATATGCTTAGCTTTCAGTAATTCTGTGCGGCCAATTATGTCGTCCAGTTTCTCATATCCCAACTGAGCCAACGTCGCTCTAACCTGTAAAAATATGTAAGATCATGATTTGTATAATAATATATAAAAATCATATGAAAAAATTACGATTAATTTTTCCATTAAGCGTGATAATTTATACCTCTTCAGCAACATATTGAAAGTAGTTGACCAGATCACCAGGAACTCCAGGAAACCGAGCCCTCAATTCTTCTCTCTATAAACACAAATTAAAAACATTTCTTTAACTATTTAATTTTTTGCTGTAAATTTAGGGGGTATTTTGGGAATTTGTGAGAAATTTGTAATGCTGACCTGGCTGGCGACGCCAACAGGGCAGTTGTTAGTGTGGCAAATTCTCGCCATAACGCAGCCTGTGGCAATCATGGCGACGGATCCGAACCCGTATTCGTCCGCGCCCATTACGGCCGCCATTAACACGTCCAGCCCGCTCTTGAATCCCCCGTCCACTCTCAATATCACCCTCTCTCTCAGTCCGTTCGAAATTAGAGTCTGTAAAAAAAAATTTAAATATTATTATTATGTTAATATTTTTATGTTATTATTTTTGTGGTGTGTTAGTTTAATATATATACTTGGTGGGTTTCGGTAAGGCCGAGCTCCCAAGGACCGCCGGCGTGCTTGATGGAGCTAATTGGACTCGCTCCGGTTCCTCCATCGTGTCCAGATATCTGCAAAGTACATCAAAAATCATTTTTGAAGTACCAAGATTAATATATTTTAAATACAAAGATTAATATATTTTTTGAATACAAAGATTAATACTAACCTGTACAACATCTGCATTTCCCTTGGCCACACCAGACGCCACAGTCCCGATCCCCGCCTCAGCCACGAGCTTCACCGAAACCTTCGCTCTAGGATTGATCTACTCACACAAAAATTGGGAAATTATTAGCAATACAATTGAACAACTTCTCACCAAAAAACAACCATTATTTAACTTTTATCAACCTGATGGAGGTCGTAAATGAGTTGGGCGAGATCCTCGATGGAGTAAATGTCGTGATGAGGTGGCGGTGAGATCAGCGGCACGCCCGGTTTCGAGTTCCTCAAGCGAGCAATATAAGCGCTCACTTTCTTCCCGGGCAGTTGGCCGCCTTCGCCCGGCTTCGCTCCCTGCGCGATTTTAATCTCTAGTTGTTCGGCGTTGACTAAGAATGTCGGGGTCACTCCGAACCGCCCTGACGCAACCTGGTTATTAAATTATTATGTTTTTCGTGTTAGTAAATTAGTATATGGAATATATATAATAATGAAGTGATAGAGTTAGGAATATGATTTAGACAAATTTGCAAAAAAGCACATATATTACGCTGAAATTACAATTTTGGCTAAGGGTGTTATATCTAAACAAACGGTAGGGGCTTTTTTATTTTGGCAATAATGTAGGGGCTTTTTTGCAATTTCGGTATAAAGTAGGGGTTTTTTTGCAAATTTCTCTATGTTTATTGGTCAGACCTGTTTGATCGCACTTGTAGCAGTGTCTCCATTTTGAAGGCCCTTCAGATGAGGAAGTGTTGGCGAATACCCATCTTCCACATCACTCAGTGGACTCCACCGAATCGGATCCTAAACAAAAACATAAATAAAAAAAGTAAAAAAATAATAAATATTAGGGAAATGCTAAAAAAAAACTAACTTTTCTTAATATTTTAAATAGCCCCCTCATTTTCAAGATTCTCCAAATAACCCTATTAACTTTATATTAATTTACGATAAAAATTCAATCAACTTCATAGGGTATTTTGGAGAATCTTAAACATGAGGAATTTTTTTAAAATATTCATAAAAGTTACCTTTTTTTTTTAAACAAAAAAAAATAATAACAATAATAATTATTATTATAATAATGAAGTTGGAGTAATGTACGTACCTCGCCACCTTCGCCAGAGTTAGACTTGCCACCTATGCGGTTCATGGCGATGGCGATGGCCTCGTGAGTCTCTCTTGAAATGGCGCCTAGAGACATGCCACCTGTGCAGAACCGCTCCACGATCGAAGTCACCGGCTCCACTTTGCCGATTGGAATCGGCTGCCTCTCGCTCTTCAGTTCTAGAAGGTCTCTGATCACCTGAATTAAAAAAAAAATAATAAAAAGGAAGTAAGAATTTCAGGTATACCCTTACAAAAAGTGAAATTTCACCAATTTTGTAGGGATATTCATGATATATGTGTGGTTTTGTAGGGTATCCATGATATTTGAGTGATTTTTTAGGGGTATTGGTGATCTTTCACTTTTTGTAGGGGTATACGTGAAATTAAGAGGTTTTGCAGGGCGGGCACATATGAAATTTGGCCTTATTTTTTTGATTGAAATTTGTTGGAGTAAAAAGGAAGTAAAAGAGAGAGTTACATTGACAGGGCGGTTAGAAAGATGTTGTTGGTAAATGGTGTATGCATTGTCGCTCTTTTCTCTAACGGCTTTGTGAAGGAGTTTTGACATTTCTGGATTATTTCCGTGATATTCACCTAAATTGAGAAGAAGAAAAAAGAATTAATTGTATCATAGTAAAGTTGATTTATTTTGTAAAATTTATCCTTGTGATAATTTAATATTGAGGCTTCATTACCTCCAGGTCTCATTTGAATGAATCCGAAATTCTCTAGTCTTTTCGCTGTATCTTCAGAGAAAGCCTTCACCCAAAATGACAACGTCTCTCTTGCCAACTTCATAAATTAAACATTAAATTTTACAATTATTAATGAATGACAAACAAACCGACAAAAAGAAGTACAATGAAGATGAATATTTAATTAGAAGAGCATAAATAATTATAATAATTAAAAAGGAAGGTTAACTACCTCATCAAGAGTAAGACCACCAAGTTTTGATACACTTCCACAAAATGCGAGATCAACAACTTCTTGTCCCAAGCCATATATTTCAAATATTTGTGCACCACAGTAACTATTTAAAAGAAATAATTCATATAAGAAACACAAAATTAAACCAGAGTAATAAATAATAATGAACAAAAGCTCGTAACTTAAGCAAATTACACAAACCTTGAGAGCAATGAGATGCCCATTTTTGAAAGTATCTTCAAAAGGCCGGATTTCACCGCCTGAAAATTTTACACAAATCCAAAACATTATTAAACACCAAACAAGTATCAAGAGAGCCACTTCACTCAAAAAGGTTGAGAGAAAAATCTAAGAGAAATGCAAAAAAATATTAAAGAGATTCAAACCTTGATAAAGTTTCTCTGAGCCTGCTCAATAGTAACTGTCGGCATTTTACCATTTCGCATCAGATTCACAGTTTTGTTACTTAGTCTCCACTGACGACATGTTTCTAGCGCAAGATACGGGCATATCGCACTAACATAAAAAAAATTAATTTTCGAATTAAAAAATAAGAAACATAAAATCACATAAACATATAAAATGTACATGAAACACGTACAACCAGCCTCTTATTTACAAAATCACCAATACAGTAATACCTATACCACTAAATCCATAAATCAAAACTCCCTTTTATCAATAGAAGTCAAATATATAAAATCTAACAAAAGATTACATATTTCATGCCAACAATTTGGAACATTTTTTCAATACCTGGCGCCATAGCCAATCAAACAAGCGAACTGATGAGTGCTAAAGCACTGAGCCGTGTCAGCCACAATTGAAGCCGACATTCTCAGCCCGTTCTGAATCAAATGCTGGTGAACCGCGCCGACAGCTAATAATATCGGTATCGCCGGTTTTGTCGGTTCCTATTAAAATATATAAATAAGGAAAATTTTCAAAAAAAACCTTACTTTTTTCAATATTTTGAAAAAAAAAAAGCTAACTTCTGATTCTCAGAAAAAAACTGTAGACTAATTTCAAATTTCAAATACCTATGGTATTAGTAAAAATATTTGGAGTTAAAAAAAATTGGGCCAAAATAGAAAATACGCTTCTTTCTATATTTAAGTTTAATAATTATCCTTTATGTTTTTAAATATTTAAAATATCCTTAAATGTTTAAACTAATAATACACATACTAAATAAAATAAGAAATGAAGCCCTGAAATAAAAGAGTATTTACAAGTGCGTCAGAACGGTCGGAAAGAACGAGGAGTTGAGACCCGTTTCGAACTGCCACATCAGCTTCTTCACAAATCCGTTGTAACGTCTTTTCTAACGATCCATCAAGTCCTTTTCTTATGTCAAAATACGTTGGAATAACTTTCGTTTTCAATGCTGAGTCCTTCATTAATGACTCCAGCTCGCCTTCGTTCAAAACCGGACTTGACAACATAACCTAAAAGTAAAAAAAAAAAAGGTAAAAGTTAGAGGATAAAGACGTGATTTTACATGCGAATGAATTAGATTGTAAATATTTTTGACAAATAAATTATGATTAAAATTGACCTGAGCAGCATTTTCAGGCCCAGCTTCGAAAAGGTTGCCTCGTTTGCCGATATTAACTTCAAGTGACATCACTAAACCTTCTCTCAACGGGTCAATAGCAGGATTCGTAACCTTAAAAAAATAAATTCAATATATTAGATTATGAATTTAAAAATATCACGTGTACCCTTATAAAATGGAGAAATGTCAGGAATATCCCTATAAAACGTACAAAATATCATGCATGCCCTAAAATAAATAATGCACTTTCTAGTAAAAGGGTTTTGATGTTTTGTAGGGCAAGAAATAAAATTACAAAATCAAAAGAGTATAAATGTTCAAAAACCTGAGCGAAACGCTGCTTAAAATAGTCATAAAGCAAGTGGGGTCTCCTTGAAAGAACCGCTAATGGAATATCATCGCCCATACAAAACGTCGGTTCTTTTCCTTGTGAAGCCATTGATTCAATCACCATTTGCACATCTTCACTCGAGTATCCAAACGCCCTTTAAATATATGAAAGAAGTTGGTAAATATAATGTCATGTTTTATTAGTTGTTAATGGGAAATTTGAGATTGTGAAACTGACTGTTGGTTTCTCAAAATGCTTTCGTTGTCCATAACAATAGAGGAGAGAAAGTTGACGGGTTTTAAGTTTCGCATGTTTTCCTTCAGCCAATTTCCGTAAGGTTTTGCTGACGCGACTTTTTTCTTCACTTCTGTGTTCTCATATACCTGACAGAATAAAGTAAAAATAAAAATGAGATGAATTGGAAATACGAGATGAGGATTTTTGTTTTGTTCTTTTATTTGTCAAACCTGCGAACCCAATCCGATTTGGTCAAACCTGTCAACTTACAAGAATCAAAATAATACACACACAAATGAACTCAAATTCTTCAAAAACCGTGTTTGTTTAATGATACAATTGAAATTCGCAATTAACTGAATGCCGGACAAATTTATGTGAGGAAAAATTATATTTTCAACAAATAAAATACAAATTTTCCTACAAAAATTAATTATGTACCTGTCCAGTTGGCAAATCGACAGTAATCATCATTCCAGGACCCAATCGGCCTTTCATTACCACATTTGATTCATCCATCGGCAAAACACCAACCTACAAATTCCAATTTCAATGTTTTCAAATCAATAAATATTCCATGAAAAATACCATTTGTACAGTCCAACCAACCTAACAAATACCATGTATACTCATAAAAGAGATACATTTTCTGTATTTTACATGGGTATAAAATTATAAATGAATGATACTTTTCGCTTTTGCAAGTACTGTTCTGACGTGTTTCATATGGTTTATGTATATGAGTATATAAAAGGTGGGTGGTAAGATGTACCTCAGACGCAACATAAACAATATCGTCTTTCGTTCGCCAATATCTAGCAGGACGAAGCCCGTTTCTATCCAAACACGCTCCAACCGTCCTTCCATCACTATACAAAACAACAAATATATACATTTCATCATTATTTACTCATGCTTAGTTATTTTCTTATTTTATTTTCTAAATAATTTCTTGAAAATTACCTGAAGAGAAGTAGGGCGGGTCCGTCCCAAGCCTCCATTTGGCCTTTGTAGTAGTCATAAAAATCAATGACCTAATGCACACATAGAAATAGAAATCAATAAACCACAAACTAAATAAATATATTAACTAAAAAAGAGAGCAAAACAAAACAAGACAAGACAAGCTTCAAATCAAACCTTTTGATAAATAATAAATATATGAATTACCTCAGGATATTTGATAAGCAGAGTGGGATGATTCTTATAAGCCTCAGGAACAAGCATCATCAGAGCTTCCGCCGGACTATGCCCGCTTTTCATAATCAACTACCCCAAAAAAAGAACAATCAACATTACAAAACAAGAATCAGACGCTGAATCTTGATTACCAAATTAAAAAAAAAAAATTATAAGAAATTCTTGATTGTTCATACTTCAGCAGCACTGTCGAGATTTGCTGAGTCAGAAGCTTTTGAGTTACCGAACGGCCGTAATTCGTGCTCGCGGCCACGCCAAACTGGAGATTTAAGCGTCGCCTCTCTTGACCTCATCCAGTTCAAATTACCCTAAACCACAAAAAAAATAAAAAATAAAATAAAAAATAAAAAATCTCGCAGGAATACCTTCATCAAAGTTGAAACATTCCAATCAATTAAAAAAGACCTAAGATTTCTACATTATTTTTATTAAGCCCGTATCCCTTCAAAACCTAACCTTCACATACATATTTCTCAACCTCCTTTGTTCTACAAAACAGCTTAGAGAGAGAAACAAACAAACAAACAGAGTAGATTAAAAAAGAAATAAATAAACCTGAATAGTGTTAATCTCTCCATTATGCCCCAACAACCGCATAGGCTGCGCAAGCGGCCACCTCGGACTCGTATTCGTACTATACCTCCTATGATAAATCGCAAAACTCGATTCGAACAACTCATCCCCCAAATCCAAATAGAAACTCCCCAAAACCTCGCTCCTCAACATGCCTTTATAAACCACCGTCCTGTTCGACAGACTGCAGAAATAAACCTCGTTGCCCCACGGCGCGGAAATCGAGGCGCGCTCGACGAGCTTGCGGCAGATGAAGAGCTCGCGCTCGATGTCGTCGGCGTCGTCTTCTTGGGAGATTTTGACGAAGACTTGTTGGATGTTGGGGAGGGTTTCTTTGGCGTATTTGCCGACTACTGAGAGGTTGATTGGGACGGATCGCCAGCCGAGGACTTCTAAACCTTCCGATTGGAATATTTTGGTTATCGCTGTAGAAAGAAAATTGTTTCGTGAGATGGTAGGAATGTGGGTCTAGATAGACCTTTTTTTTAGTTTGATGACTTTATGAGTATGTTTTAGATAAACATTTTTGTTGAGAAATTACAATTAACAAAAAATGCATTTTTTATAATTTCACGACCTTATGAGCGTGTTTATTAATCTAAAATCAAATTAATATAGGGGATAAACGCACCGTTAATCCCTGTCCCTTTAATTGGATTGCAATTCAGTCCCTGTACTACTGATTCAAACTTCTTAATCCCTCTACTTTACGAAATCATACACAATCAGCCCTCAAGTCAAAGACTAACTAACCCTCCACAACTCCATAAACACAGCTCCACAGCACAAGGACCAAATCACAATCCAATCAAACCACAACGACCAAAAATGCATCTATCCCTTAAAATTCATTACAATTAAAAACACCCACATCCAAATAATCCAAATCATTTTTTTTTCAAAACACCGTACCTTCTTTCGCTTCAGCCAATAATCCTTCCTCCTGCGGCAGAAACACCATACCCACGCCGGTTTTAGCACTGTCAAACTCCCCAATTCCATTTTCAACAGCCCAAGTATTAAATAATGGCCAAGGGATGGAGGTCATGATGCCGGACCCGTCGCCGGAGTCATTGTCGGCGCCGCATCCGCCGCGGTGCTCCATGCACCCGAGGGCGGTCAGCGCGTCGGACACGATCTTGTGGGAGGGAACGTTTTTTAAATTTGCGATGAAGCCCACCCCGCATGCGCCTCGTTCGGAGAGTATCTCGTTCAGATCCGCAGCCTGGTTGAATGACGGAATGAGATTATTTGATTGTGGAATTTATTTTGTAACTGAAGAAATGACAAGGTGGAAATAGACGAAGATTTTGGTAGAATATGTTCAATTGGGTGCTATGAAACCAGAGTCTTTACAAGATATTTTAGAACTTGTATGTATTCGATTGGATTTTTTGTTTTTGTTTTACTAGAGGGTGTTGTGAAATGTTGCTGAGTTAGGCAAGTATTTGCATTCTTTTCATTAGTAAAATAGGAACCAAAGGAAGAAATGAACTGTACTGACTGTAATTAAACAAGCTGTGTTTCACTGGAAGTATTGAACAATTAAAGGTTTGTTTAAATAGCCAGGCTAAAACCCCAAAAGACTACTCACCAACTCCCTAAATCAGTTTAATTAAAACCAAAGCTAAATTCCAATCAACATTTGAGATTGAATCCAACAAACTCATGTTGTCCAAAAAAAGTCAACAAAAATTACAATCCATAGACTCAGCACTAAAAAAAGACCAAAATCAAGTAAAATAACAGTGATTAAATCTCGTAATAACATGCTTATCTCAAAGTAACTCTCTCAGTGTGTTTAATCAAGGAAATATATAACTCAACAAACTCAATCTAAACAGTTCTTCAATCCAATACTTCATCTCACCAAAGTCAACCTTACTTACCTCAATCTTTAAATCATCATCATCCTTCTTCTCGTTAAGCACAACCCTATCAACTCCTCCCCGATTGAGAGCGCCACCATCGAGCTGAAGAACGGCGCGAACAGGCAGGAACGGCCTGCCGTACCTGAGCCGCCTGGTGCGGTCTAGCGAGCGTTTGGAAATGAAGAAGAGCGAGCTGGAGTTGTGGAGCAGCGGTCTGGCTTGCGGGCAGCGGCACTGCAGTCTGTAACTGTACGAGTGGTTCGTCTGGGGAAGAAGGTTCGTCATCTTCCCCTACTGTTTTTGTTGGTTTAGATGAAAATAAGGTGTATAGATTAGACTCAGAGGGTGTGTGTGTGTGTGAGAGAGAGAGAGAGAGGAGTGTGTGAGTGTGTTTGGACGGGGGAAGGGAACAAAAGAGAGATCGTGTGGAGGGAAAACGGGAGAAAGGAGATGAGGATATTGAGAGGGAGGAGAGAAGAGAAGAGAAGGGAACTAACAACTGCCGCCTCTCACGTCTCACTCCAGCCCCAGCGGAGAAAATTGAGAGGAATTATTATTATTATTATTATTATTATTATTAATTAAGAGAGGAATAATTTATTAAGGAGTTTGGTCTCCTCTGACGATGAAGATGGAACTATCAATTTTGCATTTATGACTAAATCTTCTCATTTTTCTTGTCAGAAAATAGTTACAAGATCAAACTATTATATTGAAACTTAGGACTAGATCTTCTCCTTTCTTGTAAACAAGAGGTTCCGCCCTTTTAGTAATGTATTATCATTGTCTCTTCGGAAACATCCCTTAAAATTGGAACGATATGTTTATCATTGGTTAGTCAAGGTCAATTTCAGGTTAAACTGGTTTTGAGTCGTCTCATTTTAAGTTCTTAATAATGTATTTTTTGTGCCCAATGCTGATAGTCTGTCTAGTGGAAAAGCGCCCTTTGGTCTTTCTAAAGGTCAGAGATTTGATTGAACTTCTGATAAGAGCTGCTAGATTTTGTGACAATTTTGTATGGATTTAAGGGGGGGGGGGGGGGTTTATTTCAGCCACTTGTGAAGTTGTGTGCTTTCTCAGATTGTATGTCTGTGTTCGAACTCTTTAGAATGGATGTGCTTATAGCAAGAAATATATTGGATATTTTGGTCATTGAACATACTTCTTATCTTCACATGTATAAATATAGTTTTTGTTATAAACTTATAATTATGTTTTTGAATCGAATTATAAACTTATAATTATATATGTTTTAGTTTAGTTACACTGTTTTTGTTAAGAGGGGAGCTTGAAATTATATAGCAGTCGTGATTTAGCTTTGCATGACTTCATTCATCATATTTTACCAAATGCCTATTCTAATATTTGAAATTATAAAAGTATACCAAGTTATGTTAGCAATTAATTATATCATCAAATGGAATCTTATTTGGAAAGAGTGGAGTGGAACGGGGTTAGGTTTTGACGTTTACTAAAATAAATTAATGTAACTAAGCTTATAAATGGAACAAGTGGCATAAAATAAATCGTGATTCCTTCTTGTTGTTTAATTGTGAATAGTGATTACTGATTTACAACCATGAACTTTCTTCAACTTGGAATTATTGTCTTTTCTTCAATATGATAAATTAAATTAAGTATCAAATAACTACATTTAATCCAACTCTTGTAAAGGTACAAAACAAAAACAAAAAAAGTAAATATTATATCGGTCCGTCCTCATCCGGTTCTTGAAAATCACTAGACATGAAGCCACCAAGTTCTACTAGCTCTGAGATGAAAAGTATAAAATAAGATCATTCATTTGTTCAGATTTTTTTTTTGCTTTTTTTCCTAGACAAAACACAAGACTAAAAGAATCATTAATTTCATGGTGATCTATTAAAAAGATTACGTCACAATGGAGTTGGTTCCCTCTAATATTTTATTTCAACTAATATGAAGAGGTAAATAGGAGTATGCTCATTGGTGACATTCCTTTAAAATCCCAATCTTTGTTTGTTGGGTATGAAAAATCGCTTCTTTATAGTAAGGGGTCACATAAAGTTGATGCAAGATCATCAGAAAAATGCTCAACTTCTAGTTAAGAAATGTAAAAAGTGTTGTAAAAATGCATTTTTATCACAAATGACAGTTAGCTCCTGCTTGGATCAGTCGGATTGCATGTTATGCATGGTACACTGCCAGTTTGAAAGAAAAACTTTTGAAAAAAAAGAAATTCATAAAGGACATCATTTGAAATTGGCAGATTTAACATACGCGTAGTAGAAAGTAATGTCATGAATTTCTAGAAACTTATTTGGCAATCTATTTCATGCATTTCTTTACGATTGTGTGTTAAAATCATCATATTTGGTCTCAAAGACCCGTCCGATCTGCCTAATCCTCTCGAGAAAAATGCTATTATGTTGTATGATGTGATTCTCTATGGACTACAAGTTGGTTCCGTTGGAAAATTCTAAAAACACTATAATTGTGTTAGATCATAATTTTGCAAAATAGCCCCGCCATTCCCTTTCCATTTTTTTTGGTTAAGTTGATAATCAGTATTGCTGTGAAGTACCAGACTTTATTACATTTTTTCTTATCCTTAACCAAAATAAACGATACCACAATGATAAGTATAGTTAAAAGAATAACTAGAACTAATATATTTCAAAATGTAACCAAAACAAATATACATCAATACATAAAATGATAATCTTCAAACTAAACTTCTGGTTGACAAAAATATAACTAAAACAGCTGCCTGACCCAATGAATTAATTGAAGAAAGCCCGAATCAATGGAAGGGCAAGAAATTTTACTTTTTAGTAACTTCTATATTTCATTTACCAACATTTATATGTGTTATTGTAGCATAATTTTTATACAAAATATTATTAAAACGACATTCACAATAACATGCCAAACCAAACATAAATAAATAAAAAAAAAATAATATTCAAACAACATAATAAAAAAAAGTAACACAATACTCAAAATCCAAATAAACCATAAAACAGTCTCAATAACAAAACAAAGGCTCAAAATATAATTAACATCAATATAACCCTAAAAATAACAAAACAAACACATCCAAAATTAAACAAATCGTCTAGATATAAATTAAATGGCTCTAGATGGCTCTAAGTGGCTCCTAGACAGAAAATTCGATCACAGACCTTCAATGCATGCTGTACCGGTATTTTTCTTAAGTTTTTTTTGTTTCTTTTATGGTTTTTTTCATTTTCCTCTAAATTTGTAGGTATAGTTTAAGTTTTCCTCTTAATTTATTTTGTGAATATTTTAATTAGCTGTCTTTCATAATGCAGGTTGAGGTCGAACGAATTGAAAGGAAAGAAAATGGAAAAAAAAAAAGAGTTAGATATTTGATGTAAAAAGTAGGATATCACAATCTCAGAATATCATGAATAACCCCCCTATGAAAACATACAAAAGTATTTTCATATATTCTCCTAAAAACATAACAAATATCATTATTCCCTCATTTCCATATCTAATCAAATTTTTTATTTAAACATATAAGAAAGTGAGAAAGAGGGGCAGTTTGGTTATTTTCATTAAAAGATGGGAGGGGAGGGATACTGATGATATTTATCACGTTTTGAAGGGGTCTTCATGATATTACACGTTTTGAAGGGGAATCCATCATATTTCACATTTTAAAGGGTGTATACATGATATTTTTGAGTTTTTATTCTGACAAAAAACAAAAAAAAGGGTTAAGGTGGAAAAAAAATACCTGTGATGGCGCCACCCCACCCTAAACCATCAAATCACCTGAAATTAAAAATAAGTTAAAGAAATAAGAATCATACTTAAGTAATTTATTACTAACTAGGTCCAAAATCATAGAATTACTAATTACAATTTATACCTCAATAGCCTAGTCTCTCCCTTAGCAACCACCTGGCCTCATGCCAGTAGCACAAATCATAACCAAAACAGACCTGAAATAATTTACAAAAAATCAATAAGAATTAGAAGATTAGAGAAGAATAAACAATTACATTTATACCCGTATATAAAATTAGATAAAGAAAAAAATATATAGATATCTCAGTGCCGTGCCAGGTGGCTTGATCTGAGCCACGGCCCCTAAATCTGACAAGCATTATACATGCAGACACTGAACCTAACAAGGTTGAGGTCTTCCAATTCCTGAAATAAAAAATATTAATTAACAATAATAAAATAAACTATTCTGTTTTTAAGTTTAAAATTTAAACATGGTAAAAAATAAAAGTAAAAAAATTACCAGCTGTTCAGGCTCTTCTTCAAAGTTAGGGCACAAATCCACCTAGCTCTGAAAAAAATAATAAAATATATATCATTAACCTTCAGATTTTTTTCCCTTTCATTTTTTTTTCTACTTGAACACAGGTCTTTATTCATCACACAATCAGACCTCAACTACCCCCAACTAAACCTCAATTTACCACCATTGCCCCTCAATAAGCCTACCATTCCTAATTTAACACGATTCAGATGACTAACCACTCAACTCAATCTCAAGTACTAAAACATATTGAATTTCTTAATTATTTATTACCTTTAAAATCAGAGCTGAGAAGCTCAAGGAAGTGGGGCGGGGTCCTGGTTGCAGAGGGAGCATTTGGGCCTCTCTTTCATATGCAAATATTTCGCAATGCAGTCCCTGTGAAATCTATGGCTACACCCAAAACTCCCCGTTCCCTCCCCTTCCCTGTATTCCTCTTGTTCAATCCCACTGTTACATAAAATTAATAAATGAAACAAAAATATTTTAATATAAAGCAAAACTTTCATTAAAATCAAGGAAATGTCTATTAACATAATCATGTATTAAGAAAATATAAAATAATTTTACGATGATCTATTAAAGATTATGTCACCTAAATATTGTCATAATTGAGTTCTTGGTTCCCTCTAATATTTTATTTCAACTAATATGAAGAGATAAAGAAGTGTGATCATTGGTTATATTCCTTTGAAATTTCAATCTTTATCTGTTTGGTGTGTAAAATCTCTTCTTTATAGTATGGGGTCACATTAAGTTGATGCAAGATCATTAGAAAAATGCTCATGACAGTTAAGCTCCTACTTGGATCAGTCGGATCGGATGTTATGCACGGTAGACTGCCACTTTGAAGAAAAACTTTAGAAGAAAAAAGAAATGCATAAAGGATATCATTTAAAATTCGCAAAGATTTTATATATGTGTATATAGAAGAGTAATTTCATGTATTTCTAGAAACTTTCTAACAATCTATTTCATGCATTTCTTTACAATCGTGTTTTTTTTTTTTTTTTGAGGCAAACTGAAGGCCTTACAATCGTGTGTTAAAATCATAATTCGTATTTGGTCAAAAACCCAGTCCAATCTGCCTAATCCTCTCGAGAAAAATGTTATTTTATCGTATGATGTGATTTTCCAAGTATAACGAGTTGGTTCAGTTTGAAAATTCTAAAAACATTATAATTGTGCTAGGTTATAATTTTGCCAAAACCCATCCAATCCAACTAATGTATATTCCGAGTGCCCATATTTTGTGTGGGTCAATACAACGGTATGAGTTTGACTAGTCAACATATCATGTTGACTTGGCAGTTTTTTCATACTTAATTATAAGAAATTACTAGCGTAGATAGCTCAGCAGACCATTAACCAGAGAACTTTCTGCTAGAAGTTGATTTTTACATTTCATGAGTTCTTTTTTCTTCCATGAATTATGGATTGTAATTATTCTTTTCCTGAAGCTTTGCTTCTTGTAACCTCAAAACCTTTTTAAATTCAATTAATAGAATTTCAGTGAGACATTTCGTCTTCTACAGCTTTAAAAAAATAAAAATAAATTTATAAGAAATTACAAAACCGTTAAACTTGGAACTTAAACTTTGTTGAATCCATTACCCACTAGTACTTGATTATTAATCTACGATATGAATACAAGCAGTAAAATATTAGATATCAAAAAGATGGATAGCAATACACGTTCCAGCTTATTACTTTCCAGGATAAATTTGTTTATTATTTTCATCCTTTTAGTAACATATTTCAAAATCTTATATTTTCGAATTTTTGTACAAAATAATATCAAGACGACATTTACGGTAACATTAACACAACCAAACATAAATAAAAAAACACAGAACATTCAAAGATAACAAAACAAAGCAACACAGTCAAAATCTAAATAAACAAGTCTGAATAACAAAAATAAACACTCAAAAGTTCAAATAGCACCCAAATATACCCTACATAAACTCTGAATAGTAAAATAAACACAACCAAAGTCTCATATAATACAATAAACTAGACGCTAAAAGACGGGGAAATATAAATAAATAAGCGGGATTTTAGAACTCTTGCTTCAATATAATCTCTTGCTTCCCAATAAGAAGTTTTCCACAATAGCTCTGATGGCGCCACCCCAACCTACCATCAAATCAACTGGAGTTAAAAAAAAACTTAAAGAAACAAGAATCATACTTAATTAATGTATTACTAAATAGGTCCAAAATCATAGAATTACTAATTAGAAATTATACCTCAATGCCATTGCCTTTCCCTTAGAAGCAACCACCTGGCCTCATGCTAGCACCACTCATCGTAACCAAAACGGACCTGAAATAGTTTATAAAAATCAATAAGAATTAGAAGAATAGAGTTATAGAGAAAGAATAAACAATTACATTTATACCCCTATATAAAATTAGATAAAGAAAGGAATATATAGATACCTCACTGCCGTGCCAGGTGGCTTGATCTGAGCCACGGCCCCTGAATCTGACAAGCAATATACATGCTTTGTCTCTTCAGCCCGCGACACTGAACCTAACAAGGTTGAGGTCTTCCAATTCCTGAAATAAAAAATATTAATTAATAATAATAAAATAAACTATTCTGTTTTTAAGTTTAAAATTTAAACATGGTAAAAAATAAAAGTAAAAAAATTACCAGCTGTTCAGGCTCTTCTTCAAAGTTAGGGCACAAATCCACCTAGCTCTTCTAGCTCTGAAAAAAATAATAAAATATATATCATTAACCTTCAGATTTTTTTCCCTTTCATTTTTTTTTCTACTTTGAACACAGGTCTTTATTAATCACACAATCAGACCTCAACTACCCCTAACTAAACCTCAATTTACCGCCATTGCCCCTCAATAAGCCTACCATTCCTAATTTAACACGATTCAGATGACTAACCACTCAACTCAATCTCAAGTACTAAAACAGATTGAATTTCTTAATTATTTATTACCTTTAAAATCAGAGCTGAGAAGCTCAAGGAAGTGGGGCGGGGTCCTGGTTGCAGAGGGGGCATTTGGGCCTCTCTTTCCGATGCAAATAATTCGCAATGCAAGTCCCTGTGAAATCTATGGCTACACCCTAAACTCCATGTTCCATCCCCTTCCCTGTATTCCTCCTGTTCAATCCCACTGTTGCATAAAATTAATAAATGAAACAAAAATATTTTAATATAAAGCAAAACTTTCACTAAAATCAAGGAAATGTCTATTAACATAATCATGTATTAAGAAAATATAAAATAATTTTATGATGATCTATTAAAGATTATGTCACCTAAATATTGACATAATTGACTTGTTGGTTCCCTCTAATATTTTATTTCAACTAATATGAAGATATAAAGAAGTACGATCATTGGTTATATTCCTTTCAAATTTCAATCTTTGTTTGTTTGGTGTGAAAAATCTCTTCTTTATAGTATGGGGGTCACATTAAGTTGATGCAAGATCATTAGAAAAATGCTCAACTTCTAGTTAAGAAATGTAAAAAGTGTTGGGAAATGCATTTTTATCACAAATGACAGTTAAGCTCCTACTTGGATCAGTCGGATGTTAACATAGTATATAGTATACCCTCAAGCAAGTATTCAAAAAAAAAAAAATCATAATATATACCATTTCATAATTTTTCATAATACCTATATCATATTTCATAATATATGTATAATGTTCAATATTATCTCATTCAAAAAATGTTCAATATTATTATATATTATATTATTACTTTAATTTAAAAAAATCAACGCGGATTTTTATGCATTTATTTTTGGTCCCTTTTTTACATATTTGTGCTGTATATGTTCTTTTAGCTCAAATGACGGTTCAGCTCCTACTTGAATGTTATGCACCGTAGATCAAATCGATTAGTTAATACTTAATAATGAAAAAATTGTAAATGGATGTTAAGTCCAAATTAAAAAAATTAAAAAAGCAATATGATTAATGGAAATTGCAAAATAGCGCCTATTCCCTTTTATATGATTTAAAAAATATATTAAACTAAGCCGGATTTCTTTTTCTTATTTTAGCTAATTAACCTGAGCCCATTATTTTAGCTAATTAATTGAGCCCTTTATTTATCTAATTAACTGAGCCTATTTTGCTTCTTTATATACTTAACTCAACTGAGCCCATTTCTTATCTTATTTTTACAAAATCTACTCAGCAATTTTTTTCCTTTTTGGGCTAGTTAAGTCAGCCCATTTGTTTAGATAATTAACAGCCCATTATAATTGTTTACAACCGCTCTTATTATAAATCGTTTCATTAGGGTTATTTTGACAACGGGCTTATTCGACCAACACATGACAACATAGTTATAAAAAGTGAAAATTCAAATTTCAACCGTACGGATGAAATATATATGTTTTGAATATATTGTTGATCAATTTTCACAAGAATCATAATATTATATTATTGCTATCATGTATCATCAAAATATGTATTTATATGTTTTAATGACACATGATGATAGTGATACAGTTTTTGATAATACATGATGGAAATGATATAATATTCCGATTCTTGTGAAAATTGATCTACAATATATTCAAAACATATATATTTCATCCGTACGGTTGAAATTCGAATTTTCACTTTTTATAACCATTTTGTCACGTGTTGGTTGGATAAGTCCGTTGTCAAAAGAACCTTCCTCAAATACTATATACCATTTCATAATGTTTCACAATACCTATATCATATTTCATAATATCTATATTATTACTTTATTTTAGAAATATCTACCGAGATTTTTATTCATTTATTTTTGGTCTATTTTTTTGAAATATTTGTGTCGTATATGTTCTTTTAGATCAAATGACAGTTTAGCTCCTTGAGTGTAATGCACCGTAGACAAAATTGATTAGTTTTGAAATTAGTTAATAATGAAAAAATTGTAAAAGGCCCCCATGTTAAGTCCAAATTAAAAAAAAGCAATCTAATTAGTGGAAGTTGCAAAATAGCCCCTCCATTCCCTTTTCAGTTTTTTGTCATAAAGTTGAAGAAAATGATTAGTCACGCAAGTTGTCAATAATTACTGCTATGCTATGAAATACCAGACTTTATTCTATTTGCTAATCCTTAACCAAAATAAAGTATGCCAATGATAAGTATAGTTAAAAGAATAGCTATAACTAATAAATGACAAAAATATAACCAAACAAAAGTAAATCAATACATAAATGATAATCTTGCAAAATAAACTTCCAATTATGACAAAAATATAATTAAAACACCTCCAACCTGACGCCTAAATGATTTAATTGAAGATTAGCCCGAATCATTGGAAGACCAGAAATTTTACTTTTTAATAACTCATTTACTAAAATTTATATATTTTATTGTACCATACTTTTTTACAAAATAATATCAATACAACGTTCACAATAACATGCAAAACCAAATATAAATAATTTTTGTACAAAATAACATGGAAACGAGCAGCTGTGAAGCGCCACCCTGTCGGCCAAATCAACCAAGGACCGACCTGAAATAATTTATAAAAATCAAATGAGAAGATTAAGATTAGAGAAGAACCAACAGCTCCTATATAAAATTAGAAAAAAAAAGTCTCAAAATTCATATAAAAAATATATCATTAAATTGTTCAGATCTTTTTCCTTTTATTTTTTTCCCTAATAAAACACTATTAACTAAAATTTTAACCACCATTGTGCAATAAAAAGAAAACAAAACAAGAAAAAAAACATAGAACTTTCGATCTTACCAACGAAGTCCCTAGGCTCGTCGTGTCCGGGCTCCATAAACTGCCCAAAAAAACATTGCAAATTAAATAAATAATACTAAAACCTACATAAATAATAATTTAATAATACAAAGGAACTTACTGCAATGGGCTCCACATCCTACACATGAACTATAAAAACGTAGCCTTCTTGATGCGCCACAAACAGCTGAAAATTAAAAAAAATATATTAAAACAAAAACATTTTAAGATATAGTTTACAAAATTAGTAATAGACCAACAAATATATGATATAAGTAGAGAAAATGATAAATAAGATAACATTACACTTTCTTAATCAACCTCAATTAATCAATTAAAACATTATTTTGAAAGATAATCAGCTAAAACTTCAATGTTCCATTGTTCCTAATTAACTCTCAACTATGAAATTAACAGTAACAAGTAACTTACAGCTATTTGTACATGCTCCTCCTGCACCTAAATAGTAGAATGATGTTCATCCCACTGTTGCATAAAATTAATAAATGAAACAAAAATATTTTAATATAAAGCAAAACTTTCACTAAAATCAAGGCAATGTCTATTAACATAATCATGTATTAAGAAAATATAAAATAATTTTAGGATGATCTTTTAAAGTTTATGTCACCTAAATATTGTCATAATTTCGTTGTTGGTTCCCTCTAATATTTTATTTCAACTAATATGAAGAGATAAAGAAGTATGATCATTGGTTATATTCCTTTGAAATTTCAATCTTTGTTTGTTTGGTGTGTAAAATCTCTTCTTTATAGTATGGGGTCACATTAAGTTGATGCAAGATCATTAGAAAAATGCTCAACTTCTAGTTGAGAAATGTAAAAACTGTTGAAATGCATTTTTATTACAAATGACAGCTCAACTCCTACTTGGATCAGCCGGATGTTATGAACGGTAGACAGCCACTTCGTAGAAAAACTTTTGAAGAAAAAAGAAATGCATCAAGGACATTTGAAATTGGCAGAATACTTTATGTACATAGTAGAGAGTAATTTCATGTTTTGCTATATGTAATTAAAACTTCTTGCAACGTCAAAGTTTCTACTCACCCTACAAAATGAAATACAAATCAGACTAGTTTCAATTATGTTACAGTCGCCAAAACTCGTCTAATAGGAATGATTATGCATCACCCATCAACCTAAAAATTATGTGTTCATTTCTTTAAAAATAGATGTGAGACTTATGAGCCCTCTATATTAATTCAAAAGAAAATTATATTACAGTCACCGAACACTAGTTGGATGACTACCCACCGCCTAATGGCAAAGTTATTAATGAATTAAGCAGTGGCTAGACCGATTTTAACCTTTTAACATTTTTTATATATTATATACTTCATTGTTTATACCATAATTTTTGAACATAATAGTATCAAAACGACATTTACAGCAGCATTAACACAACCAAACGTTAATGAAAAAAAACACATCATATTCAAACAAGATAACAAAACAAAAGAAACACATACTCAAATCTAAATAAACCATAAATAGAGTAAGCACTCAAAGTTCAAATATCAAAATATACCATATATAAAGTCTGGATAGCAACATAAACACAATCAAAGTCTCATAAAATATAATAAACTAGACGCTAAAAGACCGGGGAAAATAGATAAATAGATGGGTCTAGGCGTAAATCAAACCGCTCTAGACGACACAAAGCCACATTTTCAGAACTATGCTTCAATATAATCTTTTGTTTCTCAATGAGGTATTCCTGTCACTACAAATAAAAGGAAAATATTGGAAAAAGAAAAGTTAAAATAAAAAAGAAAAGTTAGATATTTGGTGAAACTCCAATCCAATAAAATGAACTTGATTCGGTACCGAACAGACCATCATCAAAATCCCAAAAATATCATGCATACCCTTACAAAATGGGGAATATCATGAATACCCCTACAAAAATATACCTTCCCCCCCTGAAAAAACAAATATCAACATCCTTTCAATCTCCATATACCTTCATCTCATCACATTTTTATTTTAAACATAAGAAAGTGAGAAACAGGGGCAGTCTAGATATTTTCTTGAAAAGTAGGATGGGAGGGGTATTGAGAACGGGTATCCATGATATATAAATTTTTGAAGGATACATGATATTTTGAGTTTTTATTCTCGCAAAATGAGAAATAAGAGGGGTAGTTTAGTTGTTTTCTTTAAAGTGAGGAAGAGGGGAAGGTTATGAGTGACACCTAATTATTTTTTTTATTTGAGGAAATCTACGAGCGCTCGCTCATTTCGATTTTCATTAAAAGTAAAAAAAAGACAGTTCATACATCAAGTTTGCTATATGCAAACTTCAATAAGATTACAATGATGAAAAATAAAGGTAGACTTCAAGATGTGAGTTTTTTAAAAAACTTAAAAACTCCTATTAGCAGAATTTCAGCCATAGCTCTCGGTGGTGGTTGATTTCCTTCACAAGAAGTTGATGAGGTCTGCTCTTGTCAGTTAAAATTCTCTTGTTACGTTCAATCCAGATCATCCAGCAGGCGGCGGCCCATGTAGCGTTCCATTTCTTGCACTCTTGAGTTGGCAGAATCGAGCTAGTTGTTCTCCATTTGTCGAAAAAGTTGTCAGCATTATCGTACATATTCCATTGAGTGCCACCTAATTATTGTAATATTTGAGTTGATTTCCTCAAATATTTTATTCCAACTAATATAAAGAGACGAAGAAGTATGATAATGAGTATTCTTTTAAGTTTTCTTGGATTCGGATATGGAATGTCAGCATTTTGGAGCGTCCAGCAGCGTCCGATTATAAAAAGTATGATGAAATTACAAAAAAGTATTTTTGTAAAAACAAAAGGTATAGTGAAATTACAAAAAAGTATATTTATATACACAAAAGGTATATCCAAGTATAAATATATATGTGTACAACTAAAATTATATGGTGAACGTTTCTGAGCACTCCGAATAATTTCTCTAAAAATTCCCTCCTTTATATCAGGGTGTCACATAAAATTGGTGCAGGCAGCATCATTAATATCATGCTCCTTTCGTATGAAATGCACAAAGTGTTGTATATGTTCTTGTAGCTCAAATGACAATTCGAGTCCTACTTGAATGTAATGCATCGTAGACAATATTAGTTTTGAAATTATTTAGTTAATGATGAAAAATACTGCAAAGACCCCTGTGTTAAGTCCGAATTGAAAAAACAAATGATAGTTCGAAATTGCAAAATAGCTTCAATTGTTTTATCAGATTTTTTATGAAGTCGAAAAAAATGTTTAGTCAAGTGAGTTGTCAATTAGTATTGCTATGAAGTACCAGACTTGATTCCATTTTTTTTCTTATTTTTCACCAAATTAACTATAACTATGATAAGCGTAGTATAATCATAAAAGAACTGGAACTAATAAATAAATAAAAAAGTATAACCAACACAATTTTTTTTTTTTTTTGAATGCAACACAAAAGTATTTCAACACACAAAATGATAATTTTGCAACTTTAATGAATTAAGCAGAGGCTACAAGGATTTTAACTCTTTCAACATTTTTTTATACATTATATACTTCGTTGTTTATACCATAATTTTTCGCACATAATAATATCAAGACACATTTACAACAACATTAACACAACCAAACATAAATAAAAAAGCACATAATATTCAAACAAGATAACAAAACAAAAGGAACACAGTCAAAATATAAATAAAACATAAATAGTCTGAATAACAAAACAAATAAACACTCAAAGTTAAACAAATAAACACTCAAAGTTCAAATAAAATCAAAATAGTCTCAGAAAATAAAATAAACTATACGCTAATAACCGGGAAAGATAAATAAATAGATGGGGTAGATTCTTATAACTATTCTTCGATGTAATCTCTCGCTTCTCAATGAGGTTTTCCACGATCGCTACAAATTAGCAGAAAAGGAAAAATGGAAAAAGGAATAAAAAAAAAAAAGGTTAGACATTTGGTGAATCCAATCCAATAAAATGAACTTGATTTGGTACCGAACAGACCATCGGCAAAATCCCAAAAAATATCATGCATACCCCTACAAAATGGGGAATATCATGAATACCCCTACAAATATTAAATATACCCCCCCTGAAAAAACAAATATTATCATCCCCTCAATATCCATATACCCTCATCTCATCAGATTTTTATTTTAAACATAAGAAAGTGAGAACACAGGGGCAGTCTAGGTATTTTCTTTGAAAAGTAGGATGGGAGGGGTATTGATGATATTTTATCACGTTCTGCAAGGGTATCCATGATATATAATTTTTTGAAGGGGGATATACATGATATTTTGAGTTTTTATTCTGCCAAAAGGTGAAGGTGGAAATAGTTACCTGTTTGAGGAAATAGATGGCTGTGATGGCGCCACCCTGACGCCAGTCGCATGGCCTGTATAAATACAGCCAACCACCATCAAAATGGATCTGATATAATTTATAAAAACCAATAATAATAATAATAATAATAATAATAATAATAATAATAATAATAATAATAAGAAGAAGAAGAAGAAGAAGAAGAAAACCAGAGAAGAATAAATAATTACATTTATGCCCCTATATAAAATTAAAAAAAGGAAGAATGTATATATACCTCAAAGCCAGGTGGCTTGATTTGAGCAACGGCCTTTGAAGCATCAAGCGTAGCAGCCAAACAGCCACTAAAAAATAAATAGACAAAAAAAAGTATTCAATACTAGTTTCTTACATGTTTTTCACTTCTGGTGCAAACATACTAAGAAAGAACTGATTAATTACGGTAACATTAAGTTTTCTTTTATGCAATTCTGGTTGTAATAAAAAAATGGAAGTTTGCTAAAAAGCCCCTGCGTATGCCTAAATTACAAAATGCCCTTTGTTACTGAAAATTACAAAAAATATCATTTGCCAAAGAAAATTCAAAGCAAAACATATCATTTAGGCATATAACGGAACGGCATTTTTGTAAATTTCCCAAGAATAGGTTGAAAAAAGAAAAGGAAATAAGTTCAACAATAAAGTTCAGATCAAATCATATACCTGTCAAAAAATAACACGAGGCGGAATTAGGGTTTCCCGCAGAATTAGGGCTCCCTAGCTCTCTTCTGAATCCGGCTTGTCAGCCCGTGACACTGAACTTTCAGTTCAGGTCTTCTAATTCCTGGAAAAAGAAATATATTAACAAATTCAATTTTGTTTTCCTAATTGTTTGGTTTTGTTACTTTGTTGCTGAAGGCACCGTATAAAGAATCATTATATTGTTACTGATATGAACTTATGCAATTAAGCCCTTAAGACCACAAGTTAAGACTTAACAGAGGCTCAACTTAACCGAAATGGCATCAATTAATCTCCATTGTGCAGTTAGGCACTAACCATAACCATTCCTAACTTAACACAATTGGGGTTGTTTTCTAATCAACTGACGGAATTCAAGTACTAAAAGAGAGTGAATTTTCTTTTTTTAATTATTTATTACCTTTAAAATATGAGTTGAGAAGCTCAAGGAAGTGGCGCGGGGTCCTGGTTGCAGAGCGGGCATTTGGGCCTCTCTTTCATATGCAAATATTTTGCCCCTGTGAAACCTATGCGTGCACCCTAAACTCCTCGTTCCCTCCCCTTCCCTGTATTCCTCCTGTTCAATCAATTCAAACCCACCAAAACACATTATTATTATTATTATTATTATTATTATTATTATTATTATTATTATTATTATTATTATTATTATTATTATTATTATTATTATTATTATGATATGAGAACTCCGTCGCCGGAGTTCTTCGGACTCCGGCGACGGCTGAGGATATGATTATGATTATTGTCATATTTGAGTTGATTTCCTTCAATATTTTATTCCAATCTCAACCAGAAGATGAAGATATGATTATGACTATTTCTTTAAACCTCAATCATAATTCGGCATGAGAAAATTCTCTCCTTTATACATGGGAGTCACAAAAAATTAATGCAGCATCATAAGAAACATGCTCAACCTACTATTATGAAAGGTAAAAAGTGTTGTATATGTTCTTTTACTTCTGTTTTGAAATGTATGTTTGGACTGCAATAGAGAAATGGGCTCAATAATATTTGAAAAAAAAAGAAAAAAATAACGGGCTTAGTTTAATTAGGTAAAAAAGAATAGGAAATGGCCTGACGTAATTAGCCTACAAAGAAAAAGAAATGAGCCGACTTAATTAGTCCAAAAAGAAATAAACTCAGCCCATTTCATTTTCTTTATTAGAAAATCTTATAGCCATTTCGTTTATTTTTTAGGTAATTAAACTAAACCATTTCGTTCTTTTTTAGGTAATTGAACTAACTAAGCCCTTTTTTAGATAATTAAACTAAGCTGATTTCTTTTTCTTTTTTTAGCTAATTAAATGTGCACATTCGTTTTCTTTATTTATCTAATTAACTGAGCCCATTTCGCCTCTTTATATACCTAATTTTTTATTTTATTACTTTATTTAAAAATATCTACTCAGATTTTTATTTATTTATTTTTGGTCCTTTTTTGAAATATTTGTGTTGTATATATTCTTTTAGTTTAAATGAGAGTTCAGCTCCAACTTGAATGTTATGGACCGTAAACAAAATTGATTACTTTTGAAATTAGTTAATAGTGAAAAATTTGTAAAAGGCCCTCTGTTTACTCGGAATTTGAAAAAAAAAAAAAGCAACAAGATTAAAGGAAATTGCAAAATAGCACCCACATTCATTTTATATGATTTTTTTCCATAAAGTTGAAGTAAATGTTTTACAGTTTTAGTCAAGCAAGTTTTGAAACAATATTGCTACCAAGTACACTTTGATCCCATATTTTTTTTCTTATCCTTCACCAAAATGAACTATAACGATGATAACTATAATTAAAAGAATAACAAGAACAAATAAATCTCAAAATATAACCAAAACAAAAGTACATCACAACCCTAAACAAAGTCTGAATGTCAAAAGAAACACATCAAAATTAAACAAAATGGTCTATATATGAATTAAACAGCTCCTAGGCGAAAAAATCGATCACTACAAATTTGGAGAAAAAGGGGAAAAAAATGGAAAAAAAGTTAGATATTTGGTGTAGACATTCAAAAGTATTTTCATATATTCCTCTAGAAACATAACAAATATCATTATTCCCTCATTTCCATATGCCCTCATCTCATCAAATTTTTTATTTAAACATATAAGAAAGTGAGAGAGGGGCAGTTTGGTTATTTTCATTAAAAGATAGGAGGGGAGGGATACTGATGATATTTATCACGTTTTGAAGGGGTCTTCATGATATTACACGTTTTGAAGGGGAATCCATCATATTTCACATTTTAAAGGGTGCATACATGATATTTTTGAGTTTTTATTCTGACAAAAAACAAAAAAAAGGGTTAAGGTGGAAAAAAAATACCTGTGATGGCGCCACCCCACCCTAAACCATCAAATCACCTGAAATTAAAAATAAGTTCAAGAAATAAGAATCGTACTTTAGTAATTTATTACTAAATAGGTCCAAAATCATAGAATTACTAATTACAATTTATACCTCAATAGCCTAGTCTCTCCCTTAGCAACCACCTGGCCTCATGCCAGTAGCACAAATCATAACCAAAACAGACCTGAAATAATTTACAAAAAATCAATAAGAATTAGAAGATCAGAGAAGAATAAACAATTACATTTATACCCCTATATAAAATTAGATAAAAGAAAGGAATATATAGATACCTCAGTGCCGTGCCAGGTGGCTTGATCTGAGCCACGGCCCCTGAATCTGACAAGCATTATACATGCAGACACTGAACCTAACAAGGTTCAGGTCTTCCAATTCCTGAAATAAAAAATATTAATTAACAATAATAAAATAAACTATTCTGTTTTTAAGTTTAAAATTTAAACATGGTAAAAAATAAAAGTAAAAAAATTACCAGCTGTTCAGGCTCTTCTTCAAAGTTAGGGCACAAATCCACCTAGCTCTTCTAGCTCTGAAAAAAATAATAAAATATATATCATTAACCTTCAGATTTTTTTCCCTTTCATTTTTTTTCTACTTGAAAACACAGGCAAGGCTGAAAGAATCGTTATTGTTACTTATATCTCCTCATGCAATTAAACCCTAAACCCTACAATGTGTTTACCACCATTGTAAGCCTAACTAAACCTCAATTTACCACCATTGCCCCTCAATTAAGCCTACCATTCCTAATTTAACACGATTCAGATGACTATCCCACTCAACTGAATCTCAAGTACTAAAACAGATCGAATTTCATTTTAATATTTTTAATTATTTATTACCTTTAAAACCAGAGCTGAGAAGCTCAAGGAAGTGGGGCAGGGTCCTGATTGCAAAGCGGGCATTTGGGCCTCTCTTTCATATGCAAATATTTCGCAATGCAGTCCCTGTGAAATCTATGGCTGCACCCTAAAGTCCCTGTTCCCTCCCCTTCCACGTATTCCTCCTGTTCAATCAATCAATTATTATTATTATTATTATTATTATTATTATTATTATTATTATTATTATTATTATTATTATTATTATTATTATTATTATTATTATCGTTATTATCGTTATTATCGTTATTATCGTTATTATCGTTATTATCATTATTATCATTATTATTATTATTATTATTATTATTATTATCGTTATTATCGTTATTATCGTTATTATTACTATTACTATTACTATTACTATTACTATTACTATTACTATTACTATTATTATTATCGTTATTATCATTATCATTATCATCATCATCATTATTATTATTATTATTATCATCATCATTATTATTATTATTATTATTATTATTATTATTATTATTATTATTATTATTATTATTATTATTATTATTATTATCGTTATTATTATCGTTATTATTATCGTTATTATTATTATTATTACTATTACTATTACTATTACTATTACTATTACTATTATCGTTATTATCATTATTATTATTATTATTATTATTATCATTATTACTATTATTATTATTATTATTATTATTATCATTATTATTATTATTATTATTACTGATTAATTAAATAATTATAATGAATTAATAAGGGGCTCACCATGCAAACGGTGCAGGTCTCCTCTGAGCCGGGCGAGGCTATCCCTTCTTGAATGAAGTTTGGAATTTCTTCACTCGGGATGCCATCACAATTGACCAAGCCTAGGTCTTCGAGATCCAGTAATTCCTGCAAAAATATATATACATATATTTTTAAATAATAATAATAATAATAATAATAATAATAATAATAATAATAATAATCAATTCGAATTTTATCTGTTTGTTTGGTTTTGTTAGAATTAGGGTTTTTAGGCTTTAGGGTTTCTAGAGGGCTTTTGAGTAGATTCAGATTGTTACGTATCTAGTTTTACTGTGTTTTATTTACTAAGATATTTGACCTAACTAAGAGTATGATATGATTTCTGAAGCTTTTAAACTCCAACAGAGAATCAGGTATAAATAAGAATAAACTGACTAATACCAGGTAGTTTGTACAAGCTAAACAAAAAACGGCTTAATTAAAAAGTAAATTACTAAATTCTGCAAAAAGAAAAGGAAATTGTAGAGAGAGTTTTACCTGGTAACTCATGGCCGCTATATCCTGCAAAAAGGAAAAGGAAAATAATAGAAATTATTACTGGAAATACTCTGACTCTGACCAACTACTTAATACTTTTTCAACTTGAAATTATTTTTTTCTTCTTTATGATAATTAATTAAAGATAAATTAACTACATTTAACCTAACTACTAGTAAAAGAACAAAGGAAAAAGGACAATATATATGAAATTACCATTCCGCCCTCATCCGGTTCTGGCATGAAGCCACCAAATTCAAACTCTGAAATAAAAAGTATAAAAAATAAATCATTAATCTGTTCAGATCTTTTTCCTTTTATTTTTTTTCTAATAAAACACAATGCTGAAATAATCATCAAGTCCTTAACAGAGAAAGGTGCATTTGCCAAGTGCCCTTAATTAAACAAAAACAAACCTTATTTAGACCCGATCGACTAAACAGAGCTCAATTTTACCAAATTGAGCTTCAATTAACCACAATTGTGCAGTTAGGGCTTAATGATTCATAATTTTAACACAATTTAGACACTATTAACTGAAATTTGTACCAACAGTGAGCATTAAAAAGAAAAAAGAGAGACAAAAAACAGATAATTTTTTATCTTACCAACGAATTCCCTAGGCTCGTCATTCCCGGGCTCCATAAACTGTTCAAAAAAAATATTCCAAATTAATAAATAATACAAATAATGATTAACTTATACAAATAAAACAAACAATAATTAAGAAAATTAAGTAATACTACAAATGAACTTACTGCTATGGGCTCCACCTCCTCAACGTGAACAATATAAACGTGCCCTTGTGGATGAGCCACAAGCAGCTGAAAATTAAAATAAAAACAAAACATTTCAAGATATAGTTTACAAATTTAGTAATGCACCTAAAAATATAGGATATAAGTAGAAAAAACTATGAATAATACCTCAGGTGGAGCTGCAAATGCGTCAGCAAATTCTTCTCCTTCTGGTTGAGCTATAATGACCTGCAATTTAAATTCAAGACAGCTGTTAAAACCTAAAATTATACATCAAAACAAGTAATTCAACTCTGACACAAGATAAAAACGACAAAAATGGTGAATTTCCATAGAAAACTCACAAATGGAGCTTCAGTCTTGACATTAAACACGATTTTTTTTATAAAAAAAAAAGAACATTCTTTCTTAAAAAAAAAGAACATTACTGAGAAATACTTACGAATGGAGGAGGGGAAGAAGGAGGAGCATCGGAAGTCTCTCCTTCCGATTCCGGTTCGGGCTCCGGTTCGAGTACCGGTTCGAGTTCTTCGGACTCAGGCGCCGGTTGAGCTTCGGGCTCGGCGGCTTCGCCGTGCCACGCGGCACTCGGCGAGTCAGCCCCGAAGAGACGGCGCGAAATCCTCCGCCGGCGGCCATGGACGGAGGAGGAATCTCCGTCGGAATCCGAATCGGACTCGAGAGACCTCTTGCGCCCTGAGAAATATTTGAGGTTTAAAAATAAATTAAAAATAATTGAGGGTTATAATTGAAAAAACGCTGAACTAAACGAAAACCGGGATTTAGAATCCCATTCTGAATTCAGGTTTCTAAATTCAGGAATTGAAATTCAAGTGTTCAAAACCTGATTGTATCATTTTAGTACAGATGCATTTTGAAAATTATATCTTTAAATATTCAAAAAAATAAAAGAAAATTTATGCCTTTGTTATTAAAAAAAATCTTTAAAAGAACATACCGATCAAGTCCTTGCTCCCTGGTGCCATCTGTGGCCTTCGCAAAAAAAAACTAATACAAATAATAAAAAAAACATGTTTTAATGTTGAGTTTAATTAGGGAAAATTATAGACTCAAAATTTATATCAGACCAAATGTTCCAATAAGAATGACTGATGAATTTTTCCACAAAAAGTTAATGCAAATGTGTTCAATCAATGATACACGATGCAAATCAATTAATTAACCATTTTAAACCAAAGAAATTTGAAAATCAAAACGAATAAAAAAGAAAAGATCAAATGGCAATAGGGAATTATTATTATCATATCAAATCATTCAAATCAGTACACATTGAAAAAGGAAAAATTGAAGAAAATGCATTACCTGATCAGAAAGAAGCTAAGGCTGGAAAGACCGAGAGAGAGAGCGAGAAAGAGAAAACAAAAGCTTCACCAAATTAATCTCCAAGATTAGTAAGCTGGTCATGAAAAGTAAATAATAGAAAATGAGAGACGAGAGATTTATACTTCGGAGAGATTTTGCGCGGAGAAAAGAGAGGTTGAGCTGAGCTCCATGAACGTAGGACGTGGATTAGCTTCTCCAGTTGTTTAATTCTTCGTTATAATCAAACTTTCATCATGAACCATTGGATTGTGATCTGAACGTTTATAATAAACCATATATGTATCTCCATTTTTAATTAATGGAGAAAATAAACAACTTATTTATCCATAATTTCCCAAAGCGCGCGCAGTCTGAGAGAGTGAAGATCTTCTGTGGTCTCTACATGATGCGAAATATGGAGCAAGTTCTTATACTAAGTCTCTTACATCACATGACAAGAGAAACAGAAAAGCAAACACAGTTTGGACTTCAAAGGTTTAAAATTGGGCATAGTCATAATTAGATGTAATTTAAAGCCAAAAAAATACTGCTATATTAAGGATTTTAATAGTTGTCAGTGTTGTAAATTAACTAATACAAGAGATTTATTTATTTGAAGATTTCCGAACAAGATATTCTTACAATAGAAAGTTATGTTAAACTTAAATATATTTGATGCATCAATTATGAGAACCAATTAGAGTGTGTATTGTTACGATTCACTATCACATGATTTTTTTTTTATTATGTAAGAGAAAATACAACAGCAATTAATATGAAACTTAATTAGGGTTGATATCAATCATCAGAGAAATTAAACACCAGTCATCTGATCACTAAAATTTGACATGTTTCTAAACAAAATAATGAGGAATAATCAATTCCAAGATCCAATAAGGCCTATAATAGGCTTTAATAATACGGCCTACATTCTCTTCCTTTTTTTTTGGGCCTATACTCAATCGGATGGATGAATCATGATATTTTTCTTCCAGCAGCTAATTTTTTTTTAAATCATATTTTATACATATAAAAAATGTATACTATTTACTAAGATTTATAAACGGGTAAACATATTTTCAAAGTATAGTTAATTGGGTCTCAATTGGATCTCAACATTTTACTTAACTCGAATAATTCCGAGTCCTTGACGACTCAGTCCTTATCCCTTGTAAAGGAAAAATAAGGTTGATAAATGAAGATTATAAATGAAATATATTTGATATTTTTAAATGAAACTTTAAACATTCAACAGCAAAAAAAATTATATTTTGACTTCCTCTCTATTTTTCTACAAACTTAATGCATTCAAGACAATATTGAATAAATTAAAATGTATAATGATATTTTTACAAATATTGTAAAAAGGAAACTTTCATTGGTTGGAATGAGACGAGAAAAGAAAATACAAAGCTGTTCTTCTAGAAGGGAGTGCAAATTACGAGAGACAAAAAATCAGAAATAGGAGATATGAGATATGAAATAAATAAATAAATATATATATATATATATATATTATAATCTATTAATAGTGTTGTTTAAGTTGATTATTATGTTATATTAAGAATTTTATTATGACATTTTATATATCGTTAAATTCAACAATGTTTTACAGTAAAATGTTATTTCAATATATTTAATGCATCAAATATGAGAACTAATTAGAGTATGCGTATGCTACTATGCTTAAATTTAACATGATTTGTTTTATTTATTATTATGTAAGAAATAGAAAATATAACAATAATTAATAAGAAATTTGATAAACAATAAATTAGGGTTGGTATCAACCCTCAGAGAGAATACGGCCACTGTCGCCTGCCCATAAAAAATTTGACGTCTCTAGAAAAAATATATATTAATATTTAAAATATATAATATAGAAATGTATATTAGTACTTAAAAATGTATAATATATAAATGTATATTAGTACTTAAAAAATATAATATAGAAATATATATTAGTACTCAACAATATATAATAATATAATTATATATACTGATACTCAAGAAAAAAGTTATATATGTATTTTTTGCCTCGTTGAAGTGTGGTGACCTGTTTATAAGCGTCTTTTTTTTCGACAGAATGTTACAACTTACAAGCGTTTTAAGATGATAGTTTTTGTCATTCTGTGCTTAAGGAAAATGGCATGACCAACAACTTTTACATTTCATAACCAAAACACAACATTGTTCTTGTGATGTTTAATTAGGTCTATATGACCTCCTACCATAAATTAAAGAGACAATATTATTTTATATAAAAGATATATTTACATATTAAAGAAGAATTTTGTATGGTTAAATGAATAATCATGATCATATTTCTTCACTGCTTCATATTTGATGAAATAAAATATTAGAGGAAAAAAAAAGTTGACAATATTCTCTAAAAAGGGTTTACAATAATAATCAATGATAATGCAAGAATAAAAATTTTAAATTTGATGGTGGAGATAATACATAATTCAAGAGAACTTGCCAAAATTCCACTCATGTGAGAAACTTGGAAATCAAACGAAAAAAAAGGTCAAATGGCAATATGAAAATATTGCACAAATGAGAATGATCATAAAAAAGAAATATGTAAAAAAAAAAAAATAATCAAAAACTTACCACTATTATTAAAGAAATTTTTATTTTAAATGTAACTTTTGCTTACATAATAAAATAATCTCTTACCATATCATCCCCCATTACTTACCTTATCCCCCCTCCCTTTTTCTTCATTTTCATTTCCCAGCCTATCACAATTTGTTAGTTCTTCTCGAATATCCATCCCATCAGAAATCCCGAACATAAACATAAGCGGTGGTTGTCTCTTCTTCTTCTTCCAGCCATGGTTAGCAAACTGCCACCTCCGATCAACCTCCGCTTCTTCCGCCTCTACCCTCCCCTCCCTCTCCCCTCCTCCTCCGCCTCCGATCAATCTCCACCTTCTAATAATCCCTTCAACAATCTCATCTCCAATTTCACCTCCTCTCTCAAATCCATCTTCTCAAACTCAAACTCAAACCCCTCTCCCTCTCCAATTCCATCCCCAATTCCCCCTTCTGAAACCTCAATCATCCCGTCGTGCTGTACCGTGCCGTTATTCCGGCCGTACGTGGCCAAAGTGCCCTGGCACGGCGGGCCGCGGGCCTTCCTCTCTCGCTTGTTCCCTCGTTACGGCCATTACTGCGGCCCGAATTGGTCGAGCGGGAAGGAAGGAGGATTGAATCTGTGGGATCAGAGGCCGATCGATTGGCTCGACCACTGTTGTTATTGTCATGATATTGGGTATGATACGCATGATCAGGCCAAGCTTTTGAAGGCGGATTTGGCGTTCTTGGAGTGCCTTGAAAGGCCTCGCATGGCGACGAAAGGGGGTGTTCATATGTCGATTATATATCGCGCCATGTGCATTGCTGGTTAGTTTTTGTTGTTGGTTTAAATTGTTTCGTAATTAAAGAGGGAATGAACAATTATGGTTAATTTTGAGTTAGGATGAAAAATTGAACAAGCATATTGGGGATTAATAGCATTTTGGGAATATTGGGTCGGAATTTGTATCGACGAAATACCAAAATGATAAAAATTCAATAATATGATATGAAATTCAATAATTTGATAAGAAAATTCAATAATATGATGTGAAAATTCAATAATATGATGTGAAAATTTAATAATAAGGTCGGAAAAGAAATTTAATATTCTTTTACCAGTACGATATTAGTATCTGTCAGTGCTGCATGATGAAATGTAATTACTAAGATTCATAAATTGTTGAATATATCTTCATTGTATAATCTAAATTGTGTTTTAAAAGGATTTCAAAGTTCAAAAATTTAACTCAACTCTATTAATTTTGAGTCCTTAGTAAAGGAAAAGTAAGGATGGTAAATGAAAATTAGAAATGAAATACATTTAGTGATTATAAATGAAACTGAAAACACTATATTCAGCAATTAATATTATCTGATTTGCTTTTCTCTTTTTTCAATTTCTTTTGAAGACTTAAATGCAATTTGTTTTAGTTTACAAGGTTTACATACAGTATAATTCTTCTCTTTAAACAATACTTACTGTAAATAAATTTTAATATTATGTTTCTTATTTTTTTTTCTGTATATAGGTTTGAGGAGCTTCTTAATACCTTACAGGACACATATGGTGAGATTGCAATCTGGCCCTCCATTTTTCGAATTTTTCAACAATATTGTTGGTAAAATTGCCATAGGCCCTTTGAACAAGAATCCAATGCAAGACCGGATTTCAACAGAGAATTCTTGATTAGAAATGTAATTTTACATACTAAAGAGTCTTTATTATCAATTATAGTTTTATAATTTTAGAGTTGTTTTATCTTTTCGAAAGCCATGTAAAGTACGTAAGGCTTTTGGATTGTTATGATCTAATTATTTGTATTATGGGAATTACTAATTTCTAATTAGACATTTATTTGTGTGGTTCGTGTTGTTTTGTACTTGTTCGCCCAAATCAAAGATGCATATACTTGAATTTGAAATGCTTGGATTTGTATACATTACATAACCTTTGTTAAAGGAAAAATTTACATCATGTCCTCAAAAATTGTAGATATTTTTGTTGGAATAAAATGGATAGATTAATTTCTGTTAGTACCAAGTTGAATCTCAATCCCCTCAAAATAAACCATGTTTAAAATATTAAACATTATGGATAGATTGTATATTTTCAATATAAGAAAGATAATTACAATGATAATTTCAAATTAATTTTTTCTTTGTTTGATTTTTTTTTTTCAACGCATGATGTGCGCACAGTGCACACACACAACATGACTCATTTTACTTAATTAATTTGCAAAACTAGGCCCAATCATCCCACGAAGCCCACATCATATAACACCCACCCAATATCTTATATATAACAACACTCAATATATATGAAGCCCACATCATATAACACCCACCCAATATCTTATATATAACAACACTCAATATATATCGGCCCATGTTATAACCCAAAATTAGCATTATTTAGTGAGGACGAGGAATGATTTCATTATTTCCTACAGCTGAGCTGAGCTCTCAACTTTGTTAATCACTGCAAAAAGTATTACGTGTTATTGCAAAACTGGTATATTTGCCTTTCCCCTCCATTCCGAGCTCGTTCCTCCATGAGCGCTTCCATTTCGTTGTTTTATGATACAGAAAACAAAATTGAATCCATCGCTTCGTTCCGTTTCGCTTTGAACCCTCAAACCCTAGCTCGTTTCGTCTCTCAGAGCCTGATTGTTGCGGAAATGGCGGAGGTTTTAACGAGTTACGTTGCAATCAGGCAGATTTCGCAGTTCGTCGGAGCGATCACCTTCTTCCACGTGTCGGAGTACATTCTTGCCATGCTCTTTCATGGCCGCTCCAATGTCTCCTCCACCTGTCAGCTTCTTAATCTTTCATTTAATTGGTTAAATTGTTGGATTTTTTAGCTGGTTTGAGTGAAATCCAGTTGAATAATATCGGTTTACCTCAATTTGTTGATGATTGTTTGATATTTTAGCTGATATGAGATGAATTGAACGGAATAATTTCCTCTATTTATTGAATTAAGTCAAATTGGTTATGATTTACAGTGATTCAAACTTAAATTTAGGCTCAAACCTCATCTTAAACTCTTCAATCAAGCCCTATTTCAGCCACGTAACCCAAATTGAACACAAATAACAAAAAAAGGAAAATTATTTTTATTCAGGATTATATAAACTAATAATAATTAATTTCCATGCAGCTCTATTGATAAGCAAGCATTACGCAATAGCAATGGGCTTTTCTCTAGTTGAATACATAGTGGAATTATTCCTATTTCCAAACTTAAAGGAGATTTGGTTAATTAGCAATTTCGGCCTTTTAATGATATTGATTGGAGAAATAATTCGAAAATTAGCCATAATTACAGCTGGACGCGCTTTCACTCACATGATCCGTATTTATTATGAAGATAATCATCAATTAATCACTCACGGAATTTACAGGTACCATTTAAATTATTCTTAGCAACTTAAAAAATGATATAAAATTGCCAAATTTACCCTTCCAAAAACTAAAATATCCATAAAAATCTTTTCTAAAATCTTTAAAAGAAAGGAAAAAACAAACAAATAAAAAAAAAATCTAATTTTTTATCTATTTTTTATGGACAGTTTAATGAGGCATCCAAGTTACTGTGGGTTTTACTGGTGGGCAATTGGGACTCAAGTCATGCTCTGCAATCCTTTCTCTACAATTATTTTTATCTTGGTCTTGTGGCGGTTTTTCTACAAGAGAATTCCGTATCCTTACAATAGTTTTACTATCTATTTTTTGCAATTACTTTATTGCATTTATTAATAAAAAGCATATATGATATATTAGTTGCATTTATTAAGTGGGAAATTAAGTTAAAAGAATCAGACATTATGTAGTGAAAAAGAACCCCAAAAAATAGTAAATTTTTTTTTATCAAAACACTTGTATGCAATTTTTTTCTTTAATTAATATGCAATTCAGATATGAAGAGTTTTTCTTGAGGCAGTTTTTTGGACAACAATATGTGGAATATTCACAAAATGTTCCTTCTGGCCTTCCTTTCATCAAATGAAATGAATATAATTTTTATGTTAGTTTTTCTTTTCATCACTACTTTATTTTGGAAAATTTACTTCTAGACAAGTTGCAGAGTTTTCTGTAATTTCTACAGAAAGGAGGGAGTAAAGTTGAGTTTATGTATTTTATAGGTTATTTTCTTCTTTTATTTTCTTTCAAAGCTTCATATGATATGTATTGAAGCTAACAAATTTTTGTGTGGTTTTTATATTTAGGGCTCTTGTGTTATTTATTGTGAGGTCTAGAAATGTTATGTAATTTAGAGAATTATCACATTTAAATATATTTATTACTTTTGCCTAAAACTTGTTATATTTGCTTTCTTTTTTTGTATGTTTCCTTCATACCTGATACTTACTATACTAACTCAGGCAAACAAATTATTTCTTCTTTACTAGATCCATTCATAAATGAATTTTTTTTTTCTTGCTCATATAAAGCACCACAGAACATACAAAAAAATAATCATAAATATGTATTTATTATCTTTAGTTTGTTTTGTTTCTACAGTTGCGAACAAATTGTAAAAAAAAAAAAAAGAATCTAAAATTTGTCTTTGTTGTTTTTTCACATGAAACAGTACAAATATTTGTATACATAACTGAACAAAAGTTACAAAAAAGATCCTATAGTATCGTGAAATTGAATCTATGGAGAGGAGGAGGCTATTGCCTTGCAAATAGGGCACCAATTCTTCAATCTTAGCCACTGATTTATGCAATTAATATGGTAAAAATGCCCACATGTTATTTTTCCTGTCTCTTCTCCAAAGCTATATTCTTCCTGAGATTAAAATATATAAAAAGTATCAATAAATGATAAATAAAAAAAAAGCAAAATAAGTTCAATTTATCATGGTCATATTTTTAATAAGCAACACTTGCTTTAAACAATTCTGGAAATTTTGAAACAGAATTTTCAAAAGATTTCATTAAAAAAATATAATAAAAAGAAAAAATACCTGACAAATGATGCACTTAATATCACCTTCTTCTTTATCTAAAGTGCTTATATTTGATGAAATATGTACATAAAGGCTTTTCTTAATGCATTCAGATAAACTTGCGTCTGACAAACCCGTATTTACTGTGCCAATTCTCTCACAAAATGCCACTAATTCCTGCATTTCATCAATTATTTCAATTTAGTTTAAGAAAAAATCATCGAACAAACTTTATACTGAACCATTCATGTTCAACTATTTAACAAAAAATGGAAATTGAAAAATGAAGCACTTCAACAACAAAAATCAGAAATTAAAGCTTTAAAAGGGAAAATTACGGGGAAAAGGCAAAAAAAAATTCAAGAAAATATAGAAAATAAATATTAATCAAAAAAGAAAAGAAACCTCATAAGACATATCATCAATATCCATACGCATTTCTCTATGGCGATCCGGCCAGCTACTATCATCCAAAAATGAATTCGATTCCTGCTCCAAGAATCTCTGAAATTACAAAAATACCCTCAATTAAAACACATATTAAACCAAAAATCAATAATAAAAATCCAAGACTAACAAAAAAAGAAAAACGAACAATAAGTACCTCAGAACTATCATCTATATTAAAATGCCAATATCTAGCATCATCCTCTTCTTCCGAACTACCTCTCGACAAATTCGCACTTAGCCCCTCAGAAAACCTAGAAATTCCAATTCCAGTCCCATTTCTCCTCTCATTTGGAGTCAAACTTCTCACCCTAAATCCCTCGCCACGCAATTGGCCACACCGCCCTTTGCCACATCCGATCCGATCCCCTTCTTTCCTTTTCACCCTGCTTATATTTGTACTGCTGTTATTACTACTATTTCCACTTTCTGAGGAATTTGCGGTTTTGCCCCTCAAAGATCCCTGGATTTGCGAAACGGTCCTTGTGATGCTACTACTCACCCTTCTGTTGATCCGGCTCGTCAAATTTTCACTCTGGTCCCTCTTGTTTTTGTTACTATTTACTCCAGAATTGGTGGTGGTGTTTCTTCTAGAAGGTTCCGGATTGTTCTTGGACTTTCTGGAAGGTTCTGTGTTGCGTTTGTGGGAATTAGGGTTTTCTTTTTCGTCGCGGAAAACCAGAATCGAACCGGCTCTTGTCAGAATTAAACCGCCAACTGTTCTTCTTCCCATTTTTTCATCCATAATATAATTTCAAAATATTGTGAAAAATATTTTGAAATTCTGGATTTGAATTGGTCTACTGAATACTGCAACAGGAGTTTAACATATCAGATTAAAATTATAATAATCTAAATTTTACAGCTTAACATAATTTCTCTTAAATTTCTTTTTCATTTTTTTTTTCTGAAAAGGACATTTTATTCTCATTTTTCATATTCCATCCTTAAAACAGGATGAAGTTTATAAAAAGCTATCTTTTACCTATAGAATACGATAGAGAATCTAAAAAAGACAACAATCAAATTGATATAAGGCCCACATGTATAAGGACTTAAATTTTGAATTTCAGAATAAAACTAATATAATTTGGATTTATAAATTAAATTGACCTGACATAATCAAATCATTAATATTACTATTCATTAATAGCAAAGGATATACACATATATAAAAAAAATCCAAAAATAAGAAACCTAAAAAAGAAGGAAAAAAGTAAAGGTTCAATCTAATTTAAGTACAAAGTTATAGTTATTTTTTTTATTAAAAGTACAAGTTGAAGTTATATAAGAAACTACATGAAAATAAATAATATAAACAGAAAAATACACAAATTCAGAAAATAAATAATTGTTTATCTTAAAATATTTCCCTTTTTTCCTGTTTTAAACCTTTTTCTGTAATTAACTCTTAGCGAAAAGTCTTCAAAAAGAAAAGAAATCATTATCAAAAGTTAGAAACTATAAAAAAGTTACAAGAAAGTAAATATAATGAGATTCGTCCTTGCAAAAAAAAAAAGAAAAATTTATACCTTAAAATAAAAAAATTCACACCTGAACATGTTCAAGTTTTAAAAGCGGAGAAATATTTTCTGAACTGATTGATAACTTTTATTTGCGCCATGATTAACGAAAAATCAGTTCAAGAAAAACTCTTTTTAAACAAACATATCATAAGGCGCCTGATATAAAAAACCAAGAAAAAATCGACAAAAACTCCAAAAGGTGTAATAAAAAAAAGGGGACAGAAGCTCAAAAATCTAAATTAGAAATAACTCGCACAAATCCCATGCATGAATCATATTAATTAATACGAAGAAACAATACCCAAAAGATTAAAAAGAAGAAAGCATATGCAAACCTTTTAACCAATCAAAAAGTCCAAAAATCGAACAAAATCTTTACGATTCCGATCAAAATCAGAAATCAAAACAACAAACAAAGTCAAACGGAAAAGAATTACAAACTCAATCAATCAATACCTTTGCTCAGAAACCAATCAAACTCCGTCTCTCTCTCTCACTCAACCCAAAACCCCACACGCAAAGCTTATTCAAACGAAGATAACACGCAAACCCAACTCCAAGAATCCAAGCGACAATCGAAAGAAGAAAGAAAGAAGAAGAAGGAGAAGGAGAAGGAGAGCTTTGTTGGTTAATTCAGTTGGTTTAGGTGGATTGATTGGATTGGGTTTGGTTGAGTTGAGTTTGGTTCTTGTTTCGTAGAAGAATGAAAAGGAAAGAATTGGAGGCGCCTCTGATTTTCTTTAAATACGGCGACTCTTTTGGGAAAGATTAGAATTTAGATGCACTTGGATTACCGTTTACAACAAGTTCTTGCATCAATATAATATTTATTTGTGTTGATTTTAAATTAAATTTTAAATTTGCTTTTGTCAATTTTTTATTTTATACTGAATAAATAATAAAATGAAAATATTCGAAGTACAACGAGTGTATTATCCTAGTAAAAATATCGTTAGCTTTTCATTTTGCTTTGATTCTCCTTCCTTGGTTGTCACTAATGCATTTACGCGTATAATTTATTCTATGTATTTTTAAGTTTTGAATTTCTACTTTTAAATTCAAGTTTAATATTTTTCTCTTCCAATTTCATCTCCACTTTCTTTTCTTTTTTATGTTCATTTCTACCAGCATTTGAAATGAGTAATACGTATGGAGGACGTGGTGGATACGAAAGAGGCGGTTACAATGACAAATGTGAAAGAAACATTGAGTATGGAAGAGTCGGTTACTATGTCGGGAGCGGAGAAAATATTGGATTTAATAATGGAGAGGCTGGACAAAGTAGTTTAAATGGATATGGAAAAAAAGATTATTATGTCGGGAATGAAGAAGAGATTCTCGCTCTGTCTTTCCCTCTCTCCCTCATTCTATCGCCTGCGTCTTCGATTTGTTACTTACATATCTTTTTGTCTCGCGAAGGGTATAGCTATATCCACAACGATTTTTACTCTTCCTTACTTTTGTTTTTTCGTTTAATTAGTCCTTGTTAAGCGTAGAGCTTATTATTTGTCTCTGTTTTCTCTGTACCTTCCAGATTTTATTTTGGATTTGAAGGGTGATGACGGGATCTCACCATTCTCTGAATTTTTTCACAAATGAATTTGGGGAAATTAGCGTTTGACATGCTGATTTGGGGATCGATTTGGTTTCATTAGGGTTTAATTGGGTGAACTGGGATCGATTTGGTTTCATTAGGGTTTAATTGGGTGAATTTAGATGAACTTGATTTTCATTTCCTTTTTTTTGTGTGTATTATATTATTTTAATAAACTGTTAATTGAATAAAATTAGACCGTTGCAGGAGAAGTAGCACTACAGCTCATCGTCATAATGTTGTACATAGTTATAGGGTTGACGGGCATGGAGGAGGTGGATACGAGGGATGCGGAGGCGGTGAAGACGCATATGTGATCACATATTCAGCATATGTGATCATAAATTACGAGAACATTGTAAGTTAGGTACATAATTTTTATTCGTGAAATTATAATTTCCATTATTTATAAATTTTAAATTTACTTTTGTCAATTTTTTTTATTTTATACTGAATAAATAATAAAATGAAAATATTCGAAGTGCAGCGAGTGTATGAAAATAATGTTAGCTTTTCATTTTGCTTTGATTATCCCTTCTTGGTTGTCAGTAATGCATTTATCCATATAATTTATTCTATGTATTTTTAAGTTTTGAATTTCTACTCTTAAATTCAAGCTTAATATTTTTGTCTTCCAATTTCATCACCACCTTCTTTTCTTTTTTGTGTTCATCTCTACCAACATTTGAAATGAGTAATACGTATGGAGGACGTGATGGATACGAAAGAGGCGGTTACAATGACAGACGTGAAGGAAACATTGAGTATGGAAGAGTTGGTTACTATGACGGGAGCGGAGAAAATATTGGATTTAATAATGGAGATGCCGGACAAAATAGTTTAAATGGATATGGAAGAGGAGGTTACTATGTGTCGGAGAAGATAATGTATTTGAATATGACCAGTTTGGCGGGTAGGGAAAATGAGGTCACTATGTCGAAAGCGGAGGAGAAAATGAGGCGGTCGGACAATACAATTTATTTAGATATGGCCAGTTTTGTGGGTACGGAATAGACAGTTACGATGGTGCGAGTGGAGAAGACTTTGTACCTACTAATGTGGAGGTCAGACATGGTAGTGTATATGGATATGTCAGGTACTATGGCGGGAGCGAAGGACAAATTATGTGATAGTGTGTTTCTTCAAATTAATGAAAGTCATTGACTTTGTTAAGCAGATTTCTCACCTCCCATCGGGAAGAAACTGCTTGGATCAACTAGAATGCGAAAAGGTAATATGGACATTTTATTTATTTGATGCATGTATTATCTTTTAATTCTTCATTCACATAAATAATAATTAAGCTTAAATTATTATTTTGAAATTATAGCTCCAGAATGGTCTTTGGGGGAACGCAAGTTAGACTCACTCATTTGGAAGAGGGGAGTCCGGATTAATACTACATAATTTCAGAGACAAGCCTATGGTAGATCAGCTACTATTAGTTTTCATGTTAATTATTAAAATTTATTTTTTTTAGTTTAATCTATTTTTTGTTTGATTTTTCAGGTCAAAGTTAAAAAAGGATGAAAGAAATAAGAATGTTGTGAATTACTTCAGTCCGCGATATTGGTGTGGTCTAGATTATAAGAATATGCCTTATCTCGTTGCTACCAGTAACAAACAAATATACTTGTATGTTGAGTTATGTTATATATATTATCCACTGTTAAAACTTAAACAAAATATGTATAATTAATATATATTCGTTTGATTTTTTTTCTTGATTTGTCTTCTAGGTTTGTGTTATAAGTGAATGACAGAAATACACTCGGATTACAACAATAATCAATATGAAATGTCAAGTTCCCAAACCAAAGTACCTTTTTCTTTGAAAAAAAGATAGAACCTGACAAAATCAAGTAGTTTGCTCCAGTTATTCTAGCTGCTTTTGAAGTGGGAAACTTAGAATTAGACGAGTCTTGTGTGTCAGGTATGGTGGGGGGGTATGGAGACGGTTACAATGGCGGGATCAAAAGACAAATTATGTATATGATTGTGATCACGTATACATATGTGATCACATATTTCACATATGTGATTGTGATTACACATACGTATGTGATCACATATTCCAAAGACATTTCAAGTTAAATTCATAATTGTCATTCATGGAATTATAATTTTCATCATTTACAGAATAGTGGATATGTATATGAATGAGGTGGAAGCAGAGATGGATATGAGGGAAGCGGGAGAACTTTTTAATTGAAAGCGGGAGAACTTTTTAATCGGTTTCTTTTTCAGTCCATTTGGAATCAGAGTGAATTATGTGAATATTTTAATAGGACTGAAATCTTTGTGAAATCTGATATTTTCTGAAAATGTCTTTTTTTCTTCTTTTGAAATTACAGGGTTGAGGGAGATGGTGGAGCAGTTGTACAAGGCCTTTGAATGAAGTTAAAGGGGTCGCTATTGTTATTAGTAACAACAATAAAGAAAAACAAGTTATTAATAAAGAAAGAATTATTTTTTTTATGTGATCTCATTTTCTTGTATTAGAAAAACAAATTATTTTCATGTATTAGAAAAACAAATTATTCCTTCGTTATTTTGAAACTTTTCAAAATATTGATTATTCAAATAAAAAAAACCTTGTTTTTGCATCTGTCTTGTGTTTATGTTTTCTAATAATAACTTAAGCTCCAATTCAGGGCAAATTAGAAGGAAATTATCTTTTGGGCTTAATTTAAGAAATTATACGTTCTCATGAAAACTATACTTTCTCATGCCAAACTATACTTTCTCACGTTTGGAAGAAATAAATATTGTGAAGGTGGGAGTTGCAGGGGAAGTTAGTAAAAGGTGGGATCTCGGATAAGTGAATGTAATGAAGCCTCTTATACTTATTTTTAACTGAAGATAGTCAATTGTTATTTTGTTTGATTTGGTTTTGGGCATGTTTCTATGAAAAAAGGATTTGGATATTGATGCCTAATCAAACACCACCTTTCCGATATATCACATTAATTCCTAATTTAAACTTCTGTTTGAGAATTTCATTGCCAATAGAATACAACATTTAGTGCAAGTTTATCTGAAATATAACCTCACGTATCATCCAACAACACTTATTTGCTCATACAAATCACTATAAACTAAAACACAAAATCCAAAATACCAAAAAAAAAAAAAAAAAAAAAAAATTTGAACCTGTTCTAATACAGAAACTAAAAACAAAAAAAGCAACGTCTTAAAATATACCCCCCCCCCCACACACACACACATAAACAACAACAAAAAAAAAGGACCGCAACCAACACAACACGAACCTAATCCGAGCAACTAAGCCTTCCGACCTGACCCGACGCTATATTATTCCAATTCCCATTTAAAACCAAGTCGGTCTCTCATCCGACCGGCACTTTGGCTTTGACATTTCAGCGCCATTTCAGTCTCCAACCGACAACGCCAAGCTGGATAAAAATCAACCATTAGGGTAATCCCTATCTTTGAACGTCGCCTCCACATGGGCCCCGTACGCCACATCACCGCGCTCAATCATCACGCCATCTGTAGCCAAAACATTTTGTTTTTTAATCACTAACGTATCTTCTATTTTAACTCCAGTCAAAATGGTATCGTCTGAAGTAATCCGATTTATTACGAGCGAAAGAACATGACGTGCGAGACAAAAAAATGTCCGAACATTGCAAGTAAAGACAAAGAACTTTTTAATTGAAAGAAACTATTTTGTGGAGGCCGAACAAAATAGTACATATAGATATGAGTTGATGAATACGGAAGTGCAGTTACTATAGTGGGAGCAGAGAAAAAATTGGATTTAGTAACGTGGAGTCCGGACAAAGCTCATATGGATATGTGTTTAGTGGATATGGAAGAGAAGATTGCTATGGCGGGAGCGGATGAATACAATATATTTGGATATGACCATTGATTGACCAGTTTAGTGGGTATGGAAGAGGCAGTTACGTTGGCGTGAGGAGAGGAGACTTTGTACCTACTAATGTGGAGGCCACACATAATAGTATATATGGACATGTCGGGTATGGAGACAGTTACTTTGGCGGGAGCGAAGGATAGATTGTCTATTAATTTGGAGCAATGTTGTAAAGTTGAAATTCGGGACTAGTCTGCAGCTCCAAAAATTTTCGATTAGGGGATTAATCAAAATTAATCGAAATTTGTTGATCGACTCTAATCATACTGAATTTTTATATATTTTTAAATAATATGAACATTTAGCAAGAGTCGTTCGGCGGCGAGAGTGTTGACTTGGAAGAAGGCGACAAGAGTGTTGACTTGGAAGAAGGCGGTGGGCGAGATGGAGAAACGGAGGGTGGAGATATAGTCGTGGATCCGAGATTTGTCTGTTGAGAGATCAGAGCGATCTGAGCCGTCGGTTGAGGGGACTAGCAGAGGGATCAATAGGCAATCGGCCGGCGCGACATTTGATATTCCTACGTGATCCTGCAATGTTGAAGAAAATTACGGTTTAGTCCTTCACTTAACGTTATAAATTGTGTACATTTAGTAATTATAAAAATATATTTGTCTTTGTTTTTATTTTTATAGAATTATTTTCTCCGTACAAATAAAAAATATATTTTTTCGATAAAATTGAAAGGACAAAATAGTCATTTATTAAAAAAATAACGGTGTTAGCTACTTCTGCTAAGCGAGGGACTAAACATGCACAATTTATAAAGTATAAGGGCCAAAAACTTCATATGAAAAGTACAGGGACTAATTGGTAAAAATTTCCTAATTTCTCAACCAATAATATAATAATATAATTAAAAAATATTATACCTGGACGACAATAGTGGTGAGAGGTAAAGGAGGGGATGAAGAAGATGCTCCTTCTAAAAGAACTCTCTTTAAACTCAAAATCTAAGAAAACATAAAATCAAATGTTTAATTACATACTTCAAAATGTCCAATACATAATTCAAATAAAAACATAATCCAAAGTCCAATATTTCAAATAACATGAGATAAAATTAAAAAAATCTTAAAAATCGGTGAAAAGTTGCCCAAGTCGGTAAAATTTAGACCTAGTCGGTGAAAAATTTGCTCTAGTCAGTGAAAAGTCGGTGAAATTAGACCTAATCGGTGAAAATTTTGCTCAAGTCGGTGAAAAGTCACCCCAAGTCGGGTTGGCCGACTTTTACAAATTAATTAGATTAGTCATGCCGCTATGGGCCCGACTATCGATTAGTCGGTGACTAATGGCCGATTAATTCGAAATCTTGCAACACTGATGTGGAGCCACGACATGATATTGTACATAGTTATATAATTTACGGGCGTGAAAGAAGTTATACCTATAAATAAAAGGAGGTCGTGATTCAGCGTACTACAGTGTCGTCGTGATATCAAATTTTTTTTATAAATGAACTAGTTTTAGCGTTCAACAATCGACATAAAACATGTCATCTTGTTTGTACCACATAATTTCCATGGACCATGTGCAGTCAATATATTCGGTCCAAGGAGGCACTAGTAGCACACCACACCTAGAAAGCGAGAGAATAAACAAAGGCCCCACAGTATTAAATCTCAGCCGTTGGATGAAGCACGAGTTTTGGACCGCTTATGCTTAACCGTCCACCGAAATCAAGGGGCACTTGTCTTCCCATTTCATTACTTATCTGTTGATAAATAAACAGAAAAAGAACCTTCGTCTCCTGTCTTGATAAGCTGGATTTGTGCAGTTAGACTGTTTTATTTCATATTTAATATTTAATGTATAGAATAATCTGGTCTAGATTATTAATAACTTAAAACAAATGGGATGAACAGAAAAGTTCTATCAATTTGGTGAAAAAAAAAAGGGAAAACAGTTAGACTGTTTATTTAATATTTAATGAATAGAATAATCAGGTCTAGATTATTAATAACTTAAAACAAATGGGATGAACAGAAAAGTTCTATCAATTTGGTGAAGAAAAAAAGGAAAAAAGGAAAAGAAAAACAAGTTTACTGTAATACTTGCTCTCTCCAGTATATTGGAGTGCTGAAGAGAAGATGTCACTGGATCTTGGTGTTGTATTTACGTGCATTAGTAAAATTTGGTGGGCGAATAATGAAATGAATCAAAACTACTCTTTTTTTCCTCAAAAATTAAAAGAATAATGAAATGAATCAAATGGGTGCATGCGTTGCACGTGTACAGAGTTGATTGATTCATAATCTAATCCTCTCAATCAATCCGTTTTAATTAATTTCTCCTTAAATTTTATTTACATAAGTGGGTTCTTTCATAATTGTATAAATAGTAACAAGGAAGAAAATTGAAGATTTAGTGCTATGTGGTTGATTTCGTTTGATGTTGAATCTAATCCTCTCAATCAATCAAAATTTGACTCGTTTTAATTAATTTCTCCTTAAATTTTATTTCCATAAGTGGGTTCTTTCATAATTGTATAAATAGTACCATAAGGAAAAAAATTGAAGATTTACTGCTATGTGGTTGATTTTGTTTGATGTTTTAGTTTGTTCTATTTTCCTGTTTTCATGTGTAACAACTTATAATTTAATTTTGAAATTCATTTGAAACAAATAAAGAAATATGATGAACCATTGGTCTAAATGAAAAGGTCAAATATTTGGCTTGATGGAGTGGAAAATATCAAGATCTTCTTTAAATGATAAGATTATATTATGAGAACGTGATATATTTTTATTGTGACCACAAACATTCTTTTCTATGCTTCCACATCATAATTACAGTAAGCTTATTCTTTTTTTTTTTCTCCTAAAACCACAAATATTATTTTCCACAAACTTTTTACGTGGCAGGAATTGTATTCAATTTATGTTTTTTTTTCTCTTAGTGAGCTATTCTGGTTAAGTAACATATTTACTTTCATGCCAACAGTCAACTTGGATACTAAATTTAAGATTAATTTATCACAAAATATATTCATTCTACGGTATGACAATGAATACATATTAAAAGGAACATTAGTATATCCAGAAAAACAAATTTAAAGAAAGAATTTAACATGGCATAGTCATTTATTTTATTTTCTTCTATTTTGAAGGCAAAAAAAAAAAAAAAAAAACACCCAATTATGTTAACCTTAGTAGAATTTTAATGAAAACGGCATGATAATTTTTTCTTTTTAGTTATAATATATATTACATATATGATGCACCCAAACCAAATATATCCTTATCTGAAACTAGACTTGAGATGATTGTCCACGCAATTGAAACCCATTAATAAGAGGTTCAACAATGACAATATGAATATGATATGTTTAATTAAAAAATAGATTAATTAATTAACCCGTAAAAGTGTTGTTTAACTAATAATTACATAATTTTTTAATGTGAATTTTGTATTGACAAAGTGATGCATATATATGTTGTGTTGTCCACTTGCCGCACTTTGTGCATGCATCCTCATATCTTTCTGACCTTGTTATTTTTTTTATTCAACATGCCCTTCTCTAAAGTAGAAATCAAATTCTTTAGGCGCCATCATTTACTTTTGGTGTTTTGTATTTTCTAACTTAGCCCCTACAATCTTTTTGTATTTTGAGTATATTGTTATTGACCCTCTTAAAATGATTTATCTACTATTTTTGTGAAGGAACACAAGGAATTTCAAATAACATGGCCTTTATCGAAAATGAAGAGCTTGAAAGGTTTATATATTGTAGTATATATTGATTTTTTTGGTTACACAAAATCACATATATTTTCTTATAGTATTACACAATCAGAGAGATTCAAGGATGTAAATTCCTTGTTCTATCTAACTTCCTTACAAATATGAAATATATAAGATATGGATAGGCGATAGCCCTTTTTTAGAACTTATAAAAGCATAATTTTTTTTTACATTATATAAAAGGATAGCATTGAGAAATCTTAACTTTAGAAGATAGAATAATAAAAATAAAAAATTAATATAATTTTTCCTTAAAGAGGGGACATCAATTCCTTGAAAAAAGGGGCTAGAAACACATGAATTGGAATGCATTTGGCTTCCATAATTATTTCACTTCTTAACATAAAAGAAAAATTTATTAACAAAACAAAATAAATAAGATTATTTCATATTTGTGATTCTTTCTACTTGGTACCCGCTCAAATCTCAACAAAAATAAGATAACAAGGGCAAGTGGTTGAAAGCTAGAGGGGTGCCTCAAAAGGAGTTCCATCAAATTCATGGATGCCACCACCATACTACTACATAACCAACTATTAAATATTCTTAAACATTAAAAAGGAAAACAAATATATATGTCACTGTATAGTATCGTTTGTATATATGGTGATATATTAATTCTCCAAAATAGTGTATTTTCATGTAAAACTAGTGTGTTGCTCGCGGTTGCTGTGAATTGTAAAAAAAAAAATTATATCCAATAATTTACAATTGCACAAAAAAAACTAAATCATCTAATATTAAGGGTGTTGCTAGTACAAATACAGGATTGAAATAAGTCCGCTTCTAATTCAATCACGAACCACCAAAACAATAATAAATATAATGAATTAACACAAATCTGTTCATTCATTCATTTATTGTACATATATTTCGAAGAAGTACAAAAGAGCAACAAAAAATTCATATGATTGAGAAACTTAATAATATAGATAACAAACAAATTATTATGACACATGATCAAACCGAAATAGTAAACATTCATTGTGCGAAATCACCTGATAATTAAGCAAAAGTTATTTCGGCAACTAAATAATAAAGATAAGGTTGGAATTGAACCTGCACGACCAAAATAATTTAGCGATGAATTTTGCTACTTATCTGACCGAAAAATTCAAGCTACTCAATGCAAGCACTGGATTTAAAAACAAAACAACAGTTACAGACCATGAGTAAATAAAATAGTATTATTCTAAGACTTGCCCTTTGAAGGATCAAGGATTTATGCATTACTACTAAGTTATGTCTTCTTAAGATTGCCAAATTAGAAAAACACCTCACATGCTCATGAGGTGATTGATATAAAGATCAACAAGCAGAACATCATCTTGGCTCATTCTTTTTCTATCAACAAACTTAGCATCAGAAATTCAACAATTGATCACAAAATCAACTACGAATGACAAACAAAAGATTAAATTACAAACTTTTTGTTCATTTATGACGACCTCCACAAACCGCTTTGATACATTTGGCCAATATTTGCATAGAAACCTCCAGCCTTCACCACCTGTGACGGTGGGAACACACCTCCTCCTTGTCGTTCTCTGAAGAAGAAGAAGATGAATCGTTTCTTTTATTGCTCCGGTTGCAACTATTGCAGTGACTGTAGGATTTCTCGCGTAATTTCGAGTCTAGAGCTTGAATTAGTGGCAAAGATGATAGCGACGACGGAGTCGGCGGAGGCGTGCGCCGAGACGGCGGAGGAGTGGGCGGAGAGGCTGGTTTACGGATCTGAGAAAGAAGTGGAGAGAGAAATTAAGAGATGTGAATGGAAGATCTCCATTTCATTTTCTTTCTATTTTTATTTAAATTTTGTAGTCTAAGATCGCACATCATACACCATGCACTTCAACCAATAAATATTGACACATGGCAATTTGAGCTTGGTCTAGGACGTCCTAGGTACTCCGTGAACTTTTATCAGCCGTGGACTCCAAATCAAACGGCTCGAAATTAAACCACTGACATAGTGACATGGCTTCATCAGGGCACAGCATTCAACTCCAAAATATATATAGGGCATAGATATCATAATTTATGGTAGTCTTTTCAATATTTAATATATCAATGCTCCTATGTTATGGGCCCTTTCATTCATGCCTTTTGGGCCGAAAAAAAATTACAATTGAAGATTGAGATATTCCTTTTCTAATAAACGTGATAAATTTTATTGAAAACAATATATTTTAAGTAACTTTTCAATAGTATTCATTTATCAAATAATGAGAAAGAGAAATACAAGTAAGCCAACTTAAACTTTGCAACAGATTTCCTGTTCCTTCAAATTTTCAACTTAAACACATTATCTAAAGGTGCATGATTTCCTGTTCCTTCAAAATTTCTTGCGTATATCAACTCCTTTCCTTTAAACACAAACAACCCTCCCTATTTCAACAAAAATTAATAAATATTAATAATCATATAAGATAATTAAACATCCCTCTCTAAAAAAGAAAGAATATATACATTTCTAAATAAATGAAATCAATATATGAAAGATATTAAGCATGGTATTAGACTGCTTGTGCAACTTGGAGATAACAACTGAATGACCCGAGAAAGACTCAGTCAACATGTAATATTCTCTTTCCCTAATACTAATTACTGATTAATTAATGAATCGGAACGTTAGAGGAGCTGCTTACTGTAGACGCATGAAATATTTCCATAATATTTCCATGATTAATTAATGCAGATGCAACAAGATTTGATTTACTTCCATAATCCCATTTGAACGTTAGAAGGGTTGCTTACTTATTAATCTGTCTCATTCTTCATTTCATTTCCCGTTCATTCTCTTCTCTCTTTCTCTCTCTGTTATTTTCTGTCTGTTCTTTTCATGAGTTATATTAACTTCGTATGTACTTATATTAACTTGAGGAAAGAAATAATTGAATAATTGGGTAATGATTGAATCAGGCCATAGTATACAAGAACGCTGTAGACGTGAAATGGTTTTCTACCAATGCCTTCAACACGGAACTTGTACTCAAGTAAGTAAAACTCGTATTTCATTATTTATAATTTATATATCTCTTGTTTATTTGGTTACTGCTATTTCAGGTATACGGACGGAGCGTTGTATACTGACCACATTCAGGTTCCTCTCTCTTTCTAAAATCTTGAACTTCTAATTTGTAACTCTCTCTTTAAAAATTTAATTTATTTATTTGAATTGTTTTCTAATTTTGACAATTTATTTATTTTAATTTTGTAGGATGCAAAATGCACAAATATCTTTTAGGGACCAACTTCAGCGAAACATATGCTTTAAGGTTTTGTTATAATTAATATTATTAATTTTTTTTTTTTTTGATAAATGCATCTTCACAAGATTATTTTTTAAGTTTGATACTTATTTTATTTATTTGAATTTTATACGAGGCAAAGAACAAGAAGACACAAAAATTACCTTTTAGAGACCAACTTGAGAGGAGCTAGCAAGTTTGCGCGAGACATGTGCCCGCACGATTTCGATGATTAAGGGGAAAGTTACCTATTATTATTTATTTAATTTATTTGAATTAATCCATCTTAAAAAATATTTTCTTTTGACACTTAATTTTGGGACTCAAAGAGCAAAAGGCGCACACATACAAATAATCGTTTAGAGACCGACCGACCAACTTCAGCGATTTCGATGGTTACGGGGAAGTTATCTATTATTATTATTTATTTATTTTATTTTAATTAATCCATCTTAAAATAATATTTTCTAATTTGGATAGTTAATTTTTGAATTTTGTAGGATACAGAGATCTCATGTTTTAGAAACCGCGCATCAGAACGCGGAGAGTCCGGCCAGGGGGAGATATGGTATTTTTCATGTCGACTATATTGTATTCAATATATGGTATTTTTATGTCGGCTATATGGTTGTACTTCTATAGATAATGGTCAATTTGGTAGTCGACACCAAGTAAGCTAATTTTTAGATAGCTAATTAATATTAATTGATTATTCGTATTAATTATTAAATGTATTAGTTTGGTTGGAATGGCGGTTGGAAATGACAAATTTAACGATGATGCGCTAAACAGGTTATATGATTAATCAACTAATTTAATTCTCCAAGATATTATTCTCTTAATAATGTTGGATTTATTTATTTAACATTTACTTTGTTTAATGATATTAGGTTATGGACGATTTGATGTCTTTCCAAGGATCTCAGTTGGAAAACGATAATCCAATCACTAATTGCATGTTACAGGCAATTTTTTTTTTTACTTACTTTTTAAATTAAAATATCATAGTTTTACCATAATTAATATAATCCATGATTATTCACAAATTCACAATATGAATATATTAATCATAAGCAGGGCCTAGATTATCTAAGTGTAATATGCTTTGGTGCTATTGATGCCCCATATGCTTTGGTGCTATGCAGATGAATTAGAGGAGTGTTTCTTTCTATTCTTTTCATTACTCAAATTTATTTCTTTTTTGTTTATTTAGCAATTAAAATCGAGCATTTTTTCTTTTTTCAGTTGAGCGCTCCAATTTTTTGGAAAGAATAGGAAAATGTAATTCATCAATAGAAGATATAGAAGACAGCTCTAGAGATACTTTGGAACTAAGATTTCGGGCTCCTTATGGAGGTGAAACCCTAGCAAGGACAGGTTTGAATTTCATTTCATTAAATTTCCTATTTCTCATTAATTTTCATTAACTTTGAAATTGTAGTTCACGTTGCGCCAAATATATTGAGAAGAGCATAAAGGAAGGCTCAAGAGGCAGCTGATAATTACCATTCTTATGCTGACGATTTTTAAAATTTTATAATACTATTTGTTAAATATTTGGTTTTATTTTAGTTTATAATTTATAATTTTTTTTTTCTGGATTTTTATATGAATTGATAGTGGGCAACGCATACAAGAAGTTAGGAGAAGTTGTTTGGAGATGTCGGAATGCTTTTAGATGCTCAGGAAAACATTTCAGACGATCGATATAAATGGAAGGTATGCAAATTAAATTTTCGATCATCACTATTTTTATAAAAATTCTATTGAAGAAGGATTATTTATTTATCTATTTTTATTTTTTTAATGCGAGGGAAATGGATAAGAGCAGAAAAGGCAAGCCAGACGATGCTAGAGCGGGTATGAGGCGTTCAAATCAAGAGATTCGGTCTATAATGCATTTTATTTTCCTATTATGTAATTTGTGATTTTGATTATTGATTTTAATTATTGAAGTGATGATTTTGATTATTGATTTAATAATTGAAGTGTTTTACTAATTATAGGTATGAGGTGGCGGAGCAGAGTGGTGACCTCTTGCACGTTATTCGGTTTCCTTCTCATCGATGGCAAGGTGCTGTAAAATTAAATCTTAGTATTACTTTAATTTAATCTGCTGATTTCTGAATTTTTATATTTATTTTGTTGCAAGGAAACTATGGGTTTTTCAGACACCCTCGTGGAAAGGCCTCAGTTAGTTTTTATTTTTTTTCTTGTTTTTGTGTGCATCTTTTGTGTGTGATTTATGCATTACTTGTGTTTTTATTTTCTCAAATTTTTGGATGTTAAACTCATACAGAATCCTCTTTTTCTCTTCAGGATTTTAGTATTTAAATTCAAGATTTTTTTTGTGTATATATATTAATGTAAGGAACTGTGCAACATTTATTTTTGTTAGAGGCGTTGGACTTTTGGTTGTTTGCATATAGAAGCCATTGAATTTTTTCTTCATGGATTCGAAATAAAAATAGAAACCCTCCAAAAAAGTAGAAATACCCAAAAATGCCCAAAAACAAGTGGCTAACGGTAAGATTCGAGCTCCCAAATTGATTGACATTCCCTCCAAGACTAGATTTGATAGTAGATACATTTGAGCTGCTCTCAAAATTGAAGTCTTACCAACGGCTATCCAAAACTAAACCACAAACCTAAGTTTCTATTTGGCATGTTTATTTTCCAAATAATGATTTGACTTTCAACTTATTTTCTAAAATGGATTTTTCAAATCCCGCTTCATAATTAATGTGTTTTTTTTTATTGAATAGAGAGGACTTTTTGTCATACTTTTATTTTTGATATCAATGAGAATTAAACCCACAACCTATGATTTATGATACTTTGTACTCAATTACTAGACTATGAACTCAATGTGTTAAAAATAATAATCAGGTTGCACAAAATTTGAGTAAAAAATGGCCTTTATTTTCCAAATCTTCATATTCATTTTCCACAAAAAAAAATATTCATATTTCGCCTTTAAAATGTAACTACGACATGCCATCTCAAAATTAGTCCAAGATGAGACAATACAATATCGATTCACAATAAGGCAATCTTGCCGATGATAGTGCCAAAATCATTGTGAAGGACGATAAGTAAAAACTTAATTAGTTAATACAGACATTACCGACGAACTCTTGTGTGATAACTTTCACAGACAAACTCTAAAAATACTATTGTTGGTAATTTGCTAGAAATATGTTTGTGCTTACGAATCATTTTCAAGAAGGAAATAATTCAACATGTAAATGAATCAAACTTTTTTGTTTTACTATTTTTGCAAATTAAAAAATATTGAAAATTAACATTTGATTTTGAATAATTACATTATAATGTTTTATCTATTAAGCCTCTTCTTTTACGAGTGGCGGAAACTCAAGAGGTTATTTTCTATATTCCATTTTTTTTTTCTCTTTTCGTATTCTTGTTTCCTTTAAATGCTTATATTTTGATTTTTGTAATTGATTTTTGATTGATACTTGAAACATGCATCCACCAACTAAAAAAGAAAAAATTCGACATGCATAGACCATATTATTGTATTTTTTAATGATTTGATTTTAATCACTATATTGGTTACAAGATTCACATTTATTTTAATCACTATATTGGTTACAAGATTCACATTTATTTTAATCAGTATATTGGTTACGAGATTCACATTTATTTTCATTTTGAACATGCACATAATTTACTTTCACACCATATTAGCAAAAACATTTTCATTGTATCTTTTAACACAATTAATTCAAGGCAATACATAAACAGGAAACTAATCCCCAATTCTTGTCCAATCCACACACATCTTATGTAGATGAATGCACATACTTTATTACATGTAGTAGCATTAATTTTCTTCAAAGCTAAGAGATATTTCATAACAATTCATAAATTTCTCTAGTACATGAATGCACATAATTTATTTCATGTAATAATAGCATTAAATTTCGTCAAAGCTTAGAGATATACTACAAACAAATTCGACCGTTACTAAGAGGGACTATATCACATTATATCTCTAATTACCTCATATCATTCAATCTGAGCCGTCGATTTAATACAAGACATTTAAACCTATTAAACCCCAGTGATAATACACCCTGAGGCTTAATCCTGTTATTAAATTGTTCTGGCGGTATACCAGAAACATAAGCCCTCCCCCATGCATTTCATATTTTCTTATCTAAACTTGGTCTCACAAATGATAAATTAATGAACTAGTCCTTGTAAAAAATTATTAGTATTATGTATATATGTACTGATTTTGTGTATTTATTGTAAGAATTTTGTATATTTTGCGCAAAGAATTGTCTCCTAGTTGCATATTTCACTATAATATAAATTGATTTTGTATATTTTTTGTATGCATTTCTTTGCAAAGAATTGTCCTAGTTACATATTCTACTATATTATAAATTGGTTTTGTATATTTTTCGTAATAATTTTGGGGTTTAATTTTTTTTGCCTCTATTGGTATACTGAGAGTGTGTAAATAAAAATAGTGAAAAATGATTCTTTTCATATCTCAAAATGTATTTTTTTTTATATTCCATTGATAATATAAACGTAATGTACTAAAACACAATAATTTATCATAGACCAGTTGATAATATTACCCCTATTTATAATATCAAACCAGTTTTTTTGTCGAGTTATCTCTTGTTTTATAATTAATCCAAGTGGTAAACATAATAATTTATTTATAATTTTATAGGGGTAACATACAAAATTGCTCAAGTTAATCCAAATGTTCTTTCTTAAACGGTGTACAAACCGAATAATAATACACCAAATCCAGATAACTCAGGCTTCTATTTCTCAATCCTCATTTTCTATATTCTTTCTTTGTATCTATACATGTAGTTAATAGATATTTCACTATTTAATTAATAAAAATGACTCGCTACACAAAAGTAGACATGTTTATTTGCACGTGAAATTTCTGCTCTCTGTTTGTGACATTTGGCTCCTTATTTCCTTCTCTTTTTTTTTTTTTTACCCACCTTCGTTGTATTTATCTCGCACAAATGAAAAATTACACACAACAAAAAAAAAAAAGAGGAGAGAAAAAAAAGGAGAACAAAAATGCCTCTGCCTCCTCTCTACTGATTCAATTTCTCTCTTGATCTGATCTATCCTTCAATCCAATTCCAATATATTTCTCTCATTTTCACCTCTGAAACCCTAGATTTCTCTCTGATTTCGTTTCTCAATTTTTGCCTCTCTGGTTTGAGAGGCTTGAATGGATTTGGTGGGGAAGCCGGTGCGGAAGAAATTCCCGAAATTCGGGGTTTTCAAAGGCGTAATTGATTCGTATGATTCCGAGTCGGGGTATTACAAGGTTGTGTACGAAGACGGGGATTGTGAGGATGTCGACTCCGAAGAAGTTAAATCAATGCTGATGGAACCGACTGATGATGAAATTCCACTAGTTCCTGAGGAAAGTCAGATAGAAATCGGCGATTCTGTTTCCAATCAGATTGAAAAGGGTTCTGTGAAAAAGGGGCGGAAAAAACGCCGGATTTCTGAGCTGGGAAGTGAAACTCCTATAACTCCAACTCCTGTAAGAAGGAGTGCTCGCCAAGCAAGCAATGCAGCAAAAGCAGTAACTCTATCTTTATCTACTCCTGATTTAAACAATACTGAAACCAATCAGAGGAGAAATTTGGGTTCGCCCTCAAAATCTCAGAAAAGAAGGGGGCGGAAGAAAATCTCAGAAATTGTTGATTTGGGGCCCAAATTTGAGCTGCCACCTTCTTCGAAGAGCCTCGATTTGGAGGGGCTTCCTGTTTTGGATTTCTTTATGGTTTATTCTGCTTTGAGAGGTTTCAGTCGGCAGTTTTTTCTGAGCCCTTTTAAGCTCGAGACCTTTTTGAGCGCTTTGAAATGCACCGTTGCGAATCCTCTGATTGATTCGGTGCATTTTTCGTTATTGCATGCTTTAAAGAAGCATTTGGAAGTTCTTTCTGAACAAGGCTCTCAATCTGCTGCCCATTGTATAAGGTACTTTCTCTAACTAAAATCTTATTTAATTTTGGTATAATAAATTTATATTACGGTTTTTCCACTGAAGTATGGTCAAAATTAGGATCCTGTCACTCAAATTTCCAACTGATCTATTGAATTCTCAACAATTATCAATCAATTATTTACTCTTTTTTTTGTATATATTTTTCCATGCAGGAACCTAAATTGGGATCTCTTAGACCAATTCACCTGGCCAGTGTTGCTCTCCGAATACTTACTAATCCACAGCTCAGAAATTAAACCTAGCATCAATCTCCCAAATCTAAAATTACTAAGCACAGAATACTACACACAACCAGCCGAAATAAAGCTGGAAATCCTCCGTTGCCTCTGTGATGACGTAATGGAAGCTGATCTAATCCACTCTGAAATCGACTTGAGAAAAAGCGACGAGTCGTCAGAGCCGACTGGAGACTTCAATTGGCCCAAGAAACGAGGCAGGAAGCCCAAGCATGTGAAGGAGGAGGAGGAGTTGGTGCGAGCATTAAATGCTGGACCGGGTCCAGACGGGGAAGAGGAGGATGATAAGAACATAGACGAGTTGTCAGTGCCGGCTGGTGACTCCAGTCGGCCCAAGAAACGAGGCAGGAAGCCGAAGCATGTTAAGGAGGAGGAGGAGTTGGTGCAAGCATTAAATGCTGAACCGGGTCTGGACGGGGAAGAGGAAGGGGAGGATGATAAGAACATAGACGAATGTTTTATTTGCACGATGGATGGGAATTTGCTGTGCTGTGACGGATGCCCTAATGCTTTTCATTCTAGGTTTGCTTTGTATTATTAGGGTTTATTAATTAATTTAATTTAAAATAATTTAGTGGAAATGTAAACTACCTCTCTATGTTATTTCTTTACATTTGTATATTTTATTGCATGCTAACTCATAGTTTAAGAAGCTTTATTTAGAAATAGTTTGTTTATGTTTGCATGCACAAATATTATTTGTGATATTCAAATAATTTCATTTTTACATTTAATCGCTTAATTTCATCATTTCGTGATTCAATTTTTATATTTAATTTTATATTTATTTTATGTGTGTTGGGGTTGCAAAGGATCTATTACCTTGTTAATGTTCGCAAGCAAAAATACCATATTCATGATATCCAATCATTCGACATTTACCGCTTAAATTAAACATCATATTCTAATAATTTCTTCTTATTATTTGTTTATTTTTATATTATTAGGTGTGTTGGGGTAGCGAAGGATCAATTGCCAGAAGGAGACTGGTACTGCCCTGAATGCTTAGTCAATATGAAAGATAATGAGAAGGGTGAAATTACGCAAACGCCCCTGAAGGATGTGAGGGGAGCAGATATGTTGGGAATCGACCCGCACGGCCGCCTTTATTTCTGGACTAGTGACTATTTGTTGGTGTATGTTTCTTTTTTCTTTTTCTTTTTCTTTTCCTTTTATTTCCTTTTATTTATTAATTAATTTTATTTATTTATATGCCCTCTTTTGTTTTTCCATTTGCATGTAAGATTCACAAACTAGCTTATTTCCTATGTTTTTTTGTGGGGGTATATATATGATATATTTTAGTTTTGAAGAGGTAAATGTGATATTTTGATGCTTTGCAAAGGCGTGCATGGAATTGTATGCCTTGGTTATGATATTCGTATTAATTTATACAAATAAAATATTGTGTGAGCGCGTATTTATTAACTAGTTAATATACATATTTAACATTAACAATATTTGCGTTAATAAATTATTTTATTTTTTTATTTTCTAAATCTTTGTGTTAATGTTGAATTGGAAAAATAGATTCTGTATCAATTTTCGTTTGTCAATAGGTTTTGAATCTTAAATGGTAAAACTGAACTGAAAGCTTGTTCTTATTTTGCCCAAAGTTAAGTTAAGTTATTTTTATTCATGATATTTTCTATTTTGTAGGGTTGTGATATTTTGGTGTTTTGTAGAGGCATGTTTGAAATATATATACATATACATACATCCCTTGTTTATAATTTTCGTATTAATTTGTATAGAATAGTTTTGTTTTGTATAATTGTGTTTGTATTTGTTTCTCTTTCCTTTTTTGTATAAGCTTATATACTTGCATGGAATAATAAAATGCTTTCTTTTTTTAATATAAATATGTTCTGTTAACAATATTTGCGTAAGTAATTTATTAATTAATTTATGTTTATTTATTTTCGAAAGCCATGTTTTTAATGTCTAAAGCTTATTAATAAAATAAATATGAGTAACTTATTCACCATCATAAATATATGGGTTATGTATACTTTTGTCTTAATATTGACTCAGATTAATATTTTTATTTATTTTGTGCCTGATCTTAATTTTTTGATAAATAGTTTATATAGCACAGTAATACATTTATATTCAGTAAATTTCGTAACATATGTGAATTATTTATTTTGTTGGTATAGACATGCTGATACAGAGTATTTTTTTAAAATTCGATATTTACATGAATTCTAGAAATATTATTCATGAACTGACTAAATATTTTTTTAATCAAATTTTACGCCGAAAACATAATTTGCGGTAAATAATATATATTTATATACAAAACACAGCATTTATTGTCTTATAGACAAATACATGGAAGCTAAATCTAACAAATTAAACTTTATGAATCTTATATCATATAATTTCCTTGCGCAAGCGCCAGCATGCTAAATGCATTAGTAATAATTTAATATTTCTTTCTCCATTTATTTCCTTAATAGAAAATTCTCATAATTCCAAATTTTTTCATTTTTCAGATCGGATTCATACGAGACGGCTGATTCATGCAACTATTATAACAAAAGCGATATTGTTTCCGTTCTAAAATTGCTCAATGCATATCATTCTACATACTGCACGATTATCGAAGAGATTTCTTCTCGTTCGAGTGTTTCTCTAGAATCTTCTTCCCTGTGCAATGGCGCAATTCAAGATATTGAAATTTCACCGAAAAAGGAAACTTATCATTCTGACCCCTCAGAAAATCAAAATGGCACCGAAACTGTTGATGAATTGAATCTCTCCACTCCAAATCCCCTTCAAATCGAAGATGCGAATTGTACAAATTCTGAAGAAGAAAAATCATTTCTCACGCCAAATTGGGGCAAAAATGGTACATTAATGGTTTGTGATAAAATTTCTGATCCAACTTGTTACATAAATTCGTACAGTTTTGGCCGTCTGGCCCTTTCCATTTGTGTGGAATTTCTGCGTGTTTTGGCTGAAAACAGACAGCTAAAGAAACCAATTGAGGATTTTTCAGCTTTACAACTGAAGGCAATTCACAATATAGCCCCTACATTTTGTTGGAATTCTTATCAAAAGTTTCCGATCGAAATTCAAAAGGAAAGCTGTGGCTGGTGCGTCCCATGCAGAGCTTCAGAAACCGGATCTTATAATTCAATTTGCGTATTTAAGGCTGCATTTAATGAGAAGCAAACTGAGAGTTTGAATAAAGCGAGAGAACTAGGGTTTGATGAAACGAGCCATATTTCTTCAGCGATCCACTGTGTTTTGTCGCTTGAAGAAAGATTGAGGGGTTTATTGTTAGGTCCGTGGGAAAACCCTAATTTTAGCGAGACTTGGCGAAACGAGGCTTCAAATGCTTTGGATGTGAAATCTCTCAGTAAATTGCTTCTCCAAGTAAGCTTTATCTCATTTTAATACTTACACCTTTTTATTCATTTAATACGAATATAAATAGTTCATGCACGATTTACTCCTCTATACTTAATTTACAGCATAATACCAAATTTCCTATTATCATTCACGTATAAAACGACTATTTAACACTCTCAGCATCACATCCAATACTTCAAAACAAAGCAACAACCTTTACAAACTCTCTACAAATAACCAACCATTCACGCACAAAATCCGTCCTCAAGAATCTCAGCATCACATCTAATAATTCAAAACAAAACAAAGTAGTCCTTAAGAATCATCACATCTAATAGTTGAAAGCAAAACAAAGTAGTCCTTAAGAATCATCACATCTAATAGTTCAAAACAAAACAAAGTAGTCCTAAGAATCATCACATCTAATAGTTGAAAGCAAAACAAACTAGTCCTTAAGAATCATCACATCTAATAATTCAAAACAAAACAAAGTAGTCTTAAGAATCATCACATCTAATAGTTGAAAGCAAAACAAAGTAGTCCTTAAGAATCATCACATCTAATAGTTGAAAACAAAACAAAGTAGTCCTTAAGAATCTCTGTATAAATTATCTGTTCCAGCTGGAAACCAACTTGAGGCGTGCAGCCCTACTTTCCGACTGGACGCGTCCAGTGGATTCCACAGCAGTGGTTGGCTCAGCAGTCCACATCTCGATCCGGCCGGCCAACGTCTCGACCGGATCGGTCAGGAAGCGGGGCAGACCGGGTCGCAAATCCAATAACAACAACAACGGATCCGGTAAGAAGACGGAGTCTAACGTGGGGATCAATTGGTGGCGGGGCGGCCGGCTCTCGCGCGAGGTTTTCAGCTGGAAGAGGCTGCCTAGGGCTTTGGCTCATAAAGCGGGCCGCCAAGGTGAATAATTTCGTATTTTTTTAGTATATGTTATTTTGAAATGTAGAAAAAAAAATTTAAAAAGTATGTATGTGATTTAGAAATGTTGTGTAAATTTCAAATTTTTTGCGTATGTTGTGGAAGATTGTTTGTGAAATGTATAGAATTTATATTTGAAATTTTGTATTTTTTATAAACTTTCCCGACAAATATGTTGTGGGTACTGGTTAGTTAGGCTTAGATTACATTTTATTTTCAGTAAGTTATTTTTTTTACTATAGGTGGGTTGAAGAGAATACCGACGGTTGTGTATCCGGAAGGATCGGATATAATTGCGAGACGGATTAAGTGTGTTGCTTGGCGAGCAAGTCTCGAGATGTCAGATAGTGTCCCTCAGCTCATTTTTCAGGTTAAAATATTATTTTTTTTTCTCGTCTGATTTTGTAAGTAAAAAAAATGGGAAATAAGATATATTTCTTATATTATTTTTTCATTTTTTAGGTTAAAGAACTTGAATCGTACATTAAATGGGCTGATATTGGCAGCTCTCAGCCATTTTGTCCTGTTACAAAAGAATCAAAAAGAGCCGTAAAACAGTTCAAACAAGTCATAGTTTGGCGAAAAATAACCGAAGGACCAATCACAAAATACCTGTTAGATTTCGGGAAAATTGAAAAAAAGAGGAATATTCCCCCAATTGTTGTGAAACACGGCACCAAATTTGAGGAGCCGAATAATGAGAGAGTCAAATACTGGCTCGCTGAAAATCATTTGCCTCTTCATTTGTTAAGGCATTTTGAGGAGAAGAAGTTCTTCCGTCAGATGAAGAAAAAAGACGGTTCTACCCCTGCCCCTACTGAAAAGTCAAATGAGGAGAAAAATGAAGAGTCTGCCCCTGAAAAAGAAGGTTCTACCCCTGCCCCTTCAGAAAAGTCAAACAAGAAGAAAAAAGACGGTTCTACCCCTGTTCCTTCGGAAAAGACAAAGAAGAAGAAGAAAGACGGTTCTACCCCTGCTCCCTCGGAAAAGCCAAAGAAGAAAAAAGACGGTTCTGCCCCTGCCCCTTCTGAAAAGTCAAAGACAAAGTCAAAGAAGAGAGTCAACCCTAGTGAGGATTTGGGCGAATCCAGTGTGAAAAAGCAGAAACGGGTTTTTGTATTTGACCACCTTTTTGAGAAAGCTCAGAAAGCAGATACTGAAAAGTGTGGGCGGTGCGATAAAGATGTGGCCATAAGGTAAATATAATTCTTTATTTAGTTATTAAATAAATTATATTATCTTGTTATTTTTGCCCTTTTTAATTTTCTATCATTTATTTTGGCTAACTTTTTTTCCCTTTTTCTGTTTTTTATTTTCAACAGTGAAGCTGTGACCTGCCAGTCTTGCGAAGGTAAAAATCTCAAAATAAAATGATCAGCTATAATAATAATAATAATAATAATAATAATAATAATAATAATAATAATAATAATAATAATAATAATAATAATAATAATAATAATAATAATAATAATAATAATAATAATAATAATAATAATAATAATAATAATAATAATAATAATAATAATAATAATAATAATAATAATAATAATAATAATAATAATAATAATAATAATAATAATAATAATAATAATAATAATAATAATAATAATAATAATAATAATAATAATAATAATAATAATAATAATAATAATAATAATAATAATAATAATAATAATAATAATAATAATAATAATAATAATAATAATAATAATAATAATAATAATAATAATAATAATAATAATAATAATAATAATAATAATAATAATAATAATAATAATAATAATAATAATAATAATAATAATAATAATAATAATAATAATAATAATAATAATAATAATAATAATAATAATAATAATAATAATAATAATAATAATAATAATAATAATAATAATAATAATAATAATAATAATAATAATAATAATAATAATAATAATAATAATAATAATAATAATAATAATAATAATAATAATAATAATAATAATAATAATAATAATAATAATAATAATAATAATAATAATAATAATAATAATAATAATAATAATAATAATAATAATAATAATAATAATAATAATAATAATAATAATAATAATAATAATAATAATAATAATAATAATAATAATAATAATAATAATAATAATAATAATAATAATAATAATAATAATAATAATAATAATAATAATAATAATAATAATAATAATAATAATAATAATAATAATAATAATAATAATAATAATAATAATAATAATAATAATAATAATAATAATAATAATAATAATAATAATAATAATAATAATAATAATAATAATAATAATAATAATAATAATAATAATAATAATAATAATAATAATAATAATAATAATAATAATAATAATAATAATAATAATAATAATAATAATCGTCGTCTGTTTTAATAATAATAAATTAGACTTATTCTGGCACTCTTCAAGTTTGTTGTACTTGGATATTTTCTATTCATGAACCTCTGGTAGTATTTTAATTCGCAATTGTAATGTTCGAACATTTTAAGTGTTTCTTGGTTGGCTCTGAGTTTGCTTCTTCTGAGCTATTCTATCATATTCCCTTATTGATCTGAAGTTTCATTTATCAATATTATGTGCTTATAAAACTGTAATCTGATTTGTTATGATCATTGCATAAATATTGGGGGCTTCTTACAAGCTTTCTGTAACTTCATTTCAGCAAATCATTTTACAGAAATGCTTGTTCTTTATAAACACACTATATTTTCAGTGTGTAAAATTCCCTGTTTGCAAAATCCTCAGCTCCCCATATGACAGTGTTTATTTTCATGAATATTCAATATTTACACAATATTATGTTTGTGTAAAACATAGTATATTTGTGGTACTCAGGATATCTGAAGATTTATCAGACATCTTTCAGTATATGTACAATGTGCATGTATATTCCTTATTTACCGAAATACTCATTTGGTAAATATTCTGTATTTGTATTGAATATTCCATTTGTTGGAGACTGTATCTGATATCCATGAATATTATCTTCTCTTAATCCAAGTCTCTGATATTTTCCAGTATTTTGTCTGGATTTGACTGAAAGATATGTCGTTTATGTATTATGCATGAATCTTGCATTAAATTTTTTTGTTCTTTAGTGATTTATTAGATTAATGCACCATGATTCCTAGCTAATTAATTCTTTCTCTTTTTCTGAACAGGATATTTCCATCGCAAGCATTTCAAATTACCAAAGGACATAACCGCTATTCTATTCATCTGCATTAAATGCAGCAAGGACCAATCTGCAAAAAAGCCACAACCAAAGAAAAGCCCCAAAAAGGAGAAATCCGAACGAAAATCAAAACCAAAGGCTTCTAAAAAGAAAAAGAAGCAAAATTTCAATCTGAAAAAGAAGATAGAACTGGAATTAAGAAGAAGCGATAGAATCCTTGCTAAAAAGCCTCAGCCAAAGAAAAAATCCAAAAAGAAATACAAGAAAAAACCTAAAAAATCTGAATCTAAAAAAATTACTAATATAATACCAAAAACCCTTGATGAATCAGAAACTGAATTAACTTGGCCGAAAAGGAAAAGAACCTTTTCGCCTCATTCTTACTGGCTTAACGGTCTGCATTGGACCGGCAAATTAAATGATGAATTAAATATTCATTTTATTAGGTCAAAAATCATATTTCCAACTGAAAATTTTGATGAATCAGCTTCTAATTCTAAGCCAGTTTGCTCTCTATGCGTAAAAGAATATAATTCCCAGTCCCTCTATATTAGCTGCGATAAATGTGAAGGTACCACATTTCAAACTAAATATTGACATATTTCATCTTTTTTATTTATCTTTTAATTAATATTTTGTATTAATTTTTGTCTTTAGAGTGGTTCCATGCTGATGCTTATCAGGTCAAAGCTGAAAATACAAACAAGTTGATAGGGTTTAAATGCCATAAATGTCTTAAAAGAGATATTCCTATATGTCCTTATAGTGAAAACTCTCAAGCCGAACAGAGTAAAGATGTTCCGCAAGAACAGAATAAGCTATCTGGTACCTCTGTTGTTTCACCATCTTCAAACAAAGAACAAACAGGGGATTTTATGAATATTGATGAAAAACCAAATGATTGGAATTCTGATTTTATGTATGTGGTTCCTCAAGAAGATATAATAGAGGCGATTTTTGGAGAGGAAAAAGACGAAAATGACATGGATATTGAGCCTTCTAATGGAATTTCTCAAATGGACCGAAATTCTATGGAAATTGAGCCTTCTAATGGATTTTCTCAAATGGACCTGGTTCAGGAAGAAACTGGTGAACCAAACAAGAAAATGAATGGTTTGTGTTTGGACGAATCGAAGGAGGAATTAAATGGTGAAGGAGAGAGAAACGAGGAGAGAGAGAGTAAAGTGGATGGGAATGGATCCAGCTGATTTTGAATGCTTCAGGTCAAAAACGTTTTTATTTTTTTTGTTTCTTTTTTAGAATTTTATTTTTATATTATTATTATGCTTAAAATGGGATGGTAGTGGATACTTTTAATGTGATTAGATGATAATTGGCTGTTGAGAGTTTTTAGAGTTTAGGATGCTAAATTATGTTGGTTAAATACACCATGACTTATTTCAGTCAGATAATCAAATTAGTTTAAGTTGCGCAATTTTCGTGTTTCACATCAAAATTTCTCCAGTAAAAAATAATAAGTTATGAATTATATTTTTTACTGGACAAATTTGAGGCTGAGATGAGGTTGTGGGAAAGTTATTTCCGAAATTAAAAACCTAGAGAGTAATTTAATCAAGTTTCGCGTAATTATTTCTTTAAATAAATACATGAACGAAAATTAAGACAAAATACGTACAACTGTAAACTATTCATCCTGTTGATGAAATGCATGGCTATTAAACCCTAATTGTGGGCCAACTCAACCTAAAACTTGTTTCGAGCAAACAATACAAATCTCTACTGAATATATATTGCATTAAGTGCAATATATTCATTCAACGTATTCATTTACTTTAACACTTATTCCTTGTCTTTCGGCAATAAATTCACACATTTGAGCCTTTTCAAAAAGAAGAAAATTTAAAAATAGACAGCCAATATTTCGCTACGGTTTAAATCAAGCAATAAATGTACTAAATCTCATATTTAATAGTCACAATGGGTCGAGTTTGGGTTAACTAATCAAACCGTTTTTTCTCGGTTGAGGAACAGCCAATGAGATGCTGCCACCTCATACAAAAGTTGGTTGTCATCTTATATTTTTCAATTCTTTATTTCCTTTCCTACTCCAAGTTTATATGTTATTTTATATTTTTAGTTTTTATTTTCATAATTCATAATTATTGCTTTCCAATTATAAACTTAAATTATTAAATAGCCTTTGCATATACTTATTACGTGGTGAATATCCCAAGTTTCTATTTCTCACAAACCCTTGACATGTATACATATGAAATTATAAAATTTGTTTTTTATTATTTTTTCTTTATTGACATGAATTATATATGGTTAATCTATATTTGTATAACATACACTTAATAAATCTCAAAACCCGAAATCATCGGGTTGAATTTTTTTTAACGATTATGGGTTGTGCTTGGGTTGAGAAAATCTAAACCCGTTATAGTTGGGTTGTGTTATAATTTCGCCCTAAATACGTATAACCCGGCCCATGTACACCCCTAGTTGGCTCAGTGCATTAAATGCATTGAGCTGTGCATTTAATGCACTGAGGAGTCGAAACTCGAAAGCTAATGAATGAACACTGACTTTCTTGTGTCACAACGGGTTGGATTTTGTTGACTTGAACTCAACCCAACCCGTTAAGAGGTTGAGATTCAGATTTGCCAATCAGACCCGTTAACCCGATAAGTCTGGTGGCTAAACAGATCTTGTCGACTCGACGAGTCGGAGTCGGGATTGCAAACCCTAATTTGCACATACATTGTGCCTGATTATGTATGGACTTTGGTACATTGAATGATGTGATTTTAGGTTTTGAATTCACTAAACCCTAAGTTCAATGCATTTGCTGTTAAAGTAACAGCTGATTATTTCATGTAATGCATGCATAGTACAAAAATTATGGTACTTTAAGAATAGAAAGACAAAGATTTCTTATACAAATTTTGCGGTTTTATTTGTTTGCAAGTTTCTGTTCATGGTTTAGTCAAGTTTGATTTTTTTATCTATTTATCCTTTTTATGTATGTATTTATTTATTTATTCATTTATTATCCAAGCTCCTCTTGATTAATCTTGGCATTGATTAAATATTCAGGCTGGTACCAGTTATTCATATCGTTACCAAAATTGGTTATTAAATGGATATAGACGTTAATTTGAAATCCCCAAAAATAAATCAATAATTAATCACAACTTGAATATAATTATCTAATCTATTTATTTTTCTTATTGGCAGATGTTTTTTATTTATTTTCGGAGCGGGAGTTCACTGGTTGACCGTGTTGACTCAGTTGTAAAATAATTGCTGATTATCTACTCACTTAATCTAGGTTTTAAGTGATGTTTCTAATTATATTGCTTATTCATTTTATACTGGAAATCCAGTTTTTATTAAATTTTAGTAGTAGAAATTGTAGACATTTTTTTTCTTCAGGATGCTAATTATTTGTAGTTCTTTTAATTGAATAGATTGAGAACATGAGAAAAAATTAAGTGTATTTTATATTGCATTGATTTTATGCCTCCAGGATAAATAAGTGTTTTTTCATTTGCAATTTGAATTTTGATAAATAAGTGTTTTTTTTTTCATTTTATGCCTCCAGAAAAATTTACTTTGTATTGCTTATAATACCTATATTATATATATTTTTTTGTAATATTTATATATTGATTTAAACATATACACTATTTTGGTAAAACATATACTGCATTCTGATGGTTTCATTCGGGCCGAAAAAGAAATGTTCTAATGCACATACTATTTTGATAAAATGTACAGTCCGTAAGAGAAAATATGTTGCAATACACAGACTATTATGATAAGTCCATCCTGATGGTTTAGTTTGGGCAGAAAAAGAAATGTTCTAATATACTTTCTATTTTGATAAAAATATATAGTCCATCCTGATGGTTTGATTTGGGCCGAAAAAGGAAAAAATCTCTAATATACTATTTATATAAAAATATGTACTGCATCCTTAGCTTTATCTAGGCCGAAAAATATTGTTCTAATATATACTATTTTGATAAAATACACTCTGCATCCTGCTGATTTAATTTGGGCTGAAAAAGTGAAAAAAATGTTCTACTACAATACTATTTTGATAAAATATATATTTTATTTGGGCCGAAAAACAAAAAATGGTTCAAATGTCTTATTATACCTTTCAATGTATTAGAGGAACTATTACGGAGCACAAGTCCACTGAACCGGACCAATGAATACACTCCACGCCATATATTCTGATTCTTCCTTTCTTAGCGGCCCAATTGCAATATTACAAGTGCAAGTTTGAGGAGAAAACGGAAGAAGGAAGAAGACGACTGAAGAGAGGAGAAGAAATGGCGGCGAATGAATCGAGTGAGAATAGAGATCTTGACGCCTCTCTCAAACCTTTCTATCAGAGGGCTTCTGAGGCCGAGGTGCGTATCAGTACCAACATTGCTACATGATACTGAATTGTACTATTTTTTCGTGTTTAATATTCCATTTTCAGTTTATATTTGATACCTGTGCTGTTTTGTTTTGTATAAAAAATGGTGCGAAGATACTGAAGTTTTTCCTCTTTTTTCCATCTATATGAAAATTGTTGATCATTAAGATCAACTTGATGTATTTGATTTGATTAATATCCTATTTAATATACTCAATTGATGGTCAATAGAAGCATATATATTTCCCTTTGACCTTAATTCACTTTCTGATTCTCGAAACAATGATAAAAAAATTACTAAATTTCATCAATTATATCAATTGCTAAATTTGCCAGAAATTCTGATATATTCAATTCCACCTGTATAATTGAAATCTGTTATACCATTTTTGTACATGCAGGATCGATTGGCCAAGCTGGAAGCATTGCTTGTTAAGAAAGGTAATTTCACCATTGCATTTCTTCATGCTTTTTATTAATCATACATATCATTTTATTATATTAATTAATTAATGATTTTTATTATCTTATTTCAGATGAATCTGAAAATGATACCAAAATCTCGTCAGTAATAGAAGAATTTCAGTCCAAGCTTAATATTGCTAATTCTGAGCTGGCATCTGAAAGAGAAACAGTAGTTTTATTTTTTTATTTTTATTCTTTACGTTTTTTCTTTTATATATAGCTCATATCGGTTTCTATATTTCGTTATTTATTTTTAATTTGACACATTTAGGCTTGTAAAGAGATTGAAATGCTTAAAGCTGAAAATCAGAAGCTTCAGTACCGAATTAGTCATCTTATAAAGGCATTAAATGAAGCAGATTCAAAACTAGCAGCTTGTAAAGGTAAAAACAAAATTGAAAAAGAATAAAAGAAAAAAGTAATTAAATCGAGATCTAACATGATTTGTACAATTTACAGGATGCTGATGAACCGCAAGAGCAAGATTTATTTACATCTGAAGTCACATTAATTGATGGGAACTTTATTTGTCTAATTATTATTCTTATTTTATTTATTTTGGTTTAGTTTATTTTTGTGCTCGGTAGTATATACTGTTAAGACGAGATTATTTTGATTTTATGCACTTCTGTAATTTACCTGGTGATTATTTGATATATGTTGTGAAATTTAATTGAGTATATATCGCTGCTTTGGAGGATCCAAATCTCAATTTTATTACCTCATCCGATTTGAATCTAGTCTTACCATATTAAAATTCATCTCAATCCATTGATATTTTCTGAAATTTCACTAAAAAAACACAAAAAAAACCACATTATCCTTGTAAAACCCTTTTGTTACTTCTACAAAAAAAAGAAAAGAAAAAAAGAAGTAAAAGCAGATAATATTTCCTTACCGGATCCGGATGATTAAAACCTCACACCCGTTAACTCGCCCCACCCTTTATAAAACCAATCCGACGGCGCGGATCAACCCTAAAACCCTAACCCTAACTCTCTCTAAAACCCTGCCTATAATACGCATCGCCTCCTTTCTCCCTCCTCTTTCCTCCTCTAAACCCTAACCTCTCCCCTCTTTCCATCATGGCGTTGTACCTCCAGTTCGAGTCTTCATCGGGCTACGCAGCGTTCCAGGCTTACGGCATCGATGAGATTGGGCAGAACGTGGAGGCCGTGCGCAACTCCGTGCTCGACCTGAACCGTTTCGGCAAGGTTGTTAAGCTGATTGCGTTCTCGCCTTTTGGATCTGCTGTTGATGCTCTTAACCAGATCAACGCTGTCTCTGAAGGTTGGGATTAAAACTGTACTTGAAAATATATTGATTTGATTGAATTCGTTTCGTTTCGCTTAATCTGTCATTGATGATGCATATATGTTCGTATTAGTAGGCGTAGTAGCAGAAATTACTGATTAAGTTGTATCTTGATATGATTGAATTCGTTTTGTTTCAATAAATCTATCACCAGAAGTAGTGTTTCATGATATTTTTATGATAAGAATCACATTACTGAAAGATTTTGATAAAAGTCTAATAGCTTGTTATATTGTTGTAATTATTATTATACCTAAGTTATGTTTATTTCTCTGTAAAAAGGTATAATGACTGATGAATTGAGGAACTTTTTGGAGCTGAACTTACCGAAAGTGAAGGAAGGAAAGAAACCAAAATACAGTCTCGGTGTTGCAGAGCCAAAACTCGGCTCTCAAATTTCAGAAGTGACAAAAATCCCTTGCCAATGCAATGAATTTGTATTGGAGCTTCTTCGTGGCGTCAGATTGCACTTTGATAAATTCATCAAAGATTTAAAGGTTCAGAAAACTCATTATTATTACTTTTCTTTTTTGTTAATTTCAGTTAGTTGATCAATTAATCAATTTTTTTTGTGATTTAAATAGCCAACAGATTTGGAGAAAGCACAACTAGGTTTAGCGCATAGTTACAGCAGGGCGAAAGTGAAATTTAATGTGAATCGTGTGGATAATATGGTAATTCAAGCCATTTTCTTGTTAGATACACTTGACAAGGACATTAATACCTTCTCTATGAGAGTCAGGTTTGTTTTCAATTAATTCTATCACATCATTTATAAATCTCTCAAACATTGTTCTCACTTTATATTGATGAAATAAATATGTTGTGTTTTTACAGGGAGTGGTACTCGTGGCATTTTCCTGAGTTGGTGAAAATAGTTAACGATAATTATCTTTACGCTAAACTCGCAAAGTTTGTGGAAAATAAATCGGAATTATCCGAGTCTAATATTCCTGAGTTGGCTGATATTGTTGGAGATGAAGATAAGGCCAAGGAAATTGTTGAAGCCGCCAAAGCCTCCATGGGTAAATACTTCACTTTTAATACTTCATTTTCTAGGGTTTAGGGTTTAGTGCTCAAAACAGTACCAGTTCCATAAAATTTTAGGCTTTAGGGTAACTTAACCATTTGTACTTAATTTCCTAGGGGTTAGGGTTTAGTGCTGAAATAGAACCAGTTTGGTAAAGTGACTTCTATTTCTTGTGATTTTTTTCTTTTTCAAGTTTTTTTACCTTTAAAATATCATATTTACACCTCCAAGACTACGAATGTCAGATTCACACTTCTAAAATCCACAATATTTACCCCTCCAACAGTGCAAATATCAAATTTATCCTTCCAAATTCTAAAATTATCACATCTACCCTTTTAAATCTTCATCATACACACAAACCACCCTACTAAACTCTCTCCCTTTTTCAACATTTGCAGGTCAAGATCTCTCCCCAGTCGACCTAATAAACGTCCAACAATTTGCGAAGCGCGTGATGGACTTATCCGAGTACCGCAAGAAGCTGCACGAGTACCTGGTGACGAAGATGAATGACATCGCGCCGAACCTCGCTAGCCTCATCGGCGAGGTGGTCGGCGCGCGCCTGATCTCGCACGCCGGCAGCCTCTCAAATCTCGCCAAGTGTCCTGCTTCCACTGTGCAGATTCTCGGCGCTGAGAAGGCTCTCTTTAGGTATGGATCTGTTTTGCTTTTGTGTTGGTATAATATGTGTTTTGTTTTTAGTTTTTTCCTCCTTTTTCTTTTTCTTTTCTTTGTTTTTAAGTGTCCTGCTTCCACTGTTCAGATTCCCGGGGCTGAGAAGGCTCTGTTTAGGTCTGGATCTGTTCTGTTGTTTTGCTTTAGTGTTGTTAGAAGAGGGTTTTTTTGTTTTTCTTGGTTTTTGAAGTGTTTGTGGAGTTAGATTTTTGAGTTTTTTGTTTTTGGTTGTTGTGTTTGCGTGAGTAGTGAGGTTTGACTTGGTTTGTTCACGAAATGTGTTGTTGATTTGTAGATTGATTTAGGTACTATTTCTGTATTTTTTTTTAATATATATTTTCTCCTTTTTTGTTTTTCTCTTTCTTTTTTCTTTTAGTGCTTGTAGATTAGCATCTGTATACTGATCTCATGTGGAAATAGTACCATTAATTGTTTTTTTTTCATTATTTGTAGTTTTTGCATGAATAATTAGCTTTAATTCAGAAAATGTAGGATTAATTTATAGTTTAATATAGGTTAATTAGTGTTTTTATTATATTTGTTGAGGTGTTTTTTTTATTAAATTGATTTTGTGAAATGATTGATATTGTAGGGCGCTGAAGACAAAAGGAAATACACCGAAATATGGACTTATATTCCACTCATCATTTATTGGCCGTGCTTCAGCTCGTAATAAAGGTCGCATGGCTCGCTATCTCGCTAATAAATGCTCTATTGCTTCTCGCATCGACTGCTTCTCAGGTCAGGAAAAATCTTAATATTGCAATCTTAATGCTATAATGTTGTACATTTTTTTGATGATTTTGATTGGTGGATTTTAGAAATGAATACTACTGTGTTTGGAGAGAAACTAAGGGAGCAAGTTGAGGAGAGACTTGATTTCTATGATAAGGGTGTTGCTCCTAGGAAAAATGTTGATGTCATGAAATCTGCCATGGAAAACTTGACACCTAATGAAGATGGTACGTATCATTAATCAAGACTTATGATTAATAACTATACTTTATTAGTATTATTGAATGCATGCTCATGTATTTATGTGTGTTTAAATTATGATTCGTAATTTGTGTTTTTTTTACAGGTGAGGGAAAGAAGAGTAGCAAGAAGAAGAAGAAACCTGAGAGTGAGGAAATGGATATTGATGAGCCGCAAACTGAGAAAAAGAAGAAAAAGAAGCAGAAATTAGAAGATGAGGCTGTTAATGGTGAGGAGCAAAACGGAACGGCAAAGAAGAAGAAGAGTAAGAAGGATAAAGATGAGGATGGAGATGTGAACATGGGGACTGAATCTAAGAAGAAGAAAAAGAAGAGCAAGAGAGAAGAGTAAGTTAGAGAAAGAGAGAGTTTACGAGGGCTGGCTGTTTGGTTTTATGCCCCTAATTGTGTTTTGTGGGTATTTAAACCATTAATTGGTTAAATGTATTGGATTTTCTTGTTGCTATGTTTATTTTTTGTTTTATTATGAGCTTAGGTAGTAATGTATTGTAGAAGTTCTAGATTTTGTTTGATACTTGGAATTGTCCTTGTTGACTTTTTTATGCTTTATGATATTTATTTCATATTTAAAAGTTAAATAACCTATAGAGGACAATTGAAAGTTGAGTGACTTATTTGATCATATTTATTTGTAAAGAGCGCAAATATATGGAGCTCGGGTAAGCAATAGTTTTTACTGAAGAGGTAGTATGCGCTGCTAATTCCATATTTTCTTTTTTTGCACAGTGTCGTGTTACATTAGGAGTCGTCGGCAAAGGATTAAAATAATATTCATGCATACATGTGTTGATGTATTAATGCATAAAACATCAAGCTAGTAATAAGATCAGTTCGTTTACAATCTTCATCATACGATTTAGGATTTGAGATTTCATAGTTGGACCATGCCATGACTATGGTTTATGTGTTCCTAATTGTGTCGAGTTGGAAGTCAATTTAGATTTATTGATGGTTGCTTGTATTTAATTATTGGGTAGCGCTGTTTTTAGAGCTAACTTTTCTTCATCTAGAGCGACATTTAATTTTTTTATCAAAAATTCTGAAATACCCTTCCTTTTGTTAGGCAAGATAATAATTACACATAATTATTGATTGATTTGTGTATCGATGCTTCCAGAATTAATTTCAATAAATATAGTAACTATCAATAATGCAAATAAAACCAAATATTTCATCTATCCAAACAACAATTTATAACTGTTCGAACGTACATATTGCATGTTGGAAATTTTATTGAATTGCCATCTTCTAATAACATGTCTGTATATACTATTAAAAAAACATATATGTGTATTTGAACTAAATATGACTTCAAATAGCTAATCAGACATAAAAAATTTCAATTCAGTATATTTTATAATTCATTAATGTAATATAATAAGTCCATAGTAATAACATATAAAAAGAGCTTCAATTATTTCAATTCACATCATTCATACATCAATATTTAACTTTGGTTAAACAATGATAATATCAATATTCTAAGTTAATCTCCAATGACCCGAATTATTCCTGAGAAGAAAAAAGAATGGCACAAAAATTGGCTAATCAATAAGAACACACAGCAAAATATATCATATTTGTTTCATTTGTAGTAATAGCTGCCATATTTGTTGAATTAATTATGAAACAAACAAATCAATGTTCTGCAATAATTATCTAGAATAATTATAGGAAAGGTATTTCGGGAATTTTGATAAAAATATTAAATGTCATTCTAGACGATGAAAACTTAGCTCGAGAAATAATATCGCCCTTAATTATTTGGTGTATATGTAAAGAGGAAGTTAAAAAAACTTAAAAACTTAAAATTTCTTAACCAATTTCGTTTATTTTAGCTTCCATCAATATTTCAATACTGGGTGCATGATATTTCAAAAGGAAACTAATTAACCAATTCATGTGTAGAAATGCAAAGAAAAGGTGTAAGATAATGTGAAACATTATGATATCGAGTCTTCATTGGAGAGATCATATAACAGTTTATCATGCCTAAGTCGTGTTATTCACGCGATTTTCATTTTTCATATTTGAAGAATTCTATGTGACTCAAAAGCATGGCACGTGGCCGATTGAACTGATGATAAGCATGTATAAGTTGCTCGAAAGGTAAAAGAAGACCAAAGGACTATATGGGCAATTGATTATTTTGTCCAATATAATTTAGTTTATGAGTATATTAAAAAATTTTGATGGTCATTTGTGTTTCAAAAATTATGTAGGTTCACGACGAATTTAAACAGGACACGTAAGAAGTTCAATGTAATGCAATTTTTCCTATTTTTTTTGAAGATTCATCAATTTAATTCTCAATAAAGTGATATTTCCACCGAGTTATTGTCGTCCTCTTGAGGAAGATCAGTATTGGCGGCGATATTCGTGATCGGGTTAATGGTGGTATTTGATGCCGGGTTGGGGTTATATGACCTGCGTGATAAAGTTCATTCGACAAATGACAATCCCAAGAAAGAGGGCTCGTCGGAAAGAGAATAATTAGGACTCGCTTGTTGTAAAAAAAAGAACTGCATTATGCAAATCAGAGTTCGGCCTAAGTTGTTTTTAATGGATCAATTTGCAGATGTGAACGTTGGGCCAGGCAGGCCTAACTAAATCATTGGGCCTGAATATTTGATAACCTCACAATTATACATATATTCTTAATTAGTCCATAGTATTAAAATATTTAGCTGCATTTCAACAGCCCAACCGGGATAAGGAAACAAAAAATTGAAACTTGTTTTGTCTCACTCGGAAATTGTCGAGGCATTATTGCCATTCTGTTTTGTTTCCTTAATAAGACAATCAATATATTCCTTAATAAATTAAGATTAATCGATTGCGCACAGGCACAGCACATTCCTGTTTCAATTGAACTGAAAACAAACTAAAAGAAATCCTTAGCCCGCCACCCTCTCTTTCTCTCTAAACCCTTTGCCCCAATCGAAGAAAGTTCAGCTAACCTCGTGCCGGCGATCGACGGGAATGAAGGATCCGAGAATCAAGGAGAATAGCCGGTCGTCGCTGCTGGCAAAAACGGCGAAGGTGAATCACGGCGGCGCTAAAATCACACTGAGCCGCATCAGATTGATTGAAGAAGAGAAGCGGGTCTTGGAGGATCTGTTGCTCGATGATCTGAAAGTTATTACTTCTGTTCGTGAGCGGGCTGATGGAATCAAGCACACGGATCCGCTTAAAACTGGCTGGAAGCCCCCTCTTCACATTCGCCAGATGCCGGATTCTGATGCTTCTGCTTTACGGAGAAGTCTGGGGATAACGGTACAAGGGGAAGAGGTTCCACATCCGATTAGATCGTTCAAAGGTATGAAATTTCCTAATCCTATACTCAAGAAACTAAAAGAGAGGAATTATAAAGCCAACACCGATTCATATGCAAGCCTTGCCTGTCGCTCTATCAGGCAGAGACATGCTCGGCCTGTCATATACCGGTTCGGGCAAGTCATTGGTGTTTATCTTGCCTCTTGTAATGCTGGCTTTCCAAGAGGAGGTTGATATGCCCGTTATAGCTGGTGAGGGCCCATTCAGTCTCGTACTTTGCCCATCTCGCGAGCTCGCCAATCAAACCTACGAAATCGTGCAACAGTTCTTGGAACCACTCAAGGAATCTGGATATCCGAAAATCAGGACCATGCTTTGTATCGGTGGGATCGACACGAGGCACAGCTTGACATCATCGAAAGAGGAGTTCATATTGTGGTATCCACTCCAGGCCGGTTGAAAGATTTTCTCTCCAGGAAACTTATGAATCTCGATAACTGTATTTATGTCGCGCTAGACGAGGCCGACAGGTTGTTAGATTCAGGGTTCGACGATGACATAAGCGAAATCTTCGTCCGTTTGAAAGGCCAAAGACAAACTCTTCTATTTTCAGCCACAATGCCAACCAAAGTCCAAACATTTGCCAAGACGGCCCTCGTGAGATCCATCACTGTTAATATTGGCGGCCGAGCCAGCGCCGCAAATCTTAACATAATCCAAGAGGTGCATTACGTCAACCAGAAGGATAAATTAATGCATCTGTTGAATTGCCTCCAGAAAACCGCTCCTCCTGTTTTAATTTTTTGTGAGAACAAACTTGACGTCGACAAAGTAAATGAATACCTGCTTTTAAAAGGGGTCGAGGCAGTGGGGATTCACGGTGGGAAGGATCAATGTGACAGGCAATCTGCAATTTATTTGTTCAAGGGAGGATTTAAAGATGTTTTGGTTGCTACAGATGTCGCTTCCAAAGGCTTGGATTTCCCAGGAATTGAGCACGTAATCAACTTTGACATGCCGGTTGAAATAGAGAATTATATTCACAGGATTGGAAGGACGGGTCGGTGCGGGAAAACAGGGATTGCTACAACGTTTGTTGATGATAGTGTGAGTGAGAGTACGCTTTTGGACCTGAAAGAATTGCTTAAGGAGGCAAAGCAAAGTGTTCCGTCCTAGCTGCAGAATTCTGAAGGAGAGGATGAGGGTGGGATTGCTGACGTCAGCGGAGGCGAAGGGTGTGCTTACTGTGGCGGTCTTGGGCACCGTGTTATGAATTGTTGTAAGTTGGACCGGCGTAGAAGGATTGCTGATGTCAGCATGAGGAAGGATTACTTTGGTTCTGGCGGTTATCGTTCTGAGGAAGGGTTATGTTATCTGCAATATCATTTCTCGTTTAATTCCATTTTCTTTCATTCCACTATTACCCTTACTAAGTGAGTTGGTTATCGATTGAGTGAATTTATGCAATTTCTTTCTAATCTTGTGTGAATTTCATCAATCTCAGCTATATTTATCTTTGAATCGTTACATGAATTGACCGAAATGGCATGCATCTTGTCCTTAGCCGTTGCAGTAGTATGTTCTTTTTATTTATTTATTTATTTTCATTTTTTTTTGTGTTTTTGGTTAATGTTCAATTGCGAGCCCCACGAAACCTAAATAACCCTTAATCTGCAATTAGCCTTAAATTAAGCTAATGTGTTGATTGTCCCATGTTCGGCAACTAAATACAAAGAGGAGCCATTCAATTTATTTCAGTTAAAATAAAAACTAGTGTTTTTCCTTGCAGTACAAACATAATTTTAAAAAGAAATCAAATATTTGAAATTCCCTATTTTATCATCATTTTTTTATTTTTTATAAAAAATAATCTTTATTATTATTAAAACCTAAAAGGTCCGCATGCTGATATTTTGTAGAGAAGTTTGCAAAACTCCCTTAGATTATGATGAAATTCCAAAACAAAAAAAAAAGGATGGCATTATGCTGAAATCCTGATTTGGGCTGTGAGCTTGACAGGCCAGGGCTTTCAGTTATATCGATTTCCTGAGGCCTGCTCATTAATAGGACTGGAGACGGGAGTTCATATGTCTTGACTGGAGTTGATCCACTCATTCAAATTCTTCTTCTCCTTCTCCTTCAATTTCAGTTCTTCTTCTTCTTCGTCTTCCATTTTCCTTTATTTCTCAATACGAGATGTTTTCTTTCAGTAAGTGAGATTTTCTTTTATCGCACTTCAATCATTTTTTTTTTCAAATTTTATCGAATTTCCATCAGTTTCGTCCAAATTTGTTTGAATTGTTCTTGAATTCAGTTTGAAGAGGCTATGTCAAGTATATTTAACTCGTTTTCAATTCGAAAAAATAACTTTCATGAAATCTGAATTTCGAGTGAGCTGGCTCGAAATCTAACTCGAACGAGCTCGAACTGTTCGAGTGTTCGGCTCGACTCGAAATTTTTTTTCCTCTTTTTTTTTTGGAAGTACGAGATTTTTTGGGCCTCGTATAAATACTTACTGCACTGTTATTCCAAAAGCCTAAAACCCTAGCCGTCAATCCTCTTCGTTTCTCTCTTCCGTTCTCGCTCCTCTCTCCATCCACGAATCCTTCCTGTTCTTGGTCTCGATAGTAACATCGGCTTCCTCCCAAAACCTCTCTCACTCTGTGCAGCGGTAAGCCTCTCTCTCTGATAATTTTATTTTCTTACTTATCCAGTATACTTCTTTTTTATTGAAAGTTGTCCTGAATCCTCTAGTTTTACGGTTTTAAAAGCTGATCGTTACAAACTTAGAGCTGATCCATCGATTGCAATTATTCTCTAAAATAAGCACAAAAACATGATTCACTTTTTAATAATTGATTAGTTTTTTTAATTTCTTTAGTAGATTCTCACACGGCCTAATTTGAAATATTTATATAAAATGTGACTGTTTTTACTCAAGCTGATCTTGTCTTATGTAATAAAATCTTGAAATTCTTGGTTAAATTGTTATGGCGTATACCCTCTTAAATAAAAAAATTCCCAATAGTTTGTTCCTACAACTATTAAGAAACATACCAAAAATGTGCTGCTTAAATAGTAAACTAATTTCAGAGGGAGAAATAAATCATTTCACAACTGAATCAATGTTTAAACACTAACTGAATTATTATTTTTCTGTAGAATTTCAAGTTTATGTTGACAAGTGGCAGCCCAACCAAGCTCAAACGGCGTTTCAAAACAAACTTTTTCTTACAGAGGAAAAAACTCAAATCAAATCTATGGAACTATCAAAAATCATGGAAGAAATATCAAAATCACCTGAATTAAATCCATCTGAATTTAGCGGATCTGAATCAGAAGAAGAAGAAATATTTTGGGGCCCAATTGGAATCATGGCTCTGCCCATTTTAATTGGGGTTTTGATCAGATGAAAAGCAGGGAATTACTCTCAAAAATGATAATGGCTCATGAATTGCCTTTCCAATTTGTAGAATATGAAGGTTTTAACATGCTGATAAAATATACTAATCCATTTCACCATAGAATTAGTGCAGAAACAATTAAAACAGATTGCGTAAAAGTGTTTGAATCTGAAATGGAAAAGTTAAAAGAAGTTTTGAGTAAAACTGAGAGGATTTCAATTGCATGCGATTTTTGGGCCTCAAATCAATTCGCGTTTTACATGCGTTTAGTCGCGCATTATATAGATTCTGATTGGAAATTGCAAAAAAGGATTATTCAATTTGATGAGCTGTCGCCGCCTTATAATGAAGTGGAAATTTCAGATTCTGTTGTAAAATCTCTCAAGAAATGGAATATTCAAGACAAAATCGGTACAATAACAATAGAAAATGAATCTAATTTTGATAAAGCAGCGGATTTGTTTATGGACAATTTTGAGGTGAGAAACAAGTTGCATTTTCACGGTTTATTTTTTAAAATCAAATGTCTTGCTCAAGTATTGAATTTAATAGAGCAAGATGGTCTGAGTAAAATTGAAAATTGCATTTCCAAAATTAGACAAGGTGTGATTTATCTTAGAAATTCGCCGTTTCGGCTTGAGGAATTTGGAAAAATGGCTAAAAATTCAGGAATTTCAACTGAAAAATCTTTATGGATTGACGTGCCGACCTGTTGGGTCACAACACATAGAATGATTAAACAATTTATTACAAATCAGAATTTAATGATTATGCTTTGAAAGATTTAGACTTTAAATGGTGCCTCACTGAAATTGAATGGAAACATGCTGAAAAGGTTTGCATGTTGCTCGATTATTTTACTGAGATTAGTAATTTATTTATCAAAAAAAATTACCCAACGGCCAATTTGTATTTAAAATGTACAAGGTCTAAAAGGTGATTTGTGAGGCTCATGAATCAACGGATAGTTTCATGAGGGAAATTGGGAGAGAAATGTTTGAGAAATTTGAGAAATATTGGGGTGAAAATAGTTTGTTAATCGCAATAGCTTCTGTTTTAGATCCATGGTTCAAATTAAAATTGGTAGAATTTAGTTTTGCGAAATTATACTCAAAAGCTGAATTAAATGATCGTGTTAAAGAGGTTTTAAACAAATTGCAAACTCTTTTTGAGATTTATTCAAAAGAGTATGTGTCAAGTTTTTCAAGCCCCATTATTTCTGCTGATGTCAGCACAGATGTCGGCATGGAAATTGAGGAAGAATATTTTACCTTCCTGAAATCCACTGTTTCTAAACCCGCTATTAAATCGGACCTTGAAATTTATCTTGAAGAACCGGTTTTGTTGAAATTCGATGAATTTGATGTGTTGGATTGGTGGAAAGTGAATAATATAAAATATCCAGTTTTGAGTAAATTAGCGCGCGATATTCTTTGCATTCCTTTTTCTGTTCCTTTTGGCGCAGCTTTTGAGGCGGGTGAGCGAGTTTTAAACGATTATAAAAGCGCTTTAAGTAATGAATTGCTTGAAGTTTTGGTCTGTGGAGGCGATTGGATCCGAGCCGGTACAGAATCCGAGTCCCAGATCTCAAATGTAAGTCTTTCTTTTAATGGGAAATTTGTGAAAAAGCCCTGCATTATACCTAAATTACAAAAAGCCCCTACATTATTGAAAATTGAAAAAAAAAAGCCCTCTGCTCTCTAACCCTACTAAGAATGCAGGGGCTTTTTGCACTTTTTGATAGTGTAGGGGCTTTTTTGCAATTTAAAGATAATGCAGTGGCTTCTTTGCGAATTCCCTTTTTTTTAATTGTGAATGGTTATTTGTTTTAGTGTGATGTTTGTAGTGACGTTTTTTGTTTTTATGTTTCAGCAAGCTGATATTGAGGAGGAAGAAGAAAATCTTGAAGTTCGAATTATGCAAGATGACAAGGAGGAAGAAAATCCGGAAATTCAAATTCAAATTCAGGAAGATGAAATGGAAGAATAAAATCCGGAAGTTTGAATTCCAAGTTCAGATGTGATAACGTGGTATGAGAATCTTTTGCCTAAATTTCTTTAGTTTTTTATGTAAATATTTGGGATAAATAGTTGTTGTTAGTAAGTTTCCTACATAAATTATCCAAAGCAGTTTCCTACATAAATTATCCAAAGCTTAAGCATAAAATACTGTCAAGTGTCAAGTCTTAAGATACCTGTGTTATACAATATACAAGTGCATTTCCTGAAAAAGTGCAGCTTCAAATTTCGGTATCATGCCAGTGAGTTTTGATTCTGGTTCTGTACATATATGCTTTATTTACTTTGTTTATAATTTAAGACTAATTAACCCTACATAACGCTATAATTATGCATTTTTTTTTCTTTTGAATTTTGACTGGTGAATTTGCGCATTATGCAGATAGATTGTTTTTGTGAAAAGCTAAGGGAGCCAGTTGGGGAGAAGCTGGATTTAGTTGCTAAATAATGCATTGCATTTTGTTGCCTTATTTATGTTTTCTCTTTTTTTTTTTTTGGTCTTTTGAGTCAGGATGTATTCTGTTGTCTTGTTGAATACTGTGTTTGATGTCTAATACTTTGTTTCTTAACATTCATCATCATCATTTAAGGAAACTCATGTTTCATGCTTAATTCTCAGTTGATTTTGTGAATTACTTTATCCAGCACTAAGATGGTAAATTCATCAATTGAGTTCTTTGGCCATGTGGTTATTAGATTTATCAATTGAATTCTTGGTTATACATATTATTCCCAAAAAAAGATTAAAAAAAATAATTATAAAAAAAAAGAAATAAAAAATACTCTTAAAATTGCAAAAAGCACCAGTATTCTTCAAGAAATCAATATGCATCCTACAATATATTTCTGTTTTGTTTGGCTATAATATATTTTCTCAAGAGCGGCAAGCGAAAAAGCAAAAAACACCCATCGTCATTAGATTAGGAAAGTAGTTGAGATAGGGTGTTGTGTAGTAGACTAGAGGTCTAGCACAAGAATAGCACATTTCGAGTCTATGTAAAAGAATCACTGTATAAATACAATTAAATTAATGTAAATCTAAATAAGCAATTTGCCTACAATTAAAAAAAATATATATATCAATACGCAGCATGTTATACTAACTAATAACTTAAGGGGCTTTTTTGCAAATTTTACCAGCCCTTTCTCTTCTCTCTCCTTCCCTCGACGTCCATTACAAACCTCAACACACAAACTCAGCTGAGCAAGATCCAAAACACCATCCCACAAATGTCTATAGCGCCTCTCCGCTCTCCCGAAACCCCATCCTCTCCTTCCTCCACCACTCAACCCTCCATCGACTTCGGCTCTCCAGATTCTCTCTCCCAGATCCGCTCCATCACCGACGTAGGAACCCTCAACCGCTTCTTACACGAATGCATCGCATTTCAGCGCTCGCTCGACCTCTCACTAGAATCCCTCCTCTCGCGCCGGCCTGAATTAGATCGCCAGTTAACCGCTCTACTAAGATCATCTCCTCCTTTACTAGATCTCGCTGTTTCCGAAGCGTCTAATTTGTTAGCTTCTTCTGAATCGTCGGCTTCTTTAGCGTCCTCTCTTTCGTCTCATGTTCGTCATTTGGATCTCGCTCAGTCCAGAGTTGATTCGACCTTGTCGAGAGTTCTAGCGTCGTTGGACAGATCGCGCGCGCTTGAATCTGCGAGACGCGCGCTCGCTTCGGACTCGCCGGATCTAGAATCGGCTGCGAAAGCGGTGAATTCTTTTCTTCAGATCGATGAGAATTTCCCGTCGGAGGAAGATGAGCTCCGGCGAGACATGCTTGATCTGAAGAAGAGATTGGAGAGTCTGATAAGAAGGAATTTAACAATTGCAATTGACTCGAGGGATCACCCTTCGGTTCTGCGGTTAGTGCGTCTTTTTCCGCTGTTATCGCTATCCAAAGAAGGCCTTCAGACGTTTGTGTCGTATCTCAAGAAGGTTGTTTCGTTACGAGCGAGGCTTGATTTTGAGCATTTATCGGAGCTGGCTGACTCGTCGGGCCAGCCGGACTTTGTCGGTTGCCTCACTTCGCTGTTCAAAGACATTGTTCTTGCGATAGAGGAGAATGATGGAGTTTTAAGAGAGCTTTCAGGCGAAGATGGTGTGGGTTTTGCTGTGTGTGAGCTCCAAGAGGAATGTGATTCCAGAGGCACGCAAATTCTGAAGAAGTATTCGGATTTCCGCAAATTATCCCGTCTTGCGAATGAGATTAACTCGTACAGCAAAAGCAACCTTCTTTCAGTTACCATGTCTAGTGCTCAACAGCCAGGTCCAGATCCGAGAGAAATAGAGACCTATTTGGAGGAAATTCTGACTCTGACTCAATTAGGGGAGGATTATTCTGATTTCATGGTTACGAAAATCAGAGGATTGGGGAATTCTGGATCCGAAATCGGATCGAAGGGTATAAAAGCGGTCAAATTTGGGAGTTTTAGTAAGATGGTTCAGGATTTGACGGGCTTTTACGTGATTTTTGAGGAGTTTTTCATGGTGGAAAATGTGAGGAAGGCTATAAAGATCGATGAGCTTGTTGAAGACGGAGTCACCACATCGATGGTGGATGATGTCTTCTTTGTTTTACAAAGTTGCTGCAGGTATTTTATACTTTTCAAATTCTTCTAGTTGTATTTTTTTGTTCTTTTTTGTGAAATTTTAATTGCATATATAAATTACTATTTCTTATTTTAGGAGGGCTATATCGACAGGGAGTATCACGTCCATGCTGGCAGTCTTAGCTGGCGCTACGAGTCTTTTAATCAATGAATATCAAGACGCGTTGCAGCAAAGAACGAGAGAGCCCAATCTGAGCGCGAAATTATTTTTGGGAGGGGTTGGAGTGCAAAAAACCGGCACGGAATTCGCGACCGCTCTCAATAATATTGACATTAGTTCTGAGTATGTATTAAAACTCCGGCATGAGATTGAAGACCTTTGTGCTGAGGTAAATTTCTTACATGTTTTTGTTATATATTTTGTAAAATACTTCGTCAGGATTTTATTTTAAACTTTGTATTATATATATTAGTTTTTCTTATATCCTTTTATATATATATTTTTTCATATTTGTTTTGATTCTTTATATCCTTTAATTCTATATTATATTCTATAACTTTGTATATCTTTTCATTATATACATTTTATAATTTCTCATATCTCACTTATATGGCCAAAAAAATTATATCTTTCCATTTTATATATTTTATAATATTCTATCTATTTTCATTTAAGTATATATTTTGTAATGTTCATATCTGTAATAAATCAAAACATAAAACTTTTTTTCTCTCTTTAACTTTTTAACTATTTTTTACCACAGGCATTCCCTTCACAAACAGACAGGGAAAGAGTGAAGTCCTGCCTGTCAGAGCTCGCTGACATCAGCAACACCTTCAAACGGATGTTAAACTCCGGCCTGGACCAACTTCTCCAGTCCGTCGGGCCCCGGATCCGTCCAGTCCTCGACTCGGTCGCCACAGTCAGTTACGAATTAACCGACTCTGACTACGCGGAAAACGAGGCGAACGATCCGTGGGCCCACAAACTCCTCCACTCGATCGACTCGACCGTCTCCTGGCTCCAGCCTTATTTAACCCCAAACAATTACGACTCCTTAATCCATTTACTGATCGATTTTGTTGTCAAGAGACTTGAGGTGATTATGATGCAAAAGAGGTTCAGCCAGCTGGGCGGATTGCAGTTGGATAAGGAGGTGAGAGGGTTGATTAATCACTTTTCGGAAATGAGTCAGAGGCCTGTGAGAGATAAGTTTTCTAGGTTGTCGCAAGTTGCCACGATTTTGAATTTTGAGAGGGTTTCAGAGATTTTGGACTTTTGGGGGGATAATGCGGGACATTTGACCTGGATGCTGACTCCTGCTGAGGTAAGGAGAGTTCTTGGTCTTAGGGTTGACTTTCGGCCTGAGGCTATTGCTGCTCTTAGGCTGTAGGTTTGGTTTTTTGGGTTGTTTTCTTGTGTTTTTTCTTTTTTATAAGTATTTAATTCTGTTTTATATGATTTTTATTGGGGATAGGGAGTTGGATGATGTTTTAGGCCTGTTTTTGTTGATTTATTGTAATTTTAATATATGGGGAACTTATTATAATAAGATAATTTGAGGAATTGATTACTTTTGGAATTGGCTCTTAAGTTTTCGTGTAGTATATATAATTGTTATTATCAGTATATTATGTCACAATTTATATGCCTTTATTGTGTGTTATTATCAAAGAGTATAAGAATTAAAACATTGTATATCACATTTTCCCTTACAATAAATAAGTATTTCTCATTTGGTATTTCTTGTTAATAATATTGTTTTTGTTCCTGTCGTGCTGACAAGGAACCATTAACTAATGGATAATATGGATAATTCACACTTTGAGGCCCCGTTTGGATGGAGGGTGAAAAAGGAATAACTCAACTACACCTCTTAATCCTTACCAAACACATGAACTAAAAAGAGATATAAGAAGGTATAATAGGTATAAAACACATTTAGTTACCGTATATGCTACAATTAACTATACATGATTAAGAGGTATAAAACACATGAACTATACCTCTTAAGTAATAATTCTTGTTAAACATAGATTTAATATATCATTTAAAATAACTTTACAATGCATTAATTTAATATAAATATTAATTATATTCTAAAATACTAATAATTTAAAATATAAAAGAATATCATAATTATATACAAATTTATAAGTGTTACATAATAAATAATATAATTAATAATTAAATCTTTCATTGTATTTATCATGTTGTAATATAAGAATATTTTGATCATTATAAATTATTACATTTTTAAATTGAACACTATTTTTTTTCAAATTTTTATTATTTTGTCAAATATCATTTTAAAATTGAGGAATAAGAAGACGTAAATTCTTACGTCTAGATTTAATTATACCTCTCTTATTCACGTCCAAACGGAGCCTGAAAGTGCACTTTGCGTGGAATGATAGATTAGATCGTAATTTCTTTACTTTAGATTTTCAGACAAGTTCCACCGTACTTGTACTTGAGAAAGCAAACCATGCGCAGCAACCATTCCCTTACTTTTCGTATGTTATTTTCTGAGAGTCAATTAGAAACACTTCATCGGTGAGCATATATTTGTGTAGGCTGAACACAGAACATACCTTTGATATATATTTTGAATATTGATATAAAGTTGTGCGATTCAGATTGTTTGAATGTAACATAAACTTTCTTTAATCTCAAATTATACAATAGAAATCCGAATTGACATCAAATACACGTTCTTATCTTTTCTTTCTTTCGTATTCTGTGTGGGGCTAAGGAAAGGTACATGTACATGAATAGCACGACAGAGTTGACGAGGCAGTCAATTCAATTTGCGTCCGAAGCTCCAGCGCAAGCCCAGGACCAGCTCTGGTCTGGACACACTCTGTATGTTGCTTCCGCGAACCTCCAAAGCACAGCGACGCGTTAACTCCTCTCCATTTCTCCACATTTTCAACCTTGCCCCGAAAATAAAAAGATGTAATTAATGACTATTGACTAATGACAAATAAAATAATATTTGGTTTGTTAAAATAAACTGAACCATCATGAATTACCATCTTAAGAACAATGTTCTAAAATGCGGTCCAGGCGGCCGCCTGGGCGTCCGCCCAGACCCGTCCAGCCCAATTTTTTTATGAAAGAACCGTTATAAATATGCATACAATCTGTAACGGTTTATATGAAAGAACCGTTACAAATATAGATCCGATTAATCTCCGATTAATCCCCGATTAATCTCCGATTAATCCCCGATTAATCCTCGATGGTTCCGACCGCCCGACTAGCGCCTAGCGCATTCTGTAACATTGCTTAAGAAAGACCCAGGAAAAAGTTTAGAGATTGTATAAGAATTTAAAGTTAAAACTCAATCGCAATTTTATTATTAATATTTAGTCTATTTGTGTGGTGGTATCTGTTTTGTTTTGTGTCTTTTATACTGATTCAAATAAACTTTACATAAATATTTGAGCTTTTAATTCTGAAAAAAATTCTAGCATGAAAATACTTTTTACAAAAAAAAATTTCATTACAAATACATGTAGTTACATAGTATTAATTATATTTTCAAGTTATATATATCTCTATAATTAATCATATTTTAATGTATTTATTTAAATTGTCTATATATTATTATAATACTTTTACCTTATTATGGATATAATTCCCAGCAAGTACATAAATATTCAAAATGGATATGCCCATTTCTTAGAAACGGAGACCAATAAATCCGAAGCTGCCCAATCAACCAATAATCCCACTATAAATTATCCACACCTCTTCAATTATTTTCCATTAATATCTTCATAGCTACTCTTGATATTTTCTCATCAGGTAAAATTATTTTAGTTCTCAAATTTCATCTATTTTTCTTTTTGATCGAAATGTAGGCAACTTGAAGAGATCCAACCGATCTGTTTCGATCTCTTTTTTGAAAAAAAAATTGAACTGTTTTTGGTTGCTGTATGGTGAGAAGCGATCACTGTAGAATTGGGTAGCGTTTTGATCAGATCTAGCTCGATCTTTGCATCTATAACCTATATTTTCGTAACATTCCGGTAAAAAGTTCGTATATTTGGATAAAAGTTGTATATTTTATTTGTTTGATCTCTCTTTATTTTCTTTATTTTTTAATCTTAAGTTCAGTAAGTCAATTGAGTTTTTTTTGTGATTGATCGGTATCTTAAGTTCAGTTCCTCTTAAACTTTTAGTCTTTTATGATACTTCACTAATTGCAACACAACACACTGAATTAGATTAGGAGTTAATTAATAAATTTTGTTGGTATTACCCAAATTTGTCCATGTTTTCATGTTTTAAGGTACACTCAAAACTTAATTGTGCATCAAAATGCATTTAAATCCATGTAAAAGGAGAAAAATATTATAAATTGACCATGTAAAAGGAGAAAAATATTATAAATTGATCAAGAAAAACTTTATCTCAATCTGACTCGTATTCACCTACATTTCAGACCCAAAATGAGCACAATGGCAGTATCATCAGCTTCATCTTTCAGATCAACACTGAATCCCAACGCGCCTCTCTTTGTTCCTTCAGCGTTCAAACAAGTGGAGGATTTCTCTCCCAAATGGTGGGAATTGGTAAATACCACCGCTTGGTACCGCGACTATTGGTTCAATGAGCATCAGCAATTAGAAGCTCTTGAACAAGAACAAAATATTGAAAGCCTTTTGCCTGACTCGATTGATTTGGATTTGGAAAATGATATGTCTCTCTTTGAGGCTGAGGCTGAGGCTGAGCTGGAGTTTTCACGAAGTTTTGAAATGTACAATATTAAACCAGGTAATTTTCTTTTATTCAGAGTTTGCACTTTCATATTGAATATTTTTTAGTTCTATCACAAATAAAGAATTAAATTGTTTATGCAGCCAAATTGTTCTCTCTATACTTACATTGGAACAATATGACACTTGAATGTGACGATTTACCTTTTTATTATTTGTTTTACTTGATAGGTTTTGATAATGAAAGGGAGGCAATTATTAGAAGCCTTAACCTAAATTCACCAAGAAATGGAGGGTTTAATCAATTCAATCGTGAGAGGCCAATGCATTATGTGAACCCTAAATGCAGCCCTCGCCACTTCATTCACCAGCCTCGCTAAATAATAATCATTAAATTAAGTCTTAATCTTGTTTACTTTTAGAAGAAATGGATGTATCATGTCCTTTCCTTTGTTGCTAGTTATTGTATTAATGTATTTTGTATATTACCAAAAAAATGACAGTTAGAGTTGTACTGTTGTATCAAGAAACAAGTATTACGTGAAGAGATCTCTTTACTTTGCTTGATTTGTTTGAATTTCTACCAAAAAGACATTGATTACACTTCAAAAACCAAGCCTTATCAGTATACTATACTGTATACCTATGGATTACCGATACTTGTCGGATATATTTCATACTTTCCATGTGGCATGTATATTTTCTTTTAGTATTATCCGACATTTCTAACATATAGATCAGTGTTGCAAATAGCATGCTATAGCGTCGATATAGCGTACTAGGGAGGCTCAATGTCGCGACGCTGCGGTTTTTATGCGCTATTACATTTTCCAACGTTACAACGATATAGCGGCACGATATATCATGAAGCGTGTGTTTGTAGCGCCTGGAATAATAATATAGCGCAATTTCATTTCTTCGAACTTTTATTGATTTTTTTGGACCGGGCTCACATTTGTAAACTTTTTAGGGTATAAGATATTTTGGATTATGTTCTAAAAGAAATGTGGTGTACTATTTTTGGACTTCTTATTTTGGATCATTACGGTTTTTAGCTTTTAGGGTATTTTGGATTATAATATGTGTTGTTTAGGATAAGTATGTTATATGTTAATATTTTAATATTAATCTTATCATCTTTTGATATTTGATAATTATTGTAGAGATATCTTGTAGATATTTATTGTTTTAGATATTGCATATGCATAGATTACATTGTGATACATAAGAAAAAAATACTTATTACCATTATTCGCTACGCAAGTGTAGCGCGCTATAGTCCGCTATTCGCTATTCGCTACAAGAAAATCCTGAACGCTGCAAACCGCTACAAGGCTATTTGCAACCTTGATATAGATAGAATATTTGGAAGTAAACTATTAGAGATAAAATCAACATAAGAGCTGATTCAAAAAAAAAAAAAAAACATAGAGAGGGCCCTCATCAAAACATATTAACAAACAGTTAGTTTCATCAATTTTTATATTCTCTACAACATACTTATAGTATCTAAACATATATAAAATAATAATAATATAATTATTATTAAATATGTGATATGTCTACTATTAATAAAAATGTGAGGTCTTATACCAGACTTTTTTTTTTTGATACCATTATTTCCCAAAATAAATCAATACTTGCCACTGTTTTGAAAATAATGTGGTATCTACCATTTCCGCCACTACTAATGGCGGAACATGTGAATTTTCAGTTTTTTCAAAAATTTATCATTTGACTGACTAAACATGATTAATTAGTGCAAATGAACAGTGTTCCACCACTGGTAGTGGCGGAACAGGAATTTTTTTTTTTTTTTTTTTGAGTAAATTTTTCCCTTGTTCCGCCAGTTGCAGTGGCGGAACACGTTTTTTTCACTAATTAATCCCGTTTTTGAAAAATTATAAAATCCACATGTTCCGCCACTACTAGTGGCGAAACAACATCTGTTCCGCCACTAATAGTGGCGGAAATGGTAGTTACCACATTATTTTCAAAACAGTGGCAAGTATTGATTTATTTTGGGAAATAATGGTATCAAAAAAAAAAGTCCTTATACCATGACCCATACATGGCCACAAAAATGTTGCACATTGGTCATCTTACATCACTGGTAATTTCATTTTCTTTTGGGCTGTACTAAAGACATGGTTTTTATCTCAAATTCCTGGTGGTAATTTAGCCCAGAAAAAGCCCGCTCCTATATTTTTCAAATTTTCTTGAATTGTAGCCGGCCCATGTTTATCATCTCTCTCGTCCAAATTCATTTTAGAAAAAACAAAAAAAAGAAAAAACGCCTCCACCAAAACAGCAGCCGTATTCCTTTCAGATCTTACACGAGAACGAACGGCGGTGGAATTGGGAGCGATGGCGATGCCCACTAGATCCGGGAGCAACCTCTTCCCATCTCACTCTCTCTGGCCTGCAAGATTTCCACCTGGGTTTTCCTTGAGATGATTTCCATTTATTCCTTTGATTTTGGACTATTTTTCTGATTAATTCATGGATTGTTTTGTTTTTTCTCATAAAATATTTTTTCCTTTTCTTGCTTAGTTCATACTTTCTTTTGACAGCATAAATGGCTTCGGATCTGCAACTTTTGAGATAGATTTTTGTAGGTCTCCATTGATGTACTGGAGGTGTTCGATAAAATGATTAATCTAGTAGATTTCTTTAAAAAGAAGTAATATTTGATTTTTTTTTTCTTCTCTTTTTAGTGATTTCAACTCAATTTTCAGATCCTAACACAATTGGTAGTGATAATTGGATTTCAAATTAAATTATTTTATTGATTTTTTCAGGTTTTAATGGATTTTTAAATTTTCTGAATTCTTAATATTTTTAAATATCTTATTCTTTTTCCTGATTATTTCTAATAATTCTGAATTTTAATAATTTTTCATGATTTTTGTATCATATTTTTCCTGATTTTTTTTTCTATTCAAACCATTTTACTATTTTGTCTTGTTTCTATTTATATCTTTTCAGATTTTTTAACATTTTGTTGTAATTTTGTAAAAAAAATCATCTATTTTTCTACTTATTTTGGAATTTTCAGCATTTGAAGGATTCTTAATATTTTTCTATGTTCAGCTATTACAATTTTTAATATTGATTCTGTTTTTCCCTGTTTATTTGATAACTGGGCTTCGAATTTGGTTTTCTGTCAAAGCATCAACAAATTTTAGCATTTTTCCTGAATTATTTATGTTTTTTCCGACAATTCAAAACTTTAATTGAAATTTATGGTTTGAAACTTTCAGATAATTTTTTTTTCTCAATTTTTCCATGGATATGATCTAAGTACTGCAACTCCCAATTCTTACAATTATTTTTTATGATAACTTGTTTTCATCATTTTTATATGGTAATTAGAAATTTCTTTTTTTATAATTAGAAATTTTATGATGGTCATTAATTTTTTTTTTTTGTCTTAAATATCTCAGGCCACATATGAAGGATGGAGGATATGGATCAAATTAATATCTCTCTTGGCAATAAAATTGGAAGAAGGCATTAATTGCTAATTGTTTCTTAGTTTAGGATTTTTGAATTTTTTTCTTTCTTAATTTATTTGTAATTGCAAAATGTTGTTTAATGGTAATTATTGTTATTATTAATTATGGAAATTTTAAATTATTTGTTCAATCTGAAATTATGTAAGGTTGATGTTAATTGTGATTTATGGGAGCTTAAAATTGATGGTAATTATGTGACATAAATATGAGGACTAATTTGGAATTAATATATATTGAGTGTAAATAAATAATGTGTATGGTATGTGGGTAGTGATTTGTAGGCACATTTGTCATAGTAGAGCAATAAGTGGTAATTTTGGAAAGGTATTAATTACAACATTAATTGGGTGTAAATTGATAGAAATACTGGAAGGGAGTGATGAAAAAGGCTAATGGAAACTGCATGTGGGATCCAGCTGGAAGTAACTTTGCAAATTTTCTTTCAAGTTACCAGTAATTATGTGGCAGTATAATTTCCCTTCAAATTACCACCTGCATACATCATCATGACACATATTCAACATTTTTGGGGAGATTGAGGGGCAAGATATAATTTTCCTTAATAAAATATTAAAATATTATTATATCCTATTCTTTCAGATTATCATATTGCCCATATCCAAATCATATTAGATAATAACATCATAATGTAGATTATCACATCATATTATTGCCCATATCCAGACATAAGAACTATCTTGCCAAACATGAATGTTTTCAAACCTATTTTCAATTGTTACCAGACTTTTCAAATTGGGCCGGTGTATTATTTTAGAAATCTTGTATATTTTGAAAACGTGCTACCAATCTTGTATAGTTTCTTAGATTAAGCCCAAAAAATTAATTCCTTATAGTTCGGCCTTAACTAAAGCTGAAGTTACCCTTTCAATTTACCATAAACTAGTGCTGAAGTTACTCATTGGAAAAACAGGAAGATACGATATTAAGATGAGATGCAACAAAGGGGGTAATTTCTTTCTGTTTACTTTATATATTTGTGAAGATGAACCTTTGAACAATCAATATTTTGAAAATTTGAAAAATAAAGACATAATTAAGATATGAAAATAATTTGGTACTCAAATAATCAAGAATGAATTAAGATTTGATATAACAAACGAATTCTGCCAAAGAATTTAAGCACAGGACCGCTTTTTCCAACAATATAAAATTCCACCAATGAATGTTAAAGAAAAACAAAGCAATATACTTTGTCATTATTTTATATCATTTTCTTAAGCTAAAAATAGTAGCTAGGTCTTCACTCAACAGGCTTGTACAGCTCCACCACCTTGTTTCTAAACTCTGCTTTGTATAAAAAATAAAAAATATACAAATTATTTTTTGCCAGCATGAAAAGAAAATATAATACAGACTAAATAAACATTTTTTTTTCTGAATTTCATAGATTTAGATGCACATATAATATTTCCTGATAAAATTTGCCATTTCATTTTAATTTTACTAAAAAAATCAAATTGCTTTTACCTTCTTGATTTGCCCATAGTGAAGCTGCTTGAGCGTTGAGTGGCGAATCATTATTCGGCTCTGAAATTACATCATTTATAATAACAGTTATTACGACATTTAAAATGTCATTTAAAGGCTCTGAAATACAAATTAAAATAAAAATACCTCCTAAAAGGCTCTGAATGGACAGAAGAATAGTCCTCACATCATAAGCAGAAGTCCACTTATCCTAAAATTCACAAAAAATCACACTTAATAAAATCATACAAATCATAAAATACATAATTTTAAATAATAATACGAATTATAAAGTTACCTGAAGGATATCAAGGCAAATATTTCCAAGCAAGTCCACATTTGGGTGAAAGCAAGAGCTCTCAAACTTGACTTTAGGCGGCTTGAAAGGATAATCAGTGTGAAAAGTGAGAGAGAGTTTGTATACAAGTCCTTCATAAACTGTACCGTTGCTTCCATTTATAGTTCCTCTCCAGTGAAATATATCGTCTCCTTCTGGAAATGCTGAAATTCCTGGATCACCTGACATCTAATAAAAAGAAAATAACGAAATAAATTAGATAAAAGATGAGATTAAAGGAAATTTTTATTTTTATTTTTTTTGGGGCTTAGGAGTTTACCATGAGTGACATTAGCTCCGCCTGAAGCCTGTGATGAAAAGAGAATAAAGATGGTTAGTGTGTATATAAAAGATGATTTTTGATTAATGAATGATTTACGTGGTTTTAACGACTTTGTACATAGTTTATGGTTTATAATATGAAAGAGGCATTTAGACAAATACAAACATTGCACACCTTAATTTAACTATAAAACATCAGATTAAGCAATAATCGCCCCCTAAATCTTACTGAATCAGGAGCTATAATAGCCCTAAGTTTTACTGGATGGCGAGCTATACTGAATCTAGGGTTTACTATTACTTGGGCATATCTACAAACACATTCTGAGCTTTACTCAAAATTTGAAAGTCTAAATTTTACAAGATCTAAAAGCATTGTATAAAGAATACACAAGATCTTCGCCAGCTGTATACGTAAATTAAAGAGATCCGTGCCTCGTAAGTCAAATCCACAATCCATATGGCCAAGATTAAGCCAGATCTGGAATGGATCTACCTAATTCCACACCAAACTGAAGACGATCTTGCTTACATACGTCAGATTAAAGAATCAAGAAATCAAATCGAAAAGGGGGAAGATAAATTCGAACCGTTTGAGCACTGATTGGCGATCTGTGCCTTTAGACAGCAGCGTAGTTTGCTTGGGAGATCGTTCGACCATAGAAGGCACGTTGCTTTCCGCATCCACCATTTCTTGATTTCCCCTCGGCATTTTGGCTTTCAGAAAATCTTGATTGAACCTTTTGATTGTTGTTCTCTTCTTGTTCCTTTTGGTTTCTTATTTAGATGCAAAAAGAGAAGAAGAGGAACGAGAATGAGAGAGAGAGAGAGGGATTGGAATAGGAATGAGAGGGTGGGATTATAAAGAGAAGGAGAGAGGTTATATTTTGGAATGAAAATCTTGAGCAGTGTTCTTTCCTTTTCTTTTGTTTCATTTCAAATTAGACGACCGTTGAGCCTGCAATTTTGAACTTGTGGGCCCAAGAACAAACGGTCATATTTCTTCAAATAATACAAAATCAAGAATCAAATAATCAAGAATAAATTAAGATGTGATGCAACAAACAAATTCTGCAAACGAATTTAAGCACAGAAGGCTTTTTCCCAACAATACAAAATTCCACCAAAGAATGTTAAAGAAAAACACAGCAATTATACTACGAGGCATTTACGATTTTCTCTCATTTTCTCACAAAAACGTCATATAAGATGACATCATAAGGAGTATAAATACAAAAAATATGACATCATAAAAAAAATGAATACAAAAAACTAACATTATAGAGGGATATAATTGCAAAAATTATTACATCACAGGATCCAATGATGACGTTTTGTGAGAAGGTAAGTTGTAGTTTTCCTTATACTACAGTTCCTTAAAGTTATTCATATCTCCCCTCCATTTTGACACGTGCAATTTTATTATTTGCTATTATTTTCTTAAGTTAATATTAAATGCAAAAAATACATGGCACCTCTCATGTTGCCTCCTATCCTCACGATGTGTCAGGGACCTCATATGTGTGCCAACTCAGATAAGGGATATAATTTACACATTAATATATTGATTACTACATGAGTAGTAAAAACTTCATTGATTACTATGTATTAATTTCACCTTGATTGAAAGAGAAATTTGGTTTTTATTATTCTAAGAAATTTATTTTTCCAAGACAAGTCAAATCAATTTTGAATTTGTCTTATCTTCACTTATCTTTTCCGAACCTACCATACAACATTTTAAAACTCATCTTCATCTTCTTATCAATAAAAAAAAAAGCTTCAAGCTTACATTAAAAAAAAAGAAACAAAAGAATGGGAAAAACTGACGACAGCGTGAGCGACGAGAACTTCTGTCTGGCGACGACGATGACCACACGTGGAACATGGCCAGATCGCCTCGTCTCTGGCCAGCTTGGTGTCTGTTGACGATGTGGGCGACAACGACGACGCGAGCGACGTGGCCAGATCTCAGAAAAACTAACGACAACATGAGCAATGTGTACTTGTGTATGGTCAAATCACCTTGACTCCAATCATCAGCTTGGTGTCTCGCGATGATGATGGCAATGCGGGCAACGTGACCAGTAGCTTGGTGTTTGTCGACGACGTAAGCGACAATAACCGGCCAACAGCTTGGCGTCTTGTGACGATGCGGGCGACGATGACACGAGTAATATGTGGCAAGTAGATCTCAGTCTCAAGTGTCATCTGTTATTTTTCTTCCTCAGGTTTTTGCTTCTTTCTTTCTTTCTTTCTTTCTTTCCCTTTTGATATCTCCATTAATATCCAGCTTTTTCTAATTTCTTTCTATTTTTCAAGTCTTTTGAGCGACTATAAGCGGCCAGTAGCTTGGTGTATGTCGACGACGCGAGCGACAATAACCGCCCAGCAGCTTGGTGTGTGGTGACGATGAGGGCGACGACGACGCAAGTAATATGTGGCAAGCAGATCTCAGTCTCAAGCGCCATCTGTTATTCGTCTTCCTCAGGGTTTTGCTTATTTCTTTCTGATTTTCAAGTCCTTTTGATATCTTGTAATATCCCCTTTTTTTTATAATTTCTTTCTAATTTTCAAGTCATTATGGTGCAATAACCGACCAACAGCTTGGTGTCTATCGACGACGCGAGCGACAATAACCGACCAGCAGCTTGATGTCTGGTGATGACGCGGGCGACGACGACGTGAGTAATATGTGGCAAGCAGATTTGAGTCTCAAGCGCCATCTGTTATTCTTCTTCCTCGGTTTTTTGCTTATTTCTTTCTGATTTTCAAGTCCTTTCGATATCTTTATTAGCAATTTTCAAGTCATTATGATGCAGTAACCGGCCAGCAGCTTGGCGTATGTCGATGGCGTGAGTGACAATAACAAGCTAGCAGCTTGGTGTCTGTTGACGACGCGTGCGACAATAACTGGCCAACAGCTTGGTGTCTGTCGACGATGCGAGCGACAATAACCGACCAGCAACTTGGTAGCTGTCGACGACGCGAGCGACAATAACCGGCCAAGAACTTGGTGTCTTGTGGTGATGATGGGGGTGATGACGACGCGAGTAATATGTGGCAAGTGGATCTCAGTATCAAGCGCCATTTGTTATTCTACACGCCTTGTGGATAGTTTCGTGCAGTGAGACATTTTACGAACATCCATGTGGGTATTCAAAATGAATGTATCTAGTTCACCCCCTTCGGGGATATTTTCGTACATAGATATATTTTTGACACATCGTGTGACTATTCAAAATGACTAGGATAATGCTCATGCTTCGCGGTGAGTATTGCAAAATAGTTATTTCAATCTAATAATGTATAACTTGTAATTATGAAAATTCAAAATTAAAGTTTGTGAATCTATAATACATGAGAATTCAAAATTATTGTCTTTGATTTTCTTATGTCATTATCTCTTGACATATTTTATTAGAAAAATAAATTAAGTATTAATCAGGCTTAGATGAATGAGATCAGAAAAATAAAATGCACCATAATTTATTTCGAAGATTTTGTTGAAACTACATAAGATTAAATTATAGATGATTAACTTTAAAAAAAATTATTATTATTATATTTAGTATTATATATATGGGAAAAATATATATACTACATTGGAAAATATAACATGACTCATTTTCTTCAAAAATTTGTCACTGCTATTTTTCTTATTTTTTTAGATGTAAAAATAGTATGGATTACACATATGTTATTATGAATCCTGTAGTACATTAAGTAATATAATATAGTTTTCAATATTCTAAAATTTTGTTTGAGATGATAGTCCTCACATAACGGAGATATAACACTGAATATTAATCTAACTAATCATGTGATATTATGATAAAATTTTAAATTAAAAGCTAAGATTTGATGAATTTTATGATTCGACGGGTGAGAGAAAATTGACAATAGTTCTCTTGAGAATTTTCAAAGAGGGGTAAAATAATAGATAAGAGTAAATACGTTTATCATTTTATTACATATTCTTTTATATAGTCTATATTTACATTTTATCAAGAAAAAATATATTATATAATATAAACACATTTCCTATAAATTTACTAATTTGCATCCAAACAAACCACTTTTTCATACAAATTTACAGTTGCTTGTTGTATATCATTTGTTTTTCTTATAATTTTACTTGTTTGCATCCAAACAACCAATTTTCAAAAATCCTAAACTTTTTATGACATCTAGGATGAGGAATTTGCAAATCCTGAACTCTACAAATTTCCTATTTTATTCTGAATTTTTTTGACACATTCAAACAAGCCCTTAGTGTTTAAGAGGAATATATTTGATATTTAAAGATTTAGTAGGGATATATCCGAAATTCCCCCAATATTTCGCTACCCACCTTAAATTGAAGGTTACAGAAGACTAATAGCGAGAATCATCAATTTTGTTGCCAAATTAGCATTGTCTGCATGGCCTACATGGCACATCAGAAATGATGACCCATCGTATGGGTAGGAAGCACTATTCGGATTGCCTGATATATACTCTATTAAAAGTCTTCATTCAATAAGCTTGTACAGCTCCACCGTCTCGTTTCTAAACTCTGCAATAAAAAAAATATAAAACAAAAAAATTATTTTTTGCCAGCATGAAAAGAAAATATAATATAGATTAAATACATATTTTTCTGGATTTCACGAACTTATATTGAGATGCACATATAATATATTTCTTGATAAAATTTGCCATTTCATTTTAATTTTAATAAAAAAATTCAAATTGCGTGTACCTTCTTGATTTGTCCATAATAAATATGCTTTTGAGTGTTGGGTGGTGAATCATTATTCGGTTTTGCAATTACAACGTCAATATAATAACAATTACTACAACGTTATTCAGTTGAAGGTTTTGAAATTGAAATTTATTCAGTTGAAGGTATTGAAATTGAAATACAAATTAAATAAAAAAAATACCTCCGAAAAGGCTATGAATGGACAGAAGAATAGTCCTCACATCATTTGATAAATTTATATGAGATCTACAAAACCATATTTCATATAAATATATATGAGATCTACAGACTGATTTTTGAATTCTGTTTTTGGTATAAAGGATTCTTATGTATTCTACCATTAACTCAACATATCATATAAATCCTATATGGAACAGAAAAATCAAAATATAACATATCTCCTATAAAATTTAATTTTTTTAGGTAGTTAAAATTGATATTCTTTTTAAACTAAATGAGATTTATATCCTTATAAAATATCATCTTTTTGTTTATTAAAATATCAGTTATATTCCTAAAATTTATATTTATCATCTATAATCCTAAAGAATATAAAATATTAATTTGCTCCTAAAATTATTTAAAATTATAAATAGAAAGAAACGAAGCGTAGCGAGGGACGCCATACTTTTTCTCAATTCTAGGTACATGACAAAACTGTGTTTCGAACACATTGTGGGCATCACGACTTCCTTGTGATGCCCTTCGGATTAACCAACGTACTATGTGCAAAAACTGAAAGCAGCGTATTTTGGATCAATACGAGTTTTGGTCCACAATAGAAATTGAAGCGCGGGTTTGAACTTTGAACTTTGAACATGAACTGAATACGAAACTTTAATCCTACTTTTGAAATGTCTAAAGATGCGCAAGACCACACATTTCTTTAATTTAGTTATGAAGTGCCAGCAAACTTTTGTTTCTTCTATTTTTGGAAAATATAAATGCCTAAAGATGCGCAAGACCACATATTTCTTTGTTTAGTTATGGAGCGCCACCATCAGCCCTTGACGTATCACTATTAAATGATGCCCTACCATGAATTGTCTTTCATCTCGGGAGGAGAGGGTGTGGGCAGCTAGCCAAATTCTCCGGCGCATTTGGATGAAAGGTGGAAATGTGCTTGAAAGCTGAAATGAGATGACATAACGAGTGAAAGAAGTTACTGAAAGTCAAGCATATTTTGTTGGGCAACATAGGCATATAGCAGTGTGCGGTACCTGCCCGAGCCGGTAAATCGCAGTCTAAGACAAGCCGGAAATGAGAATGAATCAAGAAAAAGAAAATGGATTCTTTGCTTTCGTTGAATGAGCTCCCATTGTCTATATAAAGAGGCTCTCTCTTTGGCTTGGCTCTCTGACCGATTCACTTTCCACCTTTCCCGTAGTCACTTTATTCTGGTTTCCCTTAGCCTATATTATATGATACTAGTTCTATCGAGCAGGGTTGAAAGTCATTGTCTTCTCAAAAAATCTTCAAGAGATGGATCAAAGGGATTGGTCGGATGGACTCCCTCGGGAACTTATACATCTCATCTCTAAAAAGTTTTGTGACATTTCAGATTTTATTCGATTTCGAGTGGTTTGTAAGACGTGGTGCCTTTGTGCACCAGCATCAGACCCTCCTCCACAAATTCCGTGGATTTTGGAGTTCCAGAAAAAAGATGGAAAATTCAGATTTTATTCAATTTCATCAGATAAGATATATACCATCCATTCTGCAGTGTCAAGTACTATCAGAAACGTGTATGGAACTTCTCGTGGCTATATGTTTACATATGGCCGTACAGGTGATAATTTCAAATTAATTAACCCAATTACAAATGATCAAGTGTGTCTTCCGCCTGCAAATTTAAAATGCGCATTACCACTATGGATGAGTGCAAACCAACTTCGAAGCGGCGAGTATGTAGTTGCATCTGGCTTGATATGTTCTAAAAAACAGTACTACTTAGATAAGATTTTTTTGTTGGCTTTTTGTCGACCTGGCGATGATAAATGGATTTATATAGAATGGCCTTGGTGATGTCGTCTACAAGGGAAAATTCTTGATCATGGGACGTAATACCGCAATAATGGCAATTGATATCACTACTTTAACCGTGGCATATGTGATTCCACCATCTGAAAATAAGTTCATTGCTAGCTACCTTGTTGAGTCATCCGGAGAAATTCTTAGAATTGATAAATGTGAAGACGAAAGTACGAGAAATTGTTTATTTTATATATATAAATTCGATGATGGGAATGGAAAAAACATCAAACCCACGTGGGTTAAAATAAATAGTATCAATGATCAAATGTTGTTTTTAGGCACTTTGAATGGCATCTCTATTACAGAATTTGCGGGCTACAAAGGAAACTGTATCTACTACTTGGACAATGAACAAAATAATACCACGAACCGGTATAAGGATCGTACCACACGTCTCTATATGTACAACATAAAGGACCAAACAACGGAAGAACTCAATTGCTCTATCAATGGACACTTGGTTTTTACCTACACTTTAGCATGTTTTTTATTCTTCATTTGAAGGTTGGAAGGCGAAAAATAGCCAAACAATTCTATTAAACCAAATAAAAAGAGTTATAAGCTAGGTTACAAAAACAAAAGAGATACATACATCAAACTAACTAATCGCCACAACACTTACACTGACGAGGCACTAGAGTAGCCGGAAAGTCCGAGAAGAGCAAGAAACTCCAAAGAGCCCAAAAGACTCGCGATTTGATCGAGCACTTATCTAGGGGAGCAAGCACAGGGATTCATTGCGAGAGCCGACTTCGCGATAACAGGGTGAATCTTCCTCATCAGTATTAACAAGGAGAATAAGGAGAGACAACCCAAAGGATTAACTGGAGAGACAAGATGAAACCACTAAGTTCTAGACCGCTCTACAAGACACCATAAGTAGAAGATTAAGAAGAAAAAGCAACAGCAAGAAAATGGTGAAAAGAATTAGATTAAGAAGGAATGCAACACTATAAGATGTTGAAACGAAGATGGTTTTGAATTAGGGTTGTGTATATATAATTTTTATATATATGGATTTTTGGGTTATAATTGGGGTTTGGGTTAGGTTTTGGAATTGAAGTGGTTTGAATTGTATATGTTGAGTTAATTGAATTGAAATGGATTAAATTGTATGTGGAAAAATGTTGATCCAAGTGCATATGTATATTGGTACCATTTCATTTCACATGCAAGTACATAAATTGTTGCATTATGATTTATCATACTTCAAAAAAATATTGAAGATTATTATAGAATTTTATTGCATTATGCTATATCAAAAGCATCAAATCAATCAAATTAATTCATTATCAAATGAGAATTTGGTACAACAAAAGTACATGATAAAAAAAAAAAGATCCAAGAATATAATTTCATGTGCATATTAATCCTACTGAACATCATTAACCCTACTTGTACTTAAATAGTTAATACACATCTTTCTCCCAAAATAAAATAAAAATACAACAAACAAATATATTGTTTTTTGGGCGCCGTATAGGTTAGAATGGTTTTTTTTGGGGGGGGGGGGGGGGGGGGGGGGGGATTCCTCGTTTTATAAGAGGGTCCAATCATTGAACTAGTTCCTCCAGAAGGTCTGACGGAACTAGGTTATTTCTCAATTTTTTGGGGTTCAGGTCTATTCAGAAGCAACATGGAAAAATCGTCTCTAGTTCCGCCAGACCCTCTGGTGGAACTAGCCTTTTTTTTTTATTTTTTTGGGTTTGATTCAAGTCAGATTGTAAATTAAAAATTGCCTCCAGTTCCGCCAGAGGGTATGACGGAACCTGTTATTTTTTTAATATTTCCTCCAGTGGTAGTGGTGGAACTAGCATATTTTTTATTTTTTTTCCAGTTCCGCCAGAGGGGTTTGACGGAACCTGTTATTTCTTAATATTTCCGCCAGAGCCGATGGTGGAACTAGCCTATTTTTGATTTTTTTTTTGGGTCAGATTCAAGTCAGATTGTAAATTAAAAAAAAAAACCTCCAGTTCAGCCAGAGTGTCTAGCGGAACTTGGTATTTCTTAATATTTCCGCCAGATGCAGTGGCGGAACTAGGCTATTTTTGATTTTTTTTTTTTTTTTTTTTGTCAGATTCAAGTAAGATTGTAAATTGAAAAAAAAGCCTCCAGTTCTGCCAAAGGATCGGGCAAAACTTGTTATTTCTTCAAATTTCAGTTCGAAAATTGGAATAATGCAGGTTCCGCCAGAAACTCTAGCGAAACCTCTGAATTCGTCATTTTTGGTCCAATTTCTCCATCTAAATTATTCCAGAAGGTATTATTTCTGTACCAAGCGATATAAATTTTTTGTCAAGTGCATGTATAGTTGTAATAATTCCGATTGGCAAGGAATTCTTGTTCAAGTGCTCTCCAAAATCACAACTCGCATGCCTTTTTTCTTTACTTGGCTTCTAGTCTAACTTGACTTCCAAATCAATTTTTCTCATAACTCGGATTTGTCTCCTCATATCACTTTACTATAAAAACATTGCAAACAATATTTATATCAAAATTTTATATTTATATTTTTAAGAAATTTTCAAAAGGGAAGGAAGCCGACATCCGATTAAAAGAATATCACTATATAACCAACCGAGATTCTCATAAATTTCGTTATACAGTTGGTCGTAATCTCTATTTGCGGTTGTACTTTCTGGAATATAAGCCGGTTCTTCCGGATCGTAATTGCGTCCGTTCGGTAGGTTTACAATAAAACCATCATAATATACAATAATTGGAGAGTTTTGTGTCATTTTCTTCTTCCTAATTACATTAATATTTCAACAAATTTACGACAAATCTATAATAAAATGGACTAATTATTTAATTTTTGAAAAAACCTATAATAGAATACCTATTTTCGTCTTCCTTTTCTTCAATTTGCTTCAATTTTCCTTAATTTCTCTCTATTTTCTTTATTTATTTGGGTCAAAATCACCTCAAAATCATCTAAAAATTGCCTCAGAACTATGTTCAACATGTAATTTATGAATATATCATTTTTTGGAAACATAAATTTTTGACATCCATATTTTTGACAAGAAAAACGTGAATTAGTCGCCAGTGGACCCTCTACGCTACATATTTTTCTTAAAACTAATATGAATGTCACACTAATATATCAAAATACAATACATGCGAAACACAATCAGCTAAATAAATTAAAATAGTCATTAAGACCCATGAACATTTGCTCTCTCAAATTACAAAAAAGAAAAAAGCTTCCTAATAGTACCAATCAATACCTACATTACCAAAGCTAAAAGAGAAGAGTCTTACATTCGAACTTTTAGAACATAAAAGAAAGCAAAAGATACTTAATTAGCACAGCTAATCACATGAGAGAGTCTATCGAAAAACATACTACACATATTCATACTGAATATAATTTCCTCTTTCATCCATAGCGAAGCTACTTGTTCCAATGTGCCAAGTGACGAAACTCTGTATGTTAATTCGCCTCCGTTTTTAGCCCATGTCAGGCTGAAAGCATAACCTAAAATAATAATAATTCGCAAAGTAATATTAGTAGATATGAAATTAAGGGTCAGTGTAAAATAAATAAAATTAAAAAAAATGAATGAAATAAAATTAATACCGCTTTTTTCGTGAGTTACAGAGAGGCGTGATTCTTCTTCAGATTGAGAGTCAATGGAAACTTTCATGTCAAGTAAGGTTTCTACTAAAGAATGTAACACACAAGAAATCGAATCATTCATGTCACCTAAAATAGTAACGTTATGAAAAATAAATTAATAAATATTTAAAAATAGATCAAAACAAGATCTTTGGTTTTACTACCAAGCAAAAATAGGTTCTTTTTGTGTGGTTTTTTTTATTTGGGAAAATGAATGTTTAAGGCTCAAGCTCAAGTAAACCCTAAATTAGTGTATTTATTTAGGTTTTCTAATTGAACTGAATTTTCAATCAGAAAAGAAAAAAAATATGAGACATACCATTATTATCCAAGGTTCTCCTGCAGCATGACGGCTAAATTTTCAACATACAAAAAATAAATTATCAAAAAATCAGAAAAATCAGCAAAATAAATTTCAATGACTTAACAAAATCAAAACTGAACAAAGTCAAAAATATAGACAAACAATATAAAATTAAGAAATCCCTCTTGAAAGGTATTACTTTCAGCACTTTTTCTTTTTTTTCCCCATTTGACTTGTTTTGCATTCAATTGCAAAATTTGTGAAATCTAATTGCACATTCCTGCTTAATTTGGTCTCATTTGCACAAATTTGGTCACAATTACAAAATTGATAAATTGCAGTAGTTTATATCAAAAACAAAACAAAAAATACTAAAAAAAGATTCTTACAACAATATTTTGTTGTATAATATGCTCAACATTCTTATCGGTTTCCTCCTCTTGAGCACATGTTGATCTGCTTAATCGATGCGATTTGCTGCTGCCAGGTGTCACGTTCTGATTCGCTTCTTCAACTTTTTCGTCTTTTTTTGCTAATAGCTCTTGAAGCCTCAAAACTTCACTGGACAGCTCTTTTGCTGCACATAATGGCAAATTTATGGATTTAACCTCCAACAAATAGTAAAATACACAAGTTCATTCATGCCCTTCAAAAATATTAATATATGAAATTTGGCCTTCAAAATTGCAAGTTTCAAATTGTGTCCTTCCAAAAACCAAAAATATCAAATTCAACTTTCTATAACTGCAAACAATATACCTTTCTAAACATAGGTACGTTGAATTTGATATTTGCAATTTTAAAAAGGTAATAAATAAAGGTTTTGAATTGGACCTAATAAACATAATTCTAGAAATATGAAGTAGTAATCAAAATATTTTTAGACACTTACTCTCCTTGCTTTTCTCATGCAACAGCTTTTGACTTTCCTCATACTTCTTTTGCAGTGAAGACCTAAAATTGGATTATTTTATATATTTTTAAAGTAAGTTAAAGAGTATCTTTTTTGCAAAGTATTATGTGAAGCATTAATTCTTACATCTCATTATGGAGACGGTTATTCTCACTGTTCAGAAAGTCAAGCAAGTCTTCTATATCTGTAAACATATCAAATGTTAAAATATTAACATAAAAAGTATTTTTGGTCATTTCACTTTTGTGGACTAGGGTTTTATTGTTGAATTAGGGTTAGCTGAGGCACAAAAATTACACTTTTGCCCTGACCAAATAGATAAAAGTTCTATTTATTCCATGGCCACATATTTTGGTACAACACATATGCAAAAAAACAATAAGCACAAAAATTGAGGGGTAAATTGCAAAAAAAACCTTGTTGATAATTTTGTTGACTAGAAAATCTCTTTTGCTGGGTCTCATCCTCTTCAAAGAACTTTCTTTTCTGGAAATTATTATGAAGCAATAAAAAAATAGAAATTAAATAAAATGAAGTGATTTCCACAAAGAATAGTTTAGAGTAAATTGAGTAAGAATAAACTGTACTTTTAAATTCTTATATGTGTCGTGTAATTTAGAGTGAAGTTGCTCCATTTCAACAGTAACAAATCTGCCAATGATAATTTACATAATCGGTCAGTATATATTGTGATAAATTAAAAAACCAATTGAATGAGAAAGTGTGCATAAGAGATAAATAGAGAAGACAAATCACAATTTTAAGGATTTGTTGATTATGAATTGAAAACTGAGCATCATTTCAGAAATTAAATGGGCAGATAGAAGTAGAATAAACTAGGGTTTATACTAGGTTTAAACATAGTTGATTAATCAACAAAAATATGGACAGCACTGACACAATCACATATTTGAGGGTTTATACAGAAAAATTAGCAGAAAAAATCACCTTGTATGAATATCCGTCTAGAGTTTGAATCAGAGGGTCGATTGAAGAGACAAAAGGCGAGATCCTTTAGGTCTTCGTTTGTGATGTGATAAAATCTATCCAGCAACCCTGAAAATGAGTGTGCAACAAAGAGAAAAGCTTGAGAGGGCCCCAAATTTCCGGATTCAATAGGAATTAACAAAACAATTGAGTTTGACACACAGTTTAGATTCGGTAAACAAACACGAAAGTAAATTAGGGCTTCAAATCGGAAAGAGGTAAGATTAGACAGAACAGTTTCACTGACAACTGCTACTAACCGAGCTGGGAGCTTTTGGAGGAGACGAATCGGAGCGGGAGCTCAAATTTTGAAAATGTCGAAAAAAATATCGCGTTTTTCAGTAGTAGACTGGTAGTACTGGAATGGAAAGATGTCTTAATAATTATTCATCCTGATTCAGGAATCAGAATCTTGGTTATATATAACGTTGAATTTGCATTTCGCAAACCCTGGGAATCCAAATCTCGGTTCCTTATACCTGGAATTAGATTCCTTATAACCCCAAGTTGTAAATCTTAACTAGATCCTTTGTAATTTGAGATTTCTTTGCTGTTATCCGTGATTTAAAATCCATATTATTTGTAATTCGAGATTCGATCATCTGTAACTTGGGATTCGATTCTTTAAAATTTGGGGTTTAAATTTGAGTTTTCACAATTCATGATTAGAGTCTCCGCCAAAAAAAAAAGGGATTCTAGTTTCGGATTTTTTTTTTTTTTTTTTTTTTGCATTCCGAAATTGTGCCTAAAGGCCTAGATTCAAAAAATACATTATTTACAAATTGAAATTATTTTTTTTCACAACGGAGGATCAAAATTTGTTAGCCTTATCTATTAAATTACTTAATGGTTATATGCTTATTTTTTGAGTCATGACTGAAACCAACTTATTTTATATCATGTGTATAAATAGATTCACTATTCCATACACCGATTCATGTAAAAACTCTTCAGTCTCTGTATCTCTTTATCATAACCGTTTAAAAAAATAAAATCGAGCCTTCAAAAAAAAAAACTAGCCCTTGTCTCCCACTCTCTCTCCATTTCTTCCCAAATATCATAGTCAAAATAATTATTTAAACCACGACAAAACTCAAAATAAATGAATTAAGCGGTAAGACGCTCTTTTAACTTTGAAAAGGATCAAAATTCAAGTCACGACGAACGCATTTAGCTTATCATTTAACAAGTCTAACAACACAATGAGTTATCTATAAGTATTAAATAAAATACTAAAATATTAAGCGCTAGTAAATGAAATGTCACTAATCTTCAAATTTTGAGTTTTTACAATCTGAGATTGAGATCCTTATAGGGCATGTTTGATGTGGTGTATCTAGGTGGATTGTATTTTAAAAACATGGATTTGAGTCAAAATCCCTTGTTTGATTTGGTGGATGGAGGATTTGAGGGGCAAGATTCATGTATTTTGTCATCCCTCCAAAAAGTTAGGATGACAAAATACATGGATGAGTTAATCCACCTCCACCCTATATTATTATTATTATTATTATTATTATATATATTTTATAATAATAAGTACAAAAAAAATAATAAATTAATATTAAAAATATTAAAAAATAATAAATAATAATAACAATAATTATTATTGTGATGATAATAATTATAATAATAATAAAATAACAATAATAATAAATAAAGATAATAATAATATATAATAGTAATAATAATTATTATAAAAAATAATTAATATTAATATTAATATTAATAATTATTATTATTATATCATTATTATAATTATTATTATTATTAATATTATTTATTTACTATTATTATAATTATTATTATTACTATTCCATATTATTATCTTTATTTATTATTATAATTATTAGTATTATTATTATCATCACAATAATAATTATTATTGTTATTATTATTTATTATTTTTTAGTATTTTTAATATTAATTTATTATTTTTTTGTTTTTGTACTTATTATTATTATAAAAATAATAATAATTATTATTTTATATTTATTTATTTATTTATTTTCATTTATTATTATTATTATTATTATTTATTGTTATTGTTATTATTTTACTATCATAATAATAATTATTATTATTTTTTCAATATTAATTATTATTATTGCCCACGGGCTTTAAACAAAAAAATATTAATTATTATTATTACTTAATATTATTAATAATATTATTATCTCAAGTTACTGATATATTAGAGTCTTCTAATTTTTATTATTAAGAAAATATATTTTGAATTTGATATATATAATTTTATTTAATAATTCAACAAACTAATTTAACTTAAACTTTAAATCATGGATTCACTTCAACAAATCAGACAATTGATTTTTGTATACATATTCTTAAAATCCATCTAATCAAACAACATATATGTATTGTTATATCCATGTATCATCATATCCATGGATATGAAATATCCATGAATCTTAATATACACCAAATCAAACATGCTGCCCATAACCTTGGAACTTCAAACCCGGGATTCCAAATCGATTTCTTTTAAATCCAGAGTCTCCTCCTACAGAGCTCTCTTGCACTAAACCCTAGTTCATTAAAATCCTGATTAGACGAAGGAGCCACGCACGAGAAGAAAATCCAATCCAATGGGGAGAGGAGAAGAGATGGACGAATACTCCGGAGAAGAAGAGGAGGCGGCGGTGGTGGTGGGCCAGATGCCGACGGTGATGGTGCCGCGTCACATCAACAAGAGGTCTCTTAAGAACAAGGGTCTCTCCGTCTCCTTCGACGAAAAAAACCTCAGGTATTCTATCTGCTAATTTCACTGGCGTAATTGCAATTATACGTCATTGATTTTTGATAAATTGTTTCGGCTGCATAACTATTGTGTGTATAACTTTGTTATGAAGTATGAGTGTGTAATTGTTCCGTCTTAGTTCTTCAATGTCACATAAATTTGGGGCGATTTAGCCATTGATGCTTCTTAAAGGACACAATTCTTATGAATTATATGCATTGGTAGGGATTATGTAACTGGATTCCATAAAAGGAAGAAGAAGAGAAGAAAGGAAGCTCAGAAGCAGGTTGAAGAGAAGGATAGAAAGAAGAGGATTGCTGATCGTAAAAAGGTTGCTATCTCATTTTTTTTACTTCATATTATATTGCATATAGTGCCCTTTTTTGTTTATTATTAATAAATTGTTTTGATTTTTGTTCAGAGGAAGCAAGAAAAAGAAATGGCAATGTATGGCAGACTCTTATCAGAAGTAGCTGATCAGAATGAAGATGGAGAAAATGAGGAGGGAGAAGAAGAATCTGATTTAACTGAACCAATTCAAGGTATATTTGTAAATTCAAATTTCAACATTTTAGTCCTTGAAATACCATTAAGACCGGTCTTTAATCAAAAGAATATTTTATTTCTTGTAGAAACAAGGACGTATGAAGACAACTCAACTAGGGTTATAGTCACAACAAGTGAGATCTCAAAGGAAGATGTTGATTTGGGTCCGAAACCTCTAAACCCTAACCCTAAACCAGTAGTTAGTGGTGAGAAAAACCCTAGCCTCACTGTGAAGAAAAAGCCATTAAAGAAAATCTCCAAGCAAAGATCGCGTAAGAAAAGCAGAAATGGTCCAGCTGTTAAAACGGATAAAAGGGTGAAGAAAGCAAGGAATAATAAAGGCAGGAAGAAATGATTCAAATAATAAAAACAATGGGAACTAAGTTTATTTTAAGATTATTTTAAGTTAACTTTCTTTTTTATTTTCTTAGAGTATGATAAATTTGTATTGATTTTTTATGTTTCTGGCCCATGATATTTTGTATGTTTCTGGTCCATGATTATTTTGTATTTTTCTGGTCCATTTTGAATGCCATGAATGAGAATTGTTTTTATTTTTATTTTTTTAGAACGTCTTCGCTTTAACTAGTTTATAATTTTACATCTGGATGTTGTGTACATTTTATCATGAAACAAATTACAGTAGTCATGAACGAGATTTTTTTCATTAGCTTGCTTATGTTCCCATTTTATTTACATTGACAACAGCTTGACAAATTTGTTGCATATGCTATTATTTAATTCAGTTCCAATCTGCACAAAAAGCTGAAAATATGCAAAGATTCAAAGACACCAAAATTATATTTTTAATCCTAATATTAATTTAACATAATCATAAACAATAAACTAACAAGGCCCTCAGCTGGAACATCACAATAATTTACAAGACACCCGAATAATAAATCGCTAACAAAAAACCCACTTCTTTCCCCCAACATACAAGTCGGTAATTGTTCCATTCATTCTACAACACAAGTGTTAATCAATCTGGCGGCGAGTATATCAGTGAAATAAATAAACAAAACGCAACAAGATTCCATCATATGATTATACTTGCTTGTAGAACAAGATATAGACATGTTCTTGCAAGACTTCTTTTGAGGTCACAGCTCTAACGGATCCATCATCATAACGGATCCACTGCCCGTTTGAGTATTTCGCATCCGTAGTGTAATGTCCTTTTGACGGCTCTCTTCCGTGGTGTGTCACCGTCGCCACAAGCTCATATTTCCTCCTCTGCAATAAATAGTATATTAGAGGATAATAATGGTATAATGGTATAATGATGATGGGAAGGGTAAAAAGGTAAATTTACGTCGGAGGATGAGGAGATTAGTTTGGGGCTGAGAGAAAGCTGCATTGGGAAGAGCACTTTCTTGTGAAGCTTGCTGCTTCCTTGGCCGCCGTAACTGAACCGCATTAAATGCAGTATCATTATTCTTGGTAGACTTTGTAGTGTCACTGATTTTCTCGCACTTACCGCCCCAGCCTGCAAAATAATAATAATAATTAAAAACAATAGTAATAATAGTAATTTAATGATCGAAAATGTGATGATATAGTGTTGTAATTCAACTCAGATCTCTATGTAAAAAATGAGAGATAGAGGTGATGGGAACACAATTGACTCTCTGAGTTTGTGTAGGCCCCACCGACATTTAATATATCAGAGGGGAGGACTTAAACTCAATAATATTGTAATTATTAAATAATATTGTAATTACTAAATATATTTCCTTCAAAAATTGTTGACAACAAAAATAATAATATAATTATTAAATAAAAAATATATAAATGCATTTCCTTGCATTCACCACCCCAGCTTATAAATAATAATAATTAATAGTATAAAAATAGTAATAACAAAAATAATAATATAGTGTTGTAATTCAACTCAAATTCCTATGAAAGAAAAAACGAGATATAGAGGTGATGGTAACACAATGGCTCTCTGAGTTTTTGTAGGCCCCACCGACATTTAATATATCAGAGGGAAGGACTTAAACTCAATATAATAAAAATTATTAACAGAAATAACAATGTGATTATGAAATAAAAAATTAATGAATGAATGGATTTACCTTGCTAGTATTAGTTCTATAGCCTTCTAGGTTTTCAGGAGCAGAAAAGAGATGCAAGGCGTGCTCAATATTCTGAACTGATTCTGGAAATATGTCGAGGTGTAATAACAAGAAAGGCTGAACTGTTGCTGATGCCTTGATTCCTGTACACATTTGCAAATTTACAAATTAGGGTAAATATGAAAATATCACGTCTATCAATTTGATGCTTTAATGTGAATGCATAGATTATTTTTATTTTGAAATGTTTAAAAACCTTCAAAAACTGCAAATACGGTAATTTATCACTTTAAAATCAAACTATATCAATTTCACCCTTCGAAAACCGAAATTATCAAATTTTCCCTTCAACCCTCAAAACGTACCAAACACATAAACCACGGTTATCATGTTTACGAAGGGTAAAATAACAACTTTCGGGAGGCTAATTTAACATTTTTGAATTTACAAAACCACAATATGAACACCTCTTTCAGAGCACCAACATGACACTTCAACAAATCATTTAAATTAAAAACATCACTTACTAGTAGCTTTAACAACGCTTTTCAGTTGCCCGCCAAAAATCTCAGTGAGTTTAGAAGGCAGAAAAGTCTGAGTCCTCGTAATGGCGGTTTTATTCTTGGGGCCCACAGTCTCCCACCCGTCATCGTCGTCAGAACTGGAGACTACAGTTGTTTTATTTTCCCTTTCAGACCCTGAATTGTTCAGTTTTAACAGTTCGTTGTGCATTTGGTCCATTACGAAACTTAAGAACTCTTGCGCATCTTCCTGCCTGTGAAAAGTTGTAAAATAAATAAATAAAAAGTTGGTGGTTGTTATGAAAAGTTTAATTATTTTTATCAAAATATTATAAGAAACTTTTTTTATTAATAAATAATGAGGGAGGAAAAAAAACAGGGCTTTCGTTCAGAAATTAAGAGGGAGGTTATATATGAAATTTTCGTTATTAATAGGGGTACAAATGGAATTATGTTGAACAAATATTAAAATAAGAATCAAACCTGGGTCGAGCAGAAGTGCCAGTTGGCAGATTTGGAGTAAAGGTTCTCAAAACTGAATCAAACATTAATGGATTCAAAGATTTTCCACATTCAATTCCACCTTTTCCATTCATGTTCACACTAGACTCAATTGGCATATCAAAATACGATATGAAATCCACAAATGCACTTAGTGTTGGATATCCAACCTAAATAATAATAATAATAATATAATTAAAATAATACTTTGCTTTTCCATCATATAAACTATAAATTTAACATATAATTTTGATAAAATGTTATGAATTTTTTCAATTACCTTTGGAATATTTTGATCTCTCAAATCCTGCAAGAGCTCAACAAAAGGCGAACAAGAGAGCAAAGCTTGCAAAGAAGCGTTCAAGAAACACAAGTTTCCCGTGTTTATTAAACCTCTAGGCATAAGGACATTTGACCTAATTTTCTTCTCATTTTTCAAAACCTCATTTTGATTTTGATTCATTTCTTCTTTAGCAGATTCATGAATTTCAGCACCCCCATTTTCAATTTCCTTCACCAAATCATTTGCTTTTGAATCATGATTAATATCCTCCTTTTTTACATTTTGGAATCCATCAGAATTTTCAGTTTTCTTCGGACTTTTTTGCAAATTTTCGGATTTTATATCGTCCTTTTTGTTATTAACCACTCCATTAGTTGGTGAATCCGATCCTTTTGGGGTTCCATTAGATAATAAATTACTAGAAAATACTATCCCTTTTTTGTTATTGGGTGTATTTTCTTGCTTAACGGGTTTATTTTGTAAAACCGGTAAGGTACTTTCTAGAAGGTCTAATGAAGGGAATTCTAGAGATCCGAATCTGAACCCTCCGTTTTGAGCGGGAGGCGAAACAGGATTTTTACCAGATTGCCCCTCAGATTTCTTTAAATCTTCTTCAGTGATTGAACCAAAACGAAGCATCTGCATAAGAATGATTATGAAAAGTTTGATCAGAAAAATTAGGTTTAAAAGGTTCATCTGGAAATGAAAGTATGATTTTTTTTCTTATATTTTTATCACATAAAAACATAAGAGATATGAAAGTAAAACCCTAACTAAAATCTCAATTCAGTAACTCAAACCCTCAGAGAATTTTTTTAAGGAAATTGATGACTTAAAAGATCTCAAGTGCAAAAGAAATTAAAAAAAAAAAAAGCGAAACACAAACATTACCCTAAAATATCGTCCTCACAAATTTTTATCTATTTTCTCAAATTCGCACAAAATCACACAAAAAAATCACAAACCCAAAACTCCTAAACTCTCAAAACTAACAAAAACAAACAAAAAAATCATCACAAACTACCTGATTGTCGCTCATCTTTACCACAAATCAGAGTCAACAAAAGGGGGAAATTACGGCCACAACAAAACCCACAACGGAAGACAAACAAGACATCAATAAAACGGCGCTTTATACACAAACAATCGAAAAGACGCGAGGTTTTTCGCCCGTTGTCGTATTTGAACTGGCCTGCAAGAGAAGCGAAGAGATGCGGAGAGGCGCAAGGAGGAAGAATCGGAAGGCAGGCGGCGCTCTGTATTGTCTTAGTCTTTATATCTTTTGGTAATTGGGCCGGCCAAGGCCCAATTATAAACTTTTGACTGTTTGGAAACTTTTGGGTGAGATGAGATCAGATTGGGATATGTTTTTTTTTTTTTACTTTGTTTTTTACTTTTTTGAATTTAAGGAACTTTTGGGTGATATGTTTTTTCTTTATTCCGCCCCAACAAAAAGTTATCATGGAAATGACTATAAAAAATAAAATATATATTATATATCTATATAGAAATTTAAGGAATCCTTTTTGTAGACTGCAGTTGTTTTTCCATGTTTGCTTGGGAAGATTTTATTTACATGGAGATCACGCCAGCTCAAGCTGTAATGTTTTAGTATTACTATTACTATAAACTATTAACTATAAAGTATACTATGTAACTTCAAAGTAAAAACCCTCTTTCATAGGAATGAAAAAAGAAGTGAAATAAATAAATAACAACAATAAAGTATAAAATTAAACAAAAACAACGTTGACAAAGTACGATGGAAATTATTTTCGAAATAAAAAATGATGGAATCACATAAACTTGGCCCGTTTATTACATATATATCAATAACTAAAATAATAATGATAATAATAATAATAACAACAATGACAAATTGTTCTTGAAATTATGCACTAATTAATAATATTAATCTAACATTAACATTTTCCCCTTAGCCTCCTCAAATATCTGCACCACGTTCTTCTTCACAATTTCTTCGGCGAAAGAAAAGTGGATTGCCTCTTGAGCCAGTTCAAACATTTCTACCTTGCTAAGACCTAATAATTTCTTACAAGAAATTAAATTACATTACAAAGTAACAAACAAATATTATGAATTTCCATAAATTATATATATTGGACTCATATGCAAAACGATATATTGGAAAAAAAAAATTAAATAACTTAGATATTATATGCAAAAAGGGTATATCAAATTAAATAAACCAACTTAAACACGCACAAGGATGATTTTGTCCACGTTTGGACAACACATTTTTGGAGGTCAAATTCATGAAGAAAAACTAAAGTAAATTAGAAATCAGAAATAAAAATGAAACTAAAATAATGAAATTACCAAATGATTTTGCGGTAAGGTCATATTCATTAGAGAGAGTCGTAGAAAAGAGACCAGAATCATCAGTACATAAAGAAAGCGGATGCTTTGCCTTGTATAAATCAACTGCATATTAAATAACTTTATACTTTATAGATAGGACTTTGACTTTTTTAATGATAAAAAAATAATAAATATATTTAAAAGACTAACCGAAGTGGTGATGTTGAATAGATGGAATTCGCTCGGTCCTCACATTTGATGTCAAACATATCTCTACCTGTCAAAGCACAAGAAACTAATAATATAAAAAATAATAACAAACATACTAAAAAAATGGGCAATTTCAAAATTAAATTAACTATAATAAGAGCCAAAATATATTCTTTCTTTGCTACCAATCAAAAACAAGTTTTCCACACACACTTTAGTATATTAATTAATTTGTTGGTTTGGTCACAACACAAGTATCACTTCAATACATTAATAATTCGAGTCTGAACTCTGAAGCATAAAATTGAATCAGTATGTCACTCAAACTATAAAAACAAAAGGGATTGAATTATTTACAGGGATCTGAAGAGATTTCAATTTGTCCCATTCTTGCTTGTCAAGGCAACAAACGTGACCCAATCTTTGAGGGTGAAAATCAAGCATTGCATAGATTTCCGTGCTGTTACGTACCTATTATCACTAGGTTTTTTCCAATCAACCCCAGCTGGTCAGTTTTTCAGTAAAGAAACAAAAAAAAATACTTGAAAAATAAATATAAAATAAAGAGAATAAGATGATTTAGTGGTCAAAAGAATGAAAAGAGAGGCTTGATTATGGTAGGAAAATGTCAAGTGAAAAAGAGTCAATTTAGGGTAAAAGCAACGAAAATAGAAAATAAAGTTCAGTTATCAGAAATTTGTTTTTAACCAAAATGAGCTCTAATTAAGCCAGAGCAATATATTTCATGCAGATTGGGAATAAATTTAGCGGAAAAGGAAGAAAATTAGAAAATGAAGTAAAAAATATCAATTTTTTATATCCAAAATTAATTCAAAATTTCAAATAATGAAAATAAATCTCATATTAAAAAAATGCACACTGACCTCTCCACAGTGAAGTGTAACAGGAATTCCTAATTCTCTCGCACGCTCTAATGCTGGCAAATATGTCTCCCTATCAATTGAATAAAAAATATTATGTATTATATTAGATAGAGTAACTAATATAATTCAACAATTGTACTAAATAATTTTTTTTATTTGAGTTCTGTAGGTAAGTTATAATTTTTTTTTTTTAACCATTGGCCAACAATTGGATTTCCAGATAAATCGATTCCAACCACCCCCAAATCCTTCATTTCCATTGCCAAATTAACCTACTCACATATAAATACAATAAATCGCATTAGCAAGTTAAAATATTATTTCATCTTATTAAAGTTATTTACCAAAATAAATTCAAATTTGAAAGACATACAGTGTCAATTGCAGATGAAGTGGACTCACGCCTGTCAATACTCAAAAGAAGCCTCACAAATATTTTCTTTTTTTGCCTCGTTTCATTATTTATTATTTTCTCATCTGAATTCTCATTGGTCGAAACTGAGTTGAAAAAGTCAACATCGACTGAGTCAACCATTTTCAACCCCTCAATTACTGCTTGCATGTAAGAGCGCTTTGTCATTCCTTTATCTTCATTTTTCTGTAATATTATTAATACGCGCTGGTTTAATATAAACTACTAATTATTAGACTCAATTGATTCTCAATAAGAGACAATTATGCAATCAAGTCCAGAATGATTATCAATTAAACCTCAACTGTTCGATAATGCATCAGTTAAGACTCAATTTAGCCTCATTTTACCCTAAATTGTGAAATTAAACTCTTAGCAAATATTTTATCCACACATATAAAAGCTTGAAAATATCAGGTATACCCCCTATAAAATGAGAAATATCATGTAAATCTATGAAATTACCATGATTTTTCTCCTTTTCAGGGGTATAGACAATACTTTCAGTTTTAATAAGGGTATATATGGAAAGAAACATTTTTTGAAAAAAAATATACTTTTGGAGTAGTTCTGAGTTCCAAATAGACAACATTCTCAGCAGCAAAATCCTCAACCACCTGTTTAAATTATCAAAATATTTCTGATTATTTATATGTGAATAATGAAAAAATAATTTAATTATTCAAATATTAAATACCTCCTTAGTTATTCTTTTAACAGTTTCATGGTCTGTTGTGAGAACATGGTACAAATCAAAAAGCCTGAAGCACTCTGGTAATGACCTACCGTCTGTAATTTAAATTTCAAATCATACAATGTAATATTCATCAGTGAAAAACAAAAAAAAATGCATTTTTTATGTATTGAAATTAAGAAAACATAAGAATTATAATGGTCAAAATTACTCTTTAAAATAATATGCTCTACATCTTCAAAAACAATGACTCCTTTTTGACCAAGCTGTCTGGCGAGTTCTCTGAAATGCAAAATAAAAAAAGAAAATCAAGCTGGAATTTGGCAGAAAATAACACTTTATTGAAAAATTGCTATGATTCTTAGAAGAGTGAAATCTTAAAAGTTTGAGTTACAATTGACAAGGAATAATCACGCCTAATTATTCATTTCATCATCTATTAATGAAGATTCCCGTTTCAAAAAGGGCATAAATGAAGGAATAATCATAATTAAAATACTAGAATCAACAATAGAGAGAGAGAGAGAGAGAGAGAGAGAGAGAGAGAGATAGGCTGACAGGAGAGTAGAGTCTCTGACGGAGCCGTTGAGATGAGCGTGGAGCTCCACCTTGGGAAGAGCATGGCACCACTCCATTATCGCATCTTCACCATTCACGATTCCTTCCATTACTCTCCCTCTCTCTCTCTCTCGCTCGCTCTCACTATCACAGGCAACTGGCAAGGTTTGGTTGGAAAAGAATTGAATTGCAAATACTGTCCTGATGCAGGATTGATTCATTCGTCCACTGAATTCTTAATAGGAAAAACGAAAAGGAAAAGGATATAACGGATAACGGGGACCCGTGCCCACCTAATGCAATAATACTTTCTGCTTTAGGCTAAACATAAATTAATCAATCATTTTGCTTTTGCCGGCTCAAAATTTGGAATTTTTTTTTTATACCATTTCCATCAAAAATAAACCAGCAAATACCACCTCTTTCAAAATAATGTGGTATCTACCATTTTCGTCACTACCAGTAGCGGAACATATCTGTAATGGCGGAACATGTGAATTTTCAGTTTTTTTAAAAATTTCTCATTTGACTGACTAAACATGATTAATTAGTGTAAGTGAATAATATTTAGGGGAAAAAAATTCCTGAGAAAAAAATAATTTTTCTTCTGTTCCGTCAGTGGAAGTAGCGGAACTAAATTTTTCCCCTGTTCCACCAATGGCAGTGGCGGAACACGTTTTTTTCACTAATTAATCCCGTTTTTGAAAAATTATAAAATCCACATGTTCCGCCACTACTGGTGGCGGAAATCTGTTCCGCCATGTAGATACCACATTATTTTCAAAAGAGTGGTATTTGATGGTTTATTTTTGATGAAAATGGTATATAAAAAACTAGCGGCGGAAATGGTAGATACCACGTTATTTTGAAAGGAGTGGTATTTGCTGGTTTATTTTTGATGAAAATGCTATATTAAAAAAAAAGTCCAAAATTTGCAAATTATTTTTGTCTTCTCTACTGTGTCTGTGCCTCTTGCCGTCCATTGTAAATTGTAATTTCTCCAATGGGCTTCTGTCGAAAGAATATATTCTCCAATGGGCTTATCTCAATAGGCCTCCATTAATCATCACTCACGTTTGTTTAAAGGATAAAAGAAAAGATAGAAGAGAAGAGTGACAAGCTCTACTGGCCACTGAGCGCTGATAGCCATGGCGTCCCTCTCCTTCTCCCTCAACTCCTCCCCATGGTATTACTTCCTTGTTGCTACTTCAACTAAGATCAGTTTTCGACTACCTCGACAAATAATTGGATGTTGCGAAGTTAATTTCAGCAATTGCACTAATTCAAATTGAATTTCTAAAACCATCGCTAATTATTGAACGTTTAACTGAATATTACTCAGAGTTTCTTTATTTTTATCTCAACGAACAGCTTGAAGACTGGAATTCATCTCTCCACACAAAAACCGGTCAGCAGATTCAGTTATTTCAAACAGAAAATCGAATGCAAGGACTCGAGAGTCGGTAAGAAACCAATTCAGGTTCCCTCAAGTGTGGATCTCAAATATGAAAATGGATTTATCAGCGTGAAGGGCCCTTTAGGCGAGCTGTCAAGGACTTATCCAAATGATATTAAAATCGAAAGAGAAAATGATATATTACGAGTCAGTAAAGCTTTCGAAACTCGTCGCGCTCATCAAATGCACGGCCTCTTTAGGTATTATATTGTAATTAACATTTAAAAAATAACCTTTTTATAGTTTTAAACTTTATATTCATTTGTTTTATATAGTTTTAGTTGTATTATCTTCAAATTTACTTCATAAGACTCAATTAAATCAAACAAATGAAAAATATGAAATTTCCAATTTCAGTACTAACACCTTGAATTAACATCATACATTAACAATTATGCTCATTTTTTCTAAATTTCCCGTCATTTTTTCCCTTATTAAATGCAGAACACTAATAGACAACATGGTAGTTGGAGTCTCAAAAGGGTTCGAGAAAAAACTCCTACTAATCGGAGTAGGATACAGAGCTCAGATGGAGGGAAACGACTTAGTTTTATTTCTAGGGTTTTCTCACCCGGTGAGAATGACGGTGCCAGCTGGACTTCAAGTCAAAGTGGAGGAAAATACGAGAGTTGTTATTAGCGGATATAATAAACAGAGTTTGGGGGAATTTGCTGCTGATGTCAGGAAATGGAGGCCTCCGGAGCCTTATAAAGGGAAAGGGATAAGATATTCTGATGAGGTTGTCAGGAAGAAGGAAGGCAAAGCTGGAAAGAAGAAATAATTTGGGGTTTTGTTTTGGTTGGATTTGCATTTTTTTATGTTTGTTATGTTTTGAATCTTTTGATTGTATGTTGTTTTTGAGATAGTGTAGTTTCATTGAGAAATGTTGTATTTATTTCGGGTTGTTTAAATGTTTGAGTTATTGCGAAATGTGATGCGATACTGTCTCTATTTCTTGTTTTGTTTTAGTTGTTATAAATTTGAGATTTTTTTTTTTAACAAATTTATATAGCTAAAAAATTTCATTACATTGTGTAATCATTACAAAAATAAATATATCTTCACAATTTCCATACAATTTTACATAAAAACAAATAACTTCCAAAATTTAGCCTACCTACAAGTAAAAATAAGAGAAGCCTCACTACAATTTTGTTCCAGTATTGCAAAAACTTTTTTGTATTAATCTAGTGTACAACACCTCATCTCTAATTCTTACACTATAAATAAAAGCATTAATCATAAAATAAATTAAAACATTAATTGAACAATATATCTGGATTATAAACTTATATTATTTCTTGTCGCCACCAAGGCAAACCGGCCTCATAAACTGAATTCCCATCATCCCATGATATTTTTGAAGCTTGCAATCCAATTGCCAAATTCGGTTCATTTCCATGTTGACCAATCCAAGCTTCTATTTCTTCATCATTATAACTTTTATTATTTTTATCATCAATATTTGTATCTTCATTATGTTTTATTTCTTTATTATTTTTATTAAAGGGATTAATGCTCGGATTATTAATTTCTGCTATTGATGCAGGCGTGTACATTGCGTCTCCAACTATTGGTGCGCCTATTGCCGCAAATTGTGCCCTAACCTGAAATAATAAATATTTTAATATTATTAACAAATCAAATATTCAAAGCATGAATATTTCATCAAATTGAATGTTCAAAATTAAATACCTGGTGAGTTTTTCCAGTCAAGAGATTAATTTTACATTCATACGCATATTTTTGGGAAGGCCATTCACAATTTTGAACACTGTATAATTTCATCAAATTAGAATTTGGCCAAAGGACCTCTTTACACTCCAATATCTCCATTTCACATAAATGCCACCTCCCCTCATTTTCTATTCAAAACAAATAAAAAAAATAAATAATTTTATATGGACAAATAAGTATAGTTTAGCAAAAAAATTGTGATTATAGGGTTTCAAAAGTATTATAACAAGCAGGGTTGAAATCCATGCTAAACAATATATGTTATGCAAAGCAATGAAAGTTGAAACTAATTCAGCATGTAATAAGATTAAGCCATTAAATATTGTAATTAATGAATACATTTGGCATGTATTGAAGAAAATTGTTTTACGAAAACGAAACGACTAAATAAATTAATTAAAAAAGAAAAAGAAAAATATGCTTTATAACCTTGTGAAACTAATCTTGGAGCAACATTAACTGGACGCATGTAATGAGAAATAATTCCTGTTTTAACTGGAGAGGAAACCAATGCAGTATAAACTTTCTTCACTTGCTTTTCCTGTTTTATCAAAATTAAAATCACTAAAAATATTCCACTGAAATTACTTATTATCTTCTTTTATTTATAAAAACTTAAAAAGAAATTCAGGAAAAGCAATTGAGGGTTTGTTGATGTAGTATTTCACTAACTCGAGACTTAATTGCAGAATTTGAGCTTATTTGAGTGCTTATTAAATAATAGATGCTTAATAAGGGATCATTTGCGAAAATTCTAAAATAAGGAGACTTGATTGCAGTAATACACCTAGTAATTCAAAAAATATATTTATTATAATGAAGGAAATAAAAATAATAAAAATAATAAATTACCAACATACCCTCATCAAGCCGTGGAAGAAAGAACAGAATTCTTTTGTTCTAGACAATACAACACTGCAAAAAAAATTATTATAAATTGCAATAAATCAGTTTCACTATTACACCGACTCATGAAATATCAAAAGAAAAATAGAAATCAGCACCAAAACAAATAAACAAAATAATTAATTAATAACAAACCAGCCTTCAGTGCAATTGTCAATCTGATGTGTAGTTAATAAAGGAGCTTCAAACCCTAATGCACGAGTAGCAAATGTTGCACATGATTCTTCTATATTATCTGTTGTACCTCCAACCTAAATTGAAATAAAAATAAATGTTAAAATTCGGAGTTATACTAACATATTCTATTCTAGAATTTAGTGAGATAGTTTCGATCAATTAAATAACTAGAGCAACCTACTTTCATCATAACTTGGCTTAAACAATTTGGACCAATTATGCAATTATAAAACAAATAAAAGGTTAAATAAATAAATTATCAATTATCATAATGCATAATATACATACTGAAGTTCCAGCCGGTTTATCAAGCACCACATAAGAATCCGTAACTGCTATTATTCTGCTCTTCCAGTCAATTTCATAACACCTAATTAAAAAAATAGGGTTTTAAATTTAAATGCACATAATTCTTTCAAAGTGAGAATCAATTGAGCCCTAATTAGGGTTAATTAAATTTAAACACAAAAATACCTTGGAAATCTTTTTGGATGGACATGGACTCTCAAATAAGTGCCTGGTTCGAGCAACTGATTCAAATCAGTGACTTTAAAAGTCTTTTGAGCTTCTCTAAAAGTCTTTCCTTTTATGGAAACTCTCTTCTTCAATATTTCAGGATTTGTTACTTCATTAAAAAGACGGATTTGTTCTTCAGTTGCTGTTTGAGGCGGCTGAGGGCAAACTAAGGCATAATACACCGCTCCAAATTGAATTAGGTCTCTAACATACCTGTATAAAATTTAGTAACTTTATAAAGAGAGTTTGAATGTCTAATTGTGTTTTAAAGGATAGAAAATGAAGATTCTTACAATGGTGGGAGATTGAGAGATCTGCTTATAAAATCGACGATGTTTTCTTCTTCTAAAGTGACTATATGCTCTACTCTTGGAAATATGTTCTTTTGTGGACACGGCAATAATCGATCGTAAACTGGATACCTGCAATAAATCAAATCTTATTTACCATCATTATCATTGTCTACTAACTAAGGCATGGATATTGTGGTGAAGGAATTGAAAATGAAATGTGGGTACCAGTCAGTTGAATCCTTTGGTTGAGCGGCGGGTAAATTACTAATGGAAGATTGTGGAGGAGGAGGAGAAGCTTTTCTTCTAAGAGAGAGGCGAAGGCTGTTGTGGGAAGTGCGTCGCTTGAGAGGAGAGCGAGTGGAGAAAGCGCGAGAGAGCGGCGCAACGCCGGCGACGAGTGGCGGAGGGAGGAGAGCGGCTGAGAGGCGGGAAGCGAGGTGGAATGGAGGCTTCGGCATGGCGGGCGAGGCGGAAGTGGAAGTGGAAGCGGAAGAGAGGAGATGGTTTTGGTTTGGATTTGAAGCTGTGATTTTTTTTTTCTGAGAAAACATACTCAACCGGTTTTAATTTTAATATTCCTGTTTGTTTTTTTAAATAACAAGTGTGTCATTAAACTAAGGGCCCATTCGGCAATACACGAAATAGAAGAATAGCAAAATTGAGAATAGACGACTAATTTATTTTATTCTATGTACGTTCGGCAAGTTAGTTAGATGAAGAATTTGATTTAAACATATAGAAAAGAGGTTATGACTATAATACTCTTATTCCATAATTTGAATTTATACGAATCATATTAAATGAAAATTTTACTCAAATTGTAAGAAGATCAAAATGAAATAAATTAATTAAAAAAAATAGCATCAAAATTAAATAAATATTCAATAAAAATATAATAATTAAAGATAAATTGAAGCACAAATTCAAATGAGTCTTCATTTAAATAATTGACAGATGGATGAATAGGTGAATAACTGAGAAATATAGGTCATATGGATCTTGTTAAGGAGAGAAAAAAAGTATATTTGTGTATAGTTGTTTGATTGATTATTTCATTGGTGAATCACTCAAAAAATGACGGCGAAACTAGCATGGAGACGGTTATGATATTTAGAAGAAAGAGAAAGTAGTTATGTCACGTAGGACATACTTTGGAATAGATAGGGACATTTTTGTCTTAAATTTAGGGTTAATCCATGGAATAGTCAATTCCATCTCAACCGTGGAATTAAAAATTTCATTATTCTATAGCTCTAATCCGACATATTTCAATACTGTTCGGATGGAATAACTTAGAATAGCCGGTTTATTCTTTTATTCTATATAAATTAGGTGGTGCCGAACAAGCACTAAGTGATTGTTATAATGGTTATTAAAATTTTAATTATATATAGTTATTCTAAAATGTTATATGGTTATTAAAAACAAAAGAAATTGAAAAAAATAATATTAATGATCATATTAGAGTGATTGACCACTTTGATCGTGAACTCTGTGGTGATTTTAGAGGTTGAGTAACTAAGTCATTTTTTTTCATTTCAAATGTAGGACAAATTTCTTATGTACCCCTACAAAACATCATAATTTCATGTATGCTCCTACAAAATGTGAAATATCACCAAAATCACTCAAATATTATGGATACCCTTATGATATATTTAATGCTAAGATTAACGTTATTTTTTTCATTTTTCTATTTTTCCTCTATGTAAATATGTTAATAATTTATATTGAGTCATTTTATGTTCGTTTTAGTTTATATATTTACATATGATAGGTTCAAGATGAATATGTTTGAGAGAAAATACATATAATTCTCTAAAAATAACTAATAAATAATAAAAAAATTAGTAGATTATAGTCACTAATATTTTTAATTAAGTTATTAATAATAATGCAATCATTATAGATGCTATTTGACTCACGGATCTTGACGAAATATTAATGATAATGGTATTTGTGATATTTTAATATTTTTGTAGGTGTATTCTTCATGATATATGTGTGTTTTTGTAGGGATATTTATGACATTTGAGTTATTTTGTAGGGGTATCGGTGATATTTTACTTTTTGTATGGGTATACATGAAATTGTGAGGTTTTGCGGGTACTTGTGAAATTTGGCCTAAAATGTAACAACATATATAAAACCTTATATACTTGTACTTCATACACGGACTAGTGGATTAGATGACCTGTTATAGGAGAATATGAATGGAATATCTCGGAATAAAAGTATAGAAAAGCATAATTGTTCTATCATGTGTGGTGGAGGTGAAATTGATATATTTCATAGAATGGACCATAATTTCGGAAAAAGTACTTTCATTTATTCCAAATTTCATCATACATGGCAGTCAAATTTGCTCAGTTCCTTATTTATATAATCAGGCCCGATCTTGTACTTTCGAAGGTCTTTGACGAAAGGAAATTGAAGGCTTCTGAATTTAGAAATAATATAGTTACATCCTAAAGTAATGATATGTTAATACATGAAATACGCATGCTACTGCATATGGTCAAAGACACACACCAATAAAGAAAATATCTCAAGTTCGAGTCCGCCATAGCTGAATTTTTTCTGGAAAATATATGAGAGCCCATGAGCCACCGTATTAAAAATAAAAAAAATAATACAAGAATTTTATCCATCAAAAAAATATTAATGTACAGAATAAAAATTCTATGTTACTGATTTGAGCATATATTAATTCACTCAAGTATAAAAATACTATATATAATTTGATGAAATCTTAGGAAGAAAATGTGTCAACAATAAAAATGCATGATGTTGATTTGAATTTATTCAACTAAGTATTAGTTACTGTATAATACACATGGCCTCTTGATATGGAAAAAATAAAATTGAATTAGGAGATCAAAATTGAGGAATAAGATAAATGAATGGAGAGAATCTTAAATGGAGGTACACTTGAGCATTTTTTTTCTCCTCCATCTGACTTTGACTTGCTCATTCCTCTTTTATAAAATCTCCTCTCTTTCCACTGCTAGCTACAATCCAAAAATTCGAGGCCGTCATTTTGTGAGGCCTTTGACAGGTGTCATTTTTCTACCTATATACAAAGCTCGGATTTTCCCAGATTGTTGACACCTGGCAAACTATTGAGATTTATTAAGAATCTCCAAAAGATACCCAAAAAGTTAAATATGTATTCAACGTTTTGAGATTTTACTAAAGATCCCCGAGAGTATCCAACAAGTCTAATATGCTACATGAAAAAAAATTCATTAAATAAATAGTTATTTCAGAATATAATTTGTAACTAAACTAAAATTATGTCTACAAAAATATATGTCTATGCCAAATAATTGAAGTACAAAAAAATTCTCTTTTTAACATTTGCATAAATTTATTATTATTAAAAATATTAATAATTTATTACGATATATTTTATAAGTCTAATAACATAAACCATATTTGTGGAAATAATGTTTCAACTTTAATTTTCAAAATTTTATTTTTGTATTTATTTTTTCGGAAATGGTGAAAAGCATTTTTATATTTTCTTTTACATTTTATATCATTTGGTATAATATTACAACTTTTTTACTTCCTACTTGAGTTAATTTTGACATTTGACAATTTAATTTGTATTTCAAATTATTTTTTTATACTTTACTTTGTTGGAACCAAATATTTGAATAAATGTAGAAATAATATTTTACATAAAATTAGATAGTACATAATTAAAATACAAATAAAATTGCACAAAGAAATAAATAAAAACAATGATTTACATAAAAATATTAATATTTTTGTAGCATAACTTTATAGTGTAAAATATAATGCAAATGTAATATGATAAAATATCATAACAGTAATATTATGAAAATATAATGTCAAAAACTATCACTTTATTTATTTATTTATTACTTTAGAATGAATAAAAGAATATGAAACTTTTTTGACAAGATGTATTTCAGTCAAATCAATAAAACGTAAAGTACATTTTAATCATGTTTTAGTTTGTATGAGTTATCTTTTATAATTAATAAACAACATTATAAATTATAATTTATAACTTCATTTTCAAAAAATATTGTATAAAATAAAATCATATATGTTTACAGGATTATATGTTTATGTCAAATAATGAACTTACAAAAAAAAGTTCTCTTTTTAATATTGGCAAAAATTTACTATTATTAAAGTATTTTAATTTATTATGATAACTTTAAAAGTCTAATAACATAAATCATATTTGTGGAAATAATGTTGCAATTTTATTTTTATGTTTTATTTTTTCTGGAAATTGTGAAAATAATATTTATATTTTCTTTTACATTTTATGCCATTTGGTATAACATTAAAAGTTTTTCACTTCCTACTTGAGTTATTTTTGACATTTGCCCATTTAATTTGTATTTCAAATTATTTTTTTTTTTTCAAAATGATATTTTTGTAACATAACTTTATAAGGTAAAATATATGTAAATAGTATGATAAAAATGTCATAACAATAATATTATGAAAATATCATGTCAAGAGTATCATTTTTTTTTTTACTTTAGAATGAATAGAAGAAATATGAAACTTTTTTGACAATATATATTTCAGTCAAATCAATGAAAAATAATATATCTTTTAATTATATTTTAGTTTGTACGAGTTATCTTTTGTAATTGATAATAACATCATAAATTAGAATTTATAACTCCATTTAAAAAAAATAATTATTAAATAAAATCATATATAATCCGAAGCAGAGTGAGAATTATTGCTAGTATCTCTCGTATGGCCGGCTCTGTATATAACTTAAACCCTATGGAAATTATATGTAACCGCGTGGAAATTATCAAACCTGATTCATATGAATATAATATTAATATTATTTTAAAAAAGGGGTTAATGAAAGATTCTTTTAAATTAGTATAAAATTAGGAGAAGACCAACATAAGTCTGCTGCTTTTATACTTTAGAATCGGCAATACGATTTTTATTAGGATAAACCTACTCTCATTACTCCAACTTCATAATTTTCCACAACTATTTATTATATTATTCCAAACTATTATTTCATTAATTATATTTCGATACTCTTTTGCTACACTCTCTCTCTGTTTTCACTAGTACACATGCATCATTTTCCCTTTGTTGCATCGACAGTTTTATCGGCATTAGTATCTGTATTAATATAATCATCAGCATTCTTGCATCCCAAGAAAGCATTCACAATTTTTTGAGACGGCAATGACACAATTTGTTCCCAAACCTCCTCTTCGTCCTCAACACTAAGAGATCCGTCGAGTTTTTTCATGAAAAAATCGGACGGATCGATTCGCGACACATGATACCCACCTTTCGTACTCAGATGTTGAATCTTTTCCACTTGCTTGCGTGCGAGATTGCACGTTTTGCCTTTTACATCATCCAACGCCATCTTATATAACCTCTCTAGTCCTTCGTTCCCGTTCCCGGCCAGCTCTGCCCTAAAATACTCGTTTAACTCAGGCACTCCGATAGCCCGTCTAACTCCTGCATTGTAATCACAGTTCTTTGTGTCAAAAACCGATCTTGCCTCTTCAAGTAATCCTTGTTCTACCATTTCATCAACTCGGATTGACAGAAACCGATTTAAGACAACCGAGTCCACATCAAGCCAGATGAAACACGGTTCATGGCTTTCACGGAATTTGGGGTCCTTCAAAAGAGCATCAACAAAAGAGAGAGAGCCTCCCACGACAATGGGGAGATTATTGCGAGAAACAATCGTGCGTATGGACTCCAAGGCAGCACGAGTAAAGTCGGTAGGTGAGAAATCAACATGTGGCGGTAGGAAACCGAGCAAATGGTGAGGGACGATGGATAATTCGGCCTCTGAAACACGGTTTGTTATGACAGGAAGTGCGTCATAAACTTGGATTTTGTCAGAGTTTATGATCTCACACGAGAACCGTGTGGCTAGGGAGATTGCGAGTTTTGATTTGCCTGTTCCGGTTGCACCGAGGATGAAAATGACTTTGGTTTTGCTCATATAGGACCCGTCGAAATCCATGATCTGTGGATAAAATGAAGGATCTATAAAAAAGAATACAAAAACTGTTACTATACATGTTATATCTTATCAGACTTCGGCTATAAATTACCAGAAAAATGACATATATCTAATCTAACGGTAAATTTTGTTATGCTAAAAAAAGGTTTTAATAGGAAGTGCTTTGACTTTGGAGGGGAGATCAAGTTGCAATGAAGAGAAAATAATTGAGATTATTTGTTTTTTCATGGAAAATAATATCAAATTGTTTTTTTAGAAAATTCGAGGAAGGCTTAATTACCCCCTTTCAAATGAAAAACTATTTCCATATATCATTTATTTTTGATTTACAATCCTAATTGTATTTACAAGATTAGCAAAGTTAAATGGAAAAAACCCATAACGAAACTCTTCCTACCAATTTCGGCCCAATCAGAAAAATCCTCAAAATTTAAGCCCAACAGAGAAGAAATTTAATTTCAAAATGTTACCATGCAAACTAAAATATTTCAATTTAGGTTGATTCACTTCAGGTAAACCTTTCGGAAAAAGTATTTCAAATTCAAGATGAGAAAAGCAAAGAACAAATATGATACAGTTCAAATTTACAAACAATTGGAGTACACCAATATGGTAGTCTGCTTGATCACACGAAGCAAATTTGCCGCAAACAAACTTTGCGAATCGGAAAAATATAATTTATTCCTCTAAAATTTACATAACTATTTAATTATGGAAATAACAGTAAAATAAATTAAAAAACTAGTAACAAAATTCATCTTAGGCAGTAGCATACCAGAAATTCCAGAGTCCACCTGCAAAACTTGATTTTCAATTGAATGTGCGAGATCCCAAATTTTAGAAATGGAGTGAGAAGAAAGAGAGTCTGATAAGGTATTTATAGATAAACCCTACGGTCGAATTCTACTAATTTTTAATATTCAATTGGATAGATATGGATATTTATTGCTTGAATCATTTATAAAAAAAAAAAGATATACATTACTAACGATTCCATGAATTGCATTAATTTATATCAAAATGAACGTCCTGAAATTATCATTTTTTATACACTAGAGATTATCTTTTCAGGGTTTCCTTTTTTGTGTAATATTCATTTATATACATATACATATATTAAAAGAGCAAAAGACTATTATTCCCTTCCCATTTCTATATTTGGACTGTCAATTATTCTGTCTGAATTTACACTCGTCTCATAATATACAGCCTATATTTCATTATTATTTTATTATAAGATACATATACTGGGCTGGGCTGACAAATAGGAGACACGGACCAATTACCCTGTAAGAAGTTCCTCCCGACCAACGATTTATTTCTAAGTTCCATCCCTGGCGGCGGCTAATCAACCAATCACATATCTTATCTTAATCTAAGCCCGATATATTAACCACTTCTTGAAGCACAACATACCACACCCCAACCCAAAATTCCTTCTCAACTCTCGACACCGCACCGTGCGTACAATTCTGAAATATCCACCGGGTAATATCACAACCTATCACTGACAGATGGGCTCCACACGTTCCTATCATTCCCACATTAGTTACACGTCTTGATATTGCACGGACCAGCCCCTCTCAAGCGTGTCACGTTCTCATTCGCCCTGTCCGAGAAATTTGGGGAGCCTGTCCAAAAAGCAAACCCTTCATTTACCAAAGCCAAATGGGATTATTTCTTATCTACCCTTGCAAAGTATTAAAATACAACACAACCCTCTTCCGTTAAAAATCATAAAAAATCTTAATAGTCTAGAAATGACAGTAGTTAGATGTGTTTGCAAATAGATATCTCATAAAAAATCTTTATACTCTAGAAATGACAGTAGTTAGATGTGTTTGCGAATAGATATCTTGTGAGGGTACCCTCTTCCGTCAAAAATCATAAAAAAGTCTTAATAGTCTCGAAATGACAGGAGATCGATTGGTTTGCAAATAGATATCTTGTGAGGGTGTAGACGGAATAACAGGAAGACAAAGCAACCCTTCGCCTCTAATCACCCTTACCTTTTATTATTTTTCCCTTTTTATTTTTCGATAACCTCTCTTGTCTTTGTTTCTCTCTCTCTCTCTCACAGCCGTCGACCCTGAATCCAAAACTCTCGTCTCCGCCCCCAATCTTCAATTTCTCTTGCCATTACTCTCAATCGAATCAATCCAAAACGAATTTAATTTCTAAATCCAATTCGCTTCTCGCCTCTTTTTCTGAAATCGCAAAACGAGAAAAACAGGGAGGTGAAAAGAGAAAAATTGGAAAAAAATTTGAATTAATACTTCTCCCTCCAAACAACGACAGTCACTCTGTGTTGTCCGATTGTGCTGTACTTTCGGACAATCGTTTGTTAGTTAAATCTGAAGCCCTAATCTTCTTAATTGGTGCTTTTAGGTGGGTTTATTTGCAGATAAACCGTTATTGATTGTTTGTTTACACGTGTAGTTGCTTGCTTGAGAGTGGATGTTCGATTTGATTTTATTTTAGGTTTGATTGGGTTTCTAGGGTTAGGTTTTGGGCTTTCGTGATTCCTTTTGTTGCTTATTCGTGTTTAATCATATGGATCCATGTATTTTCGGTCTGATCTGGCTGTTCCGATGATTGATTAGCAATTTCATTTTCATTCGAGATTTTGTAAATTAACTTTGGTTTGACTTTCAATCAACGCTGAATTATCTTATCGAGTTTTGTAGTAGTGAAATACACACTCAAAGTTTCATCAATTTATGCTCATTTTAGTAAACTTCTTTTGTAAAATTCGTACTTTTGAATAAAGATAACTTCCATTTTCAACAAAGAACATGATTTTTATTTCTGAACACCGAAATTAAAACTCAAACTGACAACAATTCTTCTTCAATTTTAACAGATAGTGAGGAATAACTCCCACCTTTCCATTTCGAATGTAAAAAATGGCTTTCTTTAAGAACTCAGGAAGTAATAACAACCTGGATTCAGGTTACAACTTGAATGAAAAAGCTGAAGCTGATCCTCCAATGGACATGAATCGTGATTCCAGCTCGCGACTCTGGAATCTGAATGAAAAAGCTGAGGATTCCTACCAAAGCTGGGACAATGGCGAAAATGTAAATACGATAAACAACCCTCCAACAAGAAGAGCCCCTCCTTCAGTTACTTGGGGCTCAAGTTTCTGGAAGGAAGAATCCGACCCTTCACAACAAGTCTATGAAGAAGAAGAAGAAGAAGAACAAAGAAGAGTGTCTTATAAAGGCCATGCTGACGTGGCGGTGCTTTCTGACGAGGATTATGAGCAGGATGGAGAGGATTTGAGCGACGGTTTTAATAACCACAACAGAGTTGGGATGAACAAACCCAGTACTTCAAATCCCGGATTTCGAAATCCTGACAAACAGAATCCCGCAAAGAAGCCTTCGAGGAAGTACAATGCCTATGAGGATGACGATGATGATTATGAGGATGATGTGGACGGTAAAAGTTTTCAACTTTTTTACAAAAGATTGGTCATACAGAAGTTCTGATTCATTTATAAATTGATTTTTGTTGATAGAATGATTTATATTTTACTTTTGATTTCAGAAGATGACCCTGACGATGTTGATTTCGAGCCGGATTCTGGCGAAACAGGCAAGGCTGCAAATAAGGTTAATAATTATATTTTTTATAGCGAACTTTACAATTCTATATTTTTTTATTTAATTAAAACAGGAAATAATATAAAAATATGCACTTTTTAACTACAGGCTAAACTATCAGAAAGTGACGACGATTTCATAAACGACATAGAAGAAGAACTAGAAGAGGACGACGAAGTAATGGTACTCTCATCAGAAGAAGACGACTTCACAACAACCACAAAAAGACGAAAGCTCTCCAAACCTACAAAGAAGCCCACCAAAAAGCCGCCGCCGGCTCGTAATCAGAAGAAAAGAGGGGTGTATATATCGGACGACGATTTCTCAGAGGACCAGAGCGATCATGGGTTTAGTAATAACAAGAAGAAGAAGAAACAGAGTTTAGGGTTTGGGAAGAGATCGTCGCCGGTTCAGGGAAATGATGGGGTGAGAATGTCGGGGAGGCATAGAGCGGCGAGGAAGGTTTCGTATGTGGAGAGCGATGGGAGTGATGAGAGTGATGAGGAGAAATCCAAAAAGGCTCTCAAGGTTGACTATTTAATTAATATTAATATTATTTATTTATTTATTTGTTTGTTTTTTCGAAAAGTTTATATGTGTTTGGTTTGTGTTTGTTCATGCATGGTATATTTTATGTTTATTTCAGTGAGGAAGAGAGAGCAATTAGCCAAATTAGAATGAATATATTTTCATATATTTGTTTTCCAAGTCAATTAAATCTCTTAAATGAATATTTTTCACAATATAAATGTAAAGAGTGAATTTTTTTATTTTGTTAATTGATTCTCTGTTTTAGGCTCAGAAGGAAGAGCAAGAAGAAGAAGACGGAGAGACGATAGAAAGAGTGCTTTGGTGCCAGCCGATAGGCACAGCTGAAGAAGCGTTGAGGAACGGCCAATCGGCAAAACCGAGCGTTCTGAGCACTTTTTACGAACAAGAGCCTGAGTGGGAGCAAGTCGAGTTTTATGTCAAGCTGAAGGGCCAGTCTTACTTGCATTGTCAGTGGAAATCTTATGGTGAATTACAAACTGTAAGTTGTTAGAGGAGAAATAAAGTAGGATTTATTGTTTTGAAAAGTTGTGTGTGTGTGTGTTTTTTGTAATTTTTTTAATGTTTGGAACTGCAGTTAAGTGGGTTCAAGAAGGTATTGAACTACATGAAAAGAGTTAGTGAAGAAAGGAGGTACAAGAGGGCGTTATCTCGTGAGGAGGTGATTATAATAATAAATAAATAAATCATCGTTTTTTTATCAATTTAATAATTTATGTTAAATATGGCATCTATTCAAGCCTTTTTGACAAAAAAGTGGATCAATATATTTTATATATAATTTTTTCTTTTATTCAGGCTGAGGTGCATGATGTAGGCAAGGAGATGGAGCTGGATCTTCTGAACAAGTACAGCCAGGTTTATTTCTTTTCCCTCTTTTTTTTTTTAAAAATCACATAAAATTCTCGTCTTTTTTTTATTGGTTTTATTGTGTGTGTAGTAATAACAATACAATATTCAGGTGGAAAGAATATTTGCAGATAGAATCAGCAGCACGAGCGGCGATGAAATGGTGGCTGAGTATTTAGTCAAGTGGCAAGGCCTTCCTTATGCTGAATCTACCTGGTCAATTTTCTATTTAAATTATAATTAACATTTTAATTTTATTTGTGCATTTGGGCTTTCGATCAATCAAGCGTCATGTGTGTAGGTCTCAATATAACTACAACCCTACTTTTGTGCTTCAAATAACCCTTAAGTTTTGATTTTTGTTTAGTCTAAATTAGCTTAATTTGCCCTTACTTGTGCAAACTTTTCTGTTATTTTATGTTAGTAATAATAAATTGAATTCTGTGTTGTTACAGGGAAAAGGATACTGAAATTGCATTTGCTCAAGATGCCATTGATGAATACAAGGTAGCTTAAGAATATCTCTGCTCGTATTTTTTTCTAAAATTTTGTTTTTGCCTGTTTCCCTTGTTAAAAATTGCTGTAATTCTATGTCCTTATTCTTTGACTAGGAAAGTATTTAAATAATCATTGATCATTTTTTTGTGCTCATTCATATAAATTATATACTGACTTTTTAATGGATAGATGCGTGAGGATGCATTAAATGTGCAAGGAAAGACAGTTGATTCACAGCGAAAGAGGATCAAAGGTTAATTTTCTCTTTTTTTTTCACATATCTTGTGTGATAAACCTAAGAATGTTCTTTTGATAGTTTGTTTATTGCCCATTTTTTTTAAAAACTGTTTCTTTTCCATTTTCAGCTAGTTTGAGGAGGCTTGATGAGCAACCTTTATGGCTAAAAGCAGGAAAACTTCGCGATTATCAACTTGAAGGATTGAATTTTCTTGTTAATAGGCAAGCTAAAGTTTACTTTTATATTCAAGAAATAATTTTAAATCTACCCCTATAAATCATATAAATATCATGCATGCCCCAAACTGTGAAATTACTAAACTACCCTTCTTTTCGTCTCTTAAATAGTTGGAGAAACGACACAAATGTGATTCTTGCTGATGAAATGGGTCTGGGCAAAACTATCCAGTCCGTTTCAATTGTTGGATTCCTTCAGGTAAAATTTAATCATCATTATTGCCTAAATCATATATATATATATATATATATATATATATATATATATATACTTTTGCTTCAATTTTATCGTGAATTATGTAAATTTCTGGTGATTTTGCAGAATTCTCAAGAAATTCATGGTCCGTTTCTTGTTGTGGTTCCTTTATCGACATTAACTAATTGGGCCAAGGAGTTCAGAAAGTGGCTGCCTGAAATGAACTGTGTGATTTATGTTGGAAACCGTGCTAGCAGAGAGGTAATATTTTATATATTTTTAATGTTTTTTTTATTAAAATATAAAAAATTGAGATAACAATTTAGGCCGAAATTCAGATACATTTGCCAAAAATGAATAAAATACCACTTTAACCAAAAGGTGCTTAATTTCTTGCTGTATGATAAAATTTGATGATTTAATCTTAATTTTACTACTGTGTAAAACCAGATGTGTCAGCAATACGAATTTTACACGGACAAAAAAACAGGGCGACAAACGAAATTCGATACATTAATTACAACATATGAGGTTATATTAAAGGACAAAGCTGTGTTGTCAAAAATAAGGTGGAATTATCTCATGGTTGATGAAGCTCATAGGCTCAAAAATGCTGAAGCCTCACTCTATACAAGTCTCATGGTAATAATAAATGTTATAATTTTATGGTGTTGTATTGTTGTGCTTTTGTATGGTAGTTTGAGATTTTGATGTGTTGGTAAATTGGTAATTAATGCAGGAATTCAGCACCAAGAATAAGCTTCTTATCACTGGAACTCCGTTGCAAAATAGCGTTGAAGAGTTGTGGTATGTTCTTGTAATAAATATACATTATATATGATATATACTTTACATATTAAATTGTATAATCTATAATGTATCTTATTTTATTTTTGATTTTTTGCTTTCCTCAAAAGGGCTTTGCTCCATTTCCTTGATCATGACAAATTCCGTAGCAAGGAGGAATTTGTTGAGAGATATAAAAACCTAAGCTCTTTCAATGAAACTGAGGTACTTTCTTTTTTTCTCTTTCAAGTTAGATAAATCATAAAACTATACCTTCTTTTCCTTTTTAAGTATGATCAAAAGCTCATTTCCAAACTTTATTTTTGCAGCTCGGGAATCTGCACAGAGAATTGAGGCCTCATATTCTAAGAAGAGTTATAAAGGACGTAGAGAAATCCTTGCCTCCAAAAATCGAGCGAATTCTTAGGGTCGAAATGTCTCCTCTACAGAAACAGTATGCTTCAATTCTAAATATAAGTTAATTTTTTGCTATATTTTTCCTTTTTTTGGAATAATCACTTAACCTGATTTTCTTTCTACCACAAGGTATTACAAGTGGATTTTGGAGCGCAATTTTCAAAACCTTAACAAAGGTGTTCGCGGCAATCAGGTATAGAAACCCAAACTCTTTCAAATGACTTTGTTTTTACTAATCTATTTGATTAAAATATGGATTGACCAAATTTCCCTACAAAAATATGCAGGTTTCTTTGTTAAATATAGTTGTCGAGCTGAAGAAATGCTGCAATCACCCATTCTTATTCGAGAGCGCTGACCACGGTTACGGAGGCGATACAGGAACAAGCGACAGTAATAAAGTCGAAAGAATGGTTTTGAGTAGCGGGAAACTTGTCTTGCTCGACAAGCTTCTCATCCGATTGAAAGAAACCAATCATCGCGTTCTTATTTTCTCTCAGGTTAGTTAGATGCGCCTAAACCCTACTGAACCCTCATTATCACTTTGTTGATTGTTTTTCCTGCTTGTTCTTTAAAAAACAATTTAATCCTGTACTATTGATTTGGCATGTTTGGTCCCTATTCTTTAAAAACAATTGTGCACGGTTAGTACCGAACTCGGGGTCTAGTCATGCGTATTTTCACAAAGTACAGGGACTAAGCATGCCAAATCAATAGTGCAGGGACCAGATCGCAATTCAACTAAAGTACAGGGACTAACGATTCATTTATCCCGACTCAAAATTGCACTAACCATACGATCTTTTCTTCTCAGATGGTTAAAATGCTGGATATTCTGGCGGATTATTTATCCCTGAGAGGGTTCCAGTTCCAAAGACTGGACGGAAGCACGAGGGCCGATTTGAGGCACCAGGCCATGGAGCACTTCAACGCGCCTGGCTCTGACGATTTTTGTTTTTTGCTTTCGACTCGAGCTGGCGGGCTCGGAATTAATCTCGCCACTGCTGATACTGTCATTATATTCGATTCTGATTGGAATCCCCAGAATGATTTACAGGTGCAGTTTGATTCCCTCATCTTTATTTATCCTGTTATGTTTGTTTGTTTGTTTTGAAAATATCGTATTTGCCCCTCTAGAAAGATGATGATAATGGGTGTTTTTGTCCGTAAAAGATTTTTAAGGGTGAATATGATGTAGTTTGGAATTCGGAAGGATAAATTTGATGTTTGCACTTTTAGAGGGGTAAATTTGACATTTTGAAGTTTTAGAAGGATAGATATGAAATTCACCCATGATTATTTAAGGCTTTTATTTTTCTCAGAAGTGATAATTGTTTTGTTTGATAGGCTATGAGTAGAGCGCATAGAATTGGGCAGCAAGATACGGTCAACATATATCGGTTCGTTACTAGCCGAAGTGTAGAAGAGGATATTTTGGAGCGCGCTAAGAAAAAAATGGCAAGTTTTTTACTTTAAACTTTATAGAAATAAAACTTGTATAATGTTTGTCAAAAGATTTCGTTTAACATTTCATTTATTTTTCCGTTTTTAGGTTCTTGATCACCTGGTGATTCAGAAAATGAACGCCGAGGGCCGGCTCGAGAAGAAAGAAACCAAAAAAGGCTCCCTGTTCGACAAGGCAAGTCTCAAAATTCAAACAGTTGATAACCTAGTAGCAAAACATATAACAATTCAGGTCTTAATATTATGATTTCTTGTAATAATTTGCAGAATGAATTGTCTGCAATTCTGAGATTCGGAGCGGAGGAGTTGTTCAAGGACGAGAATAACGACGAGGAAAGCAAGAAGAATCTTGAGTGCATGGACATTGATGAGATTCTTGAGCGGGCCGAAAAGGTCGAGACCAAAAGCGCTGAAGGAGAGGCTGGGAGCGAATTGTTAAGCGCTTTCAAGGCAAGTTTTGTGTTTATTTACATTGTTAAATCGGGATAAATGAGATAGAATGGCGTAATTTCGTATTTACCCCTGTGAAATTCAAAATGTTGTGTATGCGCCTGTATAAGCCAGTGGGACTATCTTTTTCTGTTGTGTATGATAATCTCTTCTTTGACCCCCTCTGTTTTCTTTAAAAAATGGGTGACTACTCTTAGGTTTCCTTAATTGAAGGATATTAGATGACAAGTGATGCATGTTTGCACTGCTTTCTTTAGTGGCATCCTTGATATTTCTCATTTTTCTGTGGATATAAATAGAAATAATATTTTAAATATAAATCTCTTATTTTTATTTTTACATTTAGGTTGCAAACTTTGGAAGTGCAGAAGATGACACCACCTTTTGGAGCCGCTTAATTCAAGCCGAACCTGTTGAGCCTACTCATGTATGAAACTAATACATATTATCTTCATAATTAAAAAAGCATTTTAAGATTTTTTCTTTACGAAAATGCCCCTGAACATTCAGGAAATTCTGGCGCCGAGAGCAGCAAGGAACAACAAGAGGAGTTATGTGGATGACGAGCCGGCAGAGAGAATAAGCACAGGAAGAAGAAACAAGGCTGGCGAAAAACCGAAAAGACGGTCAGCTAGGGTTTCTGACTCCAATTATTGTTCTGCTCCATTAATTGAAGGGTCGTCTGCTCAAGTGAGAGAATGGTCTTATGGTAATTTGACCAAGAAAGACGCTTCTCATTTCGTCCGAGCGGTAATTGCTAATGTGTCTTTTATTTATCGAATTTGCCCATCTAGAATTACAATATCAAGTTTTCTGCATATCTCCTCTTATTGATTTGTTTTTTGTTGCTTGATTATTTATGTATGCAGGTTAAGAAGTTTGGAAATGCGAGTCAAATTAGTTTAATTGGGACTGAGGCTGGCGGTTCAGTGGAATCAGCTCATTTGGAGGCTCAGATCGAACTATTTGACTCGCTTGTTGAGGGCTGTCAAGAAGCAATTAGAGAAAATTCAGACGTCAAGGTAAAATAAAAGAAATAAAAAAATTAAGGTCAACTATTACATATCAAAATTAACGAAACTCTGATGGGTTTTAAATGGTCATTATGATTATTTTTGTGTATGATAGGGAACTTTTGTGGATTTCTTTGGAGTATCTGTCAAGGCGTACGAATTATTAGCGCGCATAGAAGAGCTTCAAACTTTGGCCAAACGAATTGCACGATACAAAGATCCTGTGAGTCAATTCCGTCTGATGATTCAGCACAAAACTCCCCAGTGGTCCAAAAGCTGCGGTTGGAATTCCAGTAAGTCCATTTTACTAAAATGTTTTCTCATATATATAAATAGTAAAACACAAAACATATATTTATTTGTGGTGTTTTTTTCAGTTGATGATGCAAGATTGCTGCTGGGAATACACTATCACGGGTACGGAAACTGGGAAAAGATTAGACTTGATCCTAGACTTGGTTTGACTAGGAAAATCGCACCGGCTACACTTGGCGATAGAGAGACTTTTCTGCCAAGAGCTCCTAATTTAGATAATCGTGCCAGTGCTCTCTTACAAAAGGTATATTATACTATACTCCATTTTCTTTTTGAAAATTTATTTATATTAAATATTTAATGTTTAATAAAAATTAAATACTTCATATTTATTAAATATTCCTTTTTCTTTTTTCAGAAATTCCTAATTCTTATTAAATATTATTATTTATTCAATAAAAATTTAATAAGCTGAACTATGTAGGAAATTTAGTTTATCTTAATGGGTTTATTTTTTTTATTTACTTATATTTTATGTTAACTAAGAATGAATCATGATAAACTAGCTTTCTTTTTCATCATAATTGAAATTATATTGCAAAAATTAATCTCTAACTCACATAAACACATTTTTTTCAGGAATTTGCGAAAACTATCAGCACGGGTACCAAAGGCAAGGGCCGCAAAGCAACCAAATCCGAACCAACAACAACCAGAATTTCAAACGGGAGACTAAAAGACACTTCAAAGCCCGAACCGTCCTCATCTCGTAAAAGCAGCAGATTATTAAAAGCCGAGGCGGCGCAGAAGAAGAAGCAGGAGGCGGAGGAGGGGGAGGTGAAGGAGGAGGGGGAGATCTCGGAGTCGGAGCCGGAGACGCGGTACCGGCAGAACAAGGAGGAGAAGTGGATGGAGTGGTGCGCTGATGTCATGGAGGAGGAGGAGGATACGTTGAAGAGATTGGAGAGGCTTCAGACTACGAGTGTTGATCTTCCCAAAGAAAAGGTTTTATTTATTTATTATTATTGTTATTATTATTAATTATTATTATTGTGTACTTTAAAATGTTTAACAATTGGGTGTACCCCTAAAAATGAGAATATCGTGCATATGTTTCTAGAGTGTAAGAAATTATCGCACGTAGCTGTACGGTATGAAACATAGAATTATCATGTATACGCGTTTCTTTAGCTATTTACTTCAATATATCTCCAAACTAGCCATGTTATTTTACCTCCTAGTTGGTTAATTTCTCTGAACGTAGAATATGTGATTTATACATTTTTTTATATATGTACAGGTTCTTTCCAGAATAAGAAAGTATATCGAACTCATTGGCACGAAGATTGACAGTGTTGTGCAGCAACACGGAGCTTCTTACAAGCAATCTAGTAAGTTCTTCTCTTTTTTCTCCTTTTCTTTGTTTAATTTTTGGATGACTTCCATTTTCTATGGTTTTAGACTCTTTTTAATTTAACTTGAACTAAAAAAATGACAAACTATACAGGAATGAAAACTAGATTATGGAACTATGTGTCGTCCTACTCAAACCTAACAGGCGACGCATTACACGACATATACTCAAAGCTCAAGGAGGACCAATCAGAAGCCGGCCCTTCAACTCAATTCCAAACCTTCAGCCGAAGGAAACGGCCTTTCCAAAACCCTAACCCTAATTCCCAGTCCGACGGAAATTTCCAAAGAAACAACAACTCTGAGGCCTGGAAGAGAAGGAGAAGAACAGACCAGCCGGTCGATAACCCTAACCCTAATTCGATATTTCCAGCCCCTGTGAATAACGGGGCGGGGATTTTGGGGTGGGGCCCGACTCAAGAGAGAACTAGGTTTGCTAATGATAGACCTAAAAGACGGTTCAATAATAATAATAATAGTAATAATAATGTGGCACAAGGACACATTTAATTTAATAAAAAACAGATCTTTTGAAGGATCTTTTGAAATGAGGGATGAAAATATACTGCATATATTTTGCTTAGAAAAAAGAGATGGTTGGAGACGGAAAAGAGATGAGGGGTGAAAAGTGGGGATTTTATGTAGTTTAGTAAGAGATGTATACAGCAGAAGAGAGCTGCTTGGTGTTTTAAGATGATATATTTTTTTGCACTGTTTTAAGATCTCAGAAACCTTGTTCATTATATGTAATAATAACTTTTCATATTGCAATATATTAACATTTCTTACTCTGTTCATTTGTTTGGTTTTCTTTACCGTTTGATGAAAATGATATGTTTGAACCAATTTTAATATTTACTATGAAAGTAGCATATATGTTTAAATAACCTCATGATTAGCTACAATGGAATATTCATGACTATTTTTCTATTGTTGGTGTATATATTGTTTTTTTTAGATACTTATATATTGTCTTGTAAATGTCAATTAAAAATGGTATATACGCTTGTATTTAATACAGATCGAAAAAAGGAAAATAAAAATATATTCTGCCACTCTGTGTGAGACTCAATATAAGGTCCTTATGGCTTTATAAGTTAATATTTGCTATTTTTACATATATACAAATTTAATGCAAAATAGATTTTCCTAATTAGATGTTCTGAACATAAATGGAATATTAATAGGGTAAACAGAATATTCCTTAAAATAGTATATCAAAAAAAGAATATTTATAAGATTGACTTAGCAATATTGATTATTTTGTATTTAATTTTTAATTATAATATATCATTTTCATTAATTGATAGATACAGTCTGTCATGGAGGTTTCATTCACATCAACGCTTTTCCTACACTATTTCAAAGCGGACTAATAATATTCCATTTATATCATCAATATTCTGTTATTTTCCCAATATTCCATTTTGTTGTGGAGACTGGGGGAGGTTATTAATGTCCAACCCAAGAACGGCCGGCAATAAACCCGGGCCAATAAATGGTATATTTAATTAATATAGCGTTTTTTTTTTTTCATTTTTTTCTTTCTAATTTCCCATTCCTCCCCCATTCTCTCCTCTCTCTCCGCTGCAAAAACTTAAAATTAGGGTTTTTCTTTGTCTGAGAGGGATTTGATTGGCGATCTCCAATGCCGAATAAAGTTGTCGCCAGGAAGCGACCAGGTGAATGATCGCATATTTTCGGTCATTTTTTTAATTGATCAAGTTATTTCGTAGGTTTATATAGCAAATTATTATTGCATTTGTTACTGACATTTGATTTTTCGTAATTGATTTGGGAAACAGAATTTTCCCCATGCATAAACCTTGTATCTCAAATATTTTTTTTGAAGGATTTCTATCTCAAATATTAAACCTTTTTATTTATTTTTTTGATGAAAATATTGAACCTTTTTATTATTTTGATAGAATACATATTGAAAATGGATAAAAGCCAGAAAAAAATGAATTTATTTTGATACTATTCAATTCTAACTTGAGGCTTCATCCCTTTTAGTTTAATTTTATAATTTCATCTATATACTCATCGATTTGTTTATATTTTATTTTATTTCAATATTTTTCTTCCTGAAATTGCCATAAACAATTCACCTTACATTCAAAAACCTTGATCTGCACATAGACATGCACACTCCTAAATTCCATTTTATTCTTTAATATTCCATTTTTGCATTTTTTTTAAATTATGAAATATTTTAATTCAGGGAGACCTCCTGCAAATAAATCAACCGAAACTCCATCAATCGAACCAAACAGTTCAACTCAAACTGAAACCCCTTCAAAAAGACTCAAACGCTCCAGCTCAAAACCCGTAATTCCAAATCCCGTAACTCCAAATCCTGTTTTTTCCTCCTCCTCTGAAGAAGAGAAATACGGGAGTAAGAAATACGGCTGTCCAAGATCCTCGATTTTGAAAGCGACATGCAAGCCTCAAACCTTCAACAGTTTTTTCAAGGAGAAGTTAGAAACGAAACTAAGGCCGGTTCATTGGGAATTAATTTCAGAAACCCCGTTTTGCCATTTCTTCGATTTACCTTCAAAATGGGTCGTTTCAAACGCGGTTTTGCATCTCTTGTTGGAGTGTTGGAATCCTGAAAAAGACGCGTTTATTTTCAAAGGAAATAAACTGAAGTTTACTGCAAAAGATGTAGGAATCGTTCTTGGTTTGAAGCATAGTGGGTCCTTAGTATCAGAAGTGGATGCAAAACAAAAAGGAAGTAACGAAATCCACTCGAAATATTTCGGAAATAAACGGCATATTTCACGGCAAGAAATAGAAAAAATCTTATTACAACTGGTGGATTTGGAAGAAAAATCGACGGATTTTGTGAAGGTTTTGGTGTTGTATTTATTCGCGATGGTTTTATTTCCTTTGACTCAGAACAAAGTTGATGGGTATTTCGCGAGATATTTGGACTCGATTGAGGATTTGAAGAATTATTCTTGGGCCGGAGCGGTTTTTATGCAATTAGACCCTCAAATTACGAGCCAATCGAATTGGGTTTGTGGAAGAGGCGAAGGTCAAACTTATTTGAAAGGTTGCTCTCTTGCATTGCAGGTAAAAAAGGGTAAAACTGTAAATTTGCCTTTGATATTTTTAATGTAACTTTTTTAGGAAAGTATTCTTTTTGGTGCGTTTGAGTTTGTTTTTGACAAATGTACCTTTTTAATAAAAGAATGTCCTATTATTATTATTATTATTATTATTTATTAATTTATTTTTGAATGATAGGTTTGGTTTTATGAGCGCATAGATCAAGCAAAGCTAAGAGTGGGTATGGAGCTAATTCCAAGAATGTTTAATTGGAATTTAGCAGAACAACATCAACGCTCTGGCTCTTTCATGAAATTACTCGATCGTATTCCAAAAGGTTAATAAAATTGAATAATTCATATCTAAAATTCACTCAAAAAATAATTAATTCAATCTAAAATGTTGCATGCTTAAAGTTTATTAGCCGTGTTTTTCAATTTAATAACTTTAGGAGTCCTTTATATTCTCAAATTTGAGTAATAGCACTCTCTCTTTCTGTTCTAAACCCTAACCCTAATTTTAATTTTAATTTTAATTTTTTTACGTAGGTAAGGTCAATGGGGAAGCTTTAGTTCCAACAGATGATGAGAAAATAATTCTGAAAGAAGGTTTATTCAATTCTACTCTCGCGCAATCTATCGTCAGTCAGAGAGCGCCACCTCAGCTTGCTTTACCAATTCCCTTAATTGGAAATTCAAATTTAATTTGCAATTCAAATTCACAAATTGAAACGGAAATAATTCCTCAAATTGAAGGGGTTACAGTTGCGGTTTGTTCAGAGGATTTGATTGGTGGTGTGAAACAGGAAGATGGAATTGCAGAGGATTTGAGTGAAAGAATTGTAGAGGATTGTAGAGAAGATGGAATTGTAGGGCAGGATAATCTAAAAGAGGATATGGAAGAGAAATTTGGAAGTGATAATGTGCAAAATGAAGAGATGATTGTACAGAATTTGAGTGAAAATATGCAAAATGGAGAGAGAATTGTGCAGAATTTGAAGGAAAATATGCAAAACAAAGAGATAATGGTACATAATTTGAATGATAATGTGCAAAATGAAGAGGGAATAGTTCAGATTTTGAGGGAAAATGTTGAAACAAATGAGAAAACGAAAGAAAATATGGAAAATATTGATGATTTTATAAATGATGAGAAGAGAGAGGAGAAAGACTGGGAGTTGAAAGATACACAAAATGAGGTGGAAATAATGGTACAGAAATTGAGTGAAAATATCGAATTATCTCATGAAAACTCAAAAGAAAATGTGGTAAAGATTGAAGGAGATCAAGAGAGCTCGAAATGCGAGATTGATGATTTCATACTATGCGATGATGAAATAAATTATTAGAAAGATGTTTAAATGGATCCTCCAAATTAACATACAAGTATGCTTTTATTTGTTTTTTTTAAAGGTTATTATTTTTTATCACATTAATAATTTTATGTGCTAAAGCGTAATCGTGATTTTTTAATCCAACTTTTAATTTTATAAATAGGGAAGGAAAACACAGAATCTTAAAAAAGTTTTTGCCGACTGAATAAACTGAATAACTAAACTGTACGAATTTGTTTTTCACTTTTTAAAAATTTAACTTGGCATTTTTGTTTGCAGATTCTTAATTTATCATGACATTAAGAAATCTTATGATGACTCTTAAGCAAGAATTTCTGTCATATCTCTTAAATTGATTCGTATATTTGTTTGATTGAAGTTTTCCAACTGAGATAGAGCCTTGTTCAGTTGGTATGGTTGCAAAATAATTGTACATTATAATTTACATTTTTATAATGAATAATAATTACTATAGAATAGTTTTTATTTATTTTTTTGTCCTAAAATAATTGGATTATTTATGATGTGGATATTTATATGACCCGTTGTGCATATAAAATTAATTAAATTTGTTGGTTATTGCGATCTTGTGCGTTTGAAATTTGTATCCCCATATTGTTGTACTTTAATTTTTTTAAAGAAGTTCTAAATATTTCACATTATGTTATGTATTTTATTTTAAGACTGGTATGTACTATTATATACATTGTTGCATTATGTTTATATACAAATAATATATTTTATTGTTTTATGCAGAATATTATAATGATACAGAGCAATATAGGTTGTAATCACACATTAATAAGATGATAAATAAGTATAACAAAACAGTATATAGCTATTATATAAGAGCATATAGTACAATAAAATTTATGCAAAACAATATATAAACTATATAGTATATATTAACTATTCTACATCTATAGTATATATAATTAGTTTGTGGCAAAATAACATTATATAGATACTATAGAATAGTATAGAATAATCTACAATAATATGCTATTCGTATAATAAAACATTATGTTATGAAATCAGTATATTAAAATAATGCATACAATGATATACATCAATACAAAAAGTATATATATTTTTCCAAAAAAAAAAAAAAACAAAAAAAACTATATACTTAAACTGGGCCAAGTCAAGTGCCAACTAACGTATTGGATCCTACCCAAAAAAATAATAATAAATAAATAACAAAGCCACAAAGGTAAAGAAAGTCAGCTCACACATTAAGCGTGCTATAGACGCCTAATAGGCGTGATTATTCCTATTTACTCTCTCTCTCACCACCGCCTGGTAATAAATCCAACGCTGTCAACGCCCAATCTCTCTCTGCCCGCTAAAATTGCAGGGTTCTTCTGATCAATCGTGAAAAAATCTTCCAAATGCCTTTGAAGGAACTCTCATCCAAGCGCAAATGTACGGAATTCACAGCTTTTTTATCTGTTTCTAGTTTTCTTTCCGTTGTAATTTTGGCCGGAGTCATTTGATCATCAGCTAATTGGACTGCATTTGTTGAGATTTTTGTAAATTGAGCTGGATTTTGTATGCCACAACTGTTCGAATTGAGAGTTTCATATTTTTTATTTTATTTTAGATCACTGTGTATCAGATCCTGTTTCATTTCAAAATCATTTTTAGCTGCATTTTAGTATAGCAATTCAGCTCAGAAACATAAAAAATGCTAATCGCTCCTTTCCTTTATATGCTTTTTAATTCCCCAAAAATTATTGAATTCTCTCTAATATTCTCTTTCACTCTTTAATATTCCTTTTTTTTAATCATTCTAATAATTAAATGATATATTTTTGCAGGGGAACCATGCAAAACCGAACCAACTGAAACTCCATTAAAACACACATCTCAAATCATAACTGAATCGCCAGCCCATATATTAAGATCCAATTCAAATCCTTCTAAGCCGAAATATTACCTTTCTGAAAGTGAATATTCCATTTCAGATACTGAAACCAAATTAAATAATAATAATGAAAAACACGGAAGCAAGAAATACTCAGCTTGCAGATCTTCAATTGTCAAAACAACTTGTCGAGTCAATGCCTTCACTAACTTCTTCAATCAAAAACTCAGACCAAAATTAACTCATCTCCATTTGGATCTTTTACTTGAGACTCCATTTCACCATTTCTTTAATCTCCCTGAAAAATGGGTCGTTTCTAATGCGGTTTTACACCTTTTGTTAGAATGTTGGAACGAAAATGAAAACGCGTTTTTATTTAATGGAGTTAAATTAAAATTTAATTCGAAAGAAATCGGGATTTTGCTCGGTTTAAAACATAGTGGGTTTCTTCTTTCAGAAGAGGAATTTAAATCGAAAGGGGAATCCGAAATTCAGTCCAAGTATTTCAAAAAAAGACGGTACATCACACGAAAGGAAATCGAGCAAAAATTAGTGGAATTAATTGAATTTCCCCAATTTTCGACCGATTTTATTAAGGTTTTGGTGTTGTATTTATTCGCGATGGTTTTATTTCCACTCACGCAAAACAATGTGCATTCTTATTTATCTCATTACGTGGATTCAATTGAGAATTTGAGTAATTATTCTTGGGCTGGAGCGATATATAATCAATTAGAGCCTCAAATTAATGATTTATCAAATTGGGCAAGTGGCCGATCTGAAGGGCTGACTTATTTGAGAGGTTGCTCTCTTGCTTTAGTGGTATGTACTAAAATTTATTAAAAATATTTATTTATTTATTTAAAAATAGTATAGATATGTTTATTATTTGCTTGATATACCTTTTTTGCAGTCAATTCATCTAAATTATATTTGAAATTCTGTTCTTTTCATCCCACAATTTGGATTGTGTAATAAATTTTAATACAGGCCTGAAATAAATCAACCCAAATGTGTACTTAAGTTTCTTTATAGTTTTCTAATGAAATATTTCATAAATATGTTTTAATATTGCTCAATTTATAGTAGTATTATATTTATGATTTCCCCTTTTTTAATTACAGGTCTGGTTTTATGAGCGAATTAATCAAAACAAACTAAGAGTGGCATATGATCAAATTCCAAGAATGTTTAATTGGAATTTATCAGAACAACATCAAAGGACTGGAAATTTTAAAGAAATGTTGGATAAAATTCCAAAAGGAAAAATAAATAATCAAGCTTTAATTCCAACCGATGAGGAAATAATTATTTTAAAAGAGGGTTTATTTAATTCAAATCATGTACTAAAACTAAGCGGAAATGTGCAAAATGAAAGTGAGATTATGCGAGCAATAATTACTTCAAATAATAATGTTCAAATTCAAAATGATGTTACTATAGCGATTTGTGGAAATATGGGTTTAAATTCAAGTGATGGTGCATTAAATGAAGAATGTGAAGTTAGGACTCCCATTGCGAATGTAAGTGGTGAAAATGAAGAGGAAATAATAATGGGAGAAAATTTGAATAATAGTAATGATTTGGATGAATATGATGAAAATGTTGCAATATGTGGTAATGAAGATTATACGAGTAGTAGTGATGAGAAAGAGATGAAGGTAGAAATATTTGATTCGTCTCCTTTTGAATCTGAACATGATGGTATGCTTTATTATTAAAAATACATTTATTTAATTTCAAGCATTAAATATTATATTCATTTGTTTCTTTTTTTTTTGTGGTTTCATTTGAGTCTTCGCATATTTTTTCTTGAATATTTATCTGATAAGATAATTAATGATTTATTTATTTATTTATTTCAGAAATGGAAGATTCTAGAAGGAATGTATCAAGTTCCTTGTTTTCATTATTTTTGGATAAATTGCCATCATCAAGCAATTTAAATCCAGTGAGTTTTTTCCCCTACTAAAATGTTATTAATTTTCAGTTCTATTTACTGATTTTTTTTATTTTATTATATTCAGTTATGAAATTCTCTTTTGTTTACTACTTTTTTGACTTTCATTTTGCAGGTTTCTTCAAAACCAATTCACACAAAGAAGAAACAAAAATCAGTTTTATGTGACGATAAAATTCATGAGAATGGAGAAAAAGAATCAAGCCAAAACCTTTTTTACCCTTCAAATATAGATGAAGCTTTAATCCCAAAAATCGGATTGATTTTCAATTCACTTGAAGAAGCCCTAAAATTCTACACAAAATACGCCATTTCATGCGGGTTTAAAACCATAAAATCCAGCTCACAAAATCACAACGGTAAAAAATGCCGTCAAGTTTTATCCTGTCAAAAAACTCGCAAATTTAAATCGAGAGGAAAAGGTTTGAAACAGAAATGGAAATCTAATGAGAGTATAAAAACGGATTGTAAAGCTAGAATTGTTCTGAAAATCTATGGAGAGGACAGTTGGATAATTACAGATGCGGAATTAGGGCATAATCATGTGATTTTGCCCCAAAAAGTGAAGATTATGCGATTTGGAAATAATATTTCGGTAATCCTTTTCTCTCATGTTATAATTTTTACACTATTTTTATATAATTAATTTAAACAAATATCATGTTTACAATACTAAATGGTATATTAACACACAAAATGGCACTTTTTACAAAATTATACACTAAAATACTATATAATAATACACACAATTATTTTCTACAGTTTTTATTTATTTTTATTATTTTTATCTTACAGGATATTTCCTTAACGCCAACGGACTCCACTACCACTACATCTCCCAACCAAATCCAGGAAAACCAAATTCGGGAAAACCAAATCCAGGAAAACCAAATCCAGGAATCCAAAATCCAGGAAACCGTTTTCTATCCATCCAACACAACAGACTCATTAGTCCCTAACACATCAATGGGTTTCGACTCGATCGACTCAGCTTTCAAATTCTACACTCAGTACGGAATCTCGAGCGGCTTTTTAGCGATTAAGTCCAGTTTTCAGAAAAATGACGGCAAAAAGATCCGCCAGGTTTTGGCCTGCAATAAGCTGAGGAAATTGGACTCGAGATATGAGGGCAGAAAGGCTATTAGGAAAAGAAGGAGGGTTGGAATTGGAAGAACGGATTGTAGAGCTAGAGTTGTGTTGAAAATCGATGAGAGTGGCGTTTGGGTAATTAGTGAGGTTGAATTGGGGCATAATCATGAGCTTTTGTCGCCTCGTGAAGTGCAGTTTTTGAAGGAAAAACGAGAAAAAATGGTATTTTTTGTGTTCCTTTTTTCTAATTCTTTTGTTTTTTTAACATCAAGGTGGGTATAAATGATTTTCTAATTTCTTATTAGTGTTTTATTCCCTTCAACATACTATTTTAAACTATTTATTGATTTCTTGTTTTTGTTTGTAGGCTCTTGCTAAGCTAGCTAATCCTGACCAGAAAAAGAAAATAAAACCAAAAACAAATAATGAAAAAGAATCAATTGAAGAAACCCTTTTTTATCCCTCAAATTTAGACGAATCATTGGTACCAAAAGTCGGTACAATTTTTGACTCGACAGAAGAAGCATTTAACTTTTACAAAAAATACTCCATTAATAGCGGATTTAAGGCCATAAAATCAAGTTTTCAAAAATATGAAGGGAAGAAATATCGACAGGTTTTTGCTTGTCAAAAAGTGAGGAAATATAAACCGAGATTAAAAGGCGAAATTCCTTTGAGAAAAACTAAGACAATGAAAACTGACTGTCACGCAAGAGTGGTAATTAAAGTTAATGAAGATGGTAAGTGGGAAATTACGCAGGTCGATGCGGGCCATAATCATGAGCTGACGCCTTGTAAAGAGAAAATTCAAATTTTGAAATTTGATAATTATGACGAAAATAATGGTAGTGGTGGAAAATAATGAGCAGAATTAGAAGCTGATATTTTTATTATTTTTTATTATTGTTTAGGGGTTGTGTTGTTAATATGAGATTTTTTAGGTGCAAATATGTAAAATGTTCTGTTTAAGGGTTGAACAGTTGTATTGTGGGGGTTAGAATGTTATATTCAGGAATATACTGTTGTATGATATAAACAGCTTTTCTTTATATTTTAAACTTCTGATATTTTAATTGTTTTATTCTAAATAAAAAGTTTATAGGAAATTTAACTTATAAATAAACTATTTAAATATTTAAATTTTAAACATTTGAAATGATATATGGACTTATTTATGGTCCCATAAATCCTTACTGTAGCTGAACATATGATCAAGACTCTTTGGAAACAGACAGGACATTTCTAGATTTTATATTGTAGAAACTTAAAAAAGTAGTGTATTTTGAAATAGTTCTTTATGATTACATGATATCAAATAATATCAACTTCCTCCTCCAAGGGAAAAAAATATGCTTTGACCACCTCTAAAATGCAAATTTCGTAGTTAAAGTTCCTCAACAATGGACCTGAATAATTATAATAATAATTATTATATTGATAGTTTCTATTTAAATTATACCTTGGATATTTTAATTTCATTTAGAAGTATCACTTTGAGATTTCTTCCGTTTTAAGCAAACTTAACTAAAAGTTGCATAAACGAATGAAATAAACAGAGAAGAAATTAGCTGGACACAACGTAGTAACCATGACATCAAAACTCGATATGTTAGACTGGTTCACACACGCACGTCAAACAAACATCCATCTGTTAATAAATTATTATTAATTCAATAATTAGAAGAATCATAATCTCTAATAATTTATCTTTCATAAAGTGTCTATCAAAATATAAATAATAAATTATTTATACCACATTTTGATTTGAATCGGTATTCTAGCCACAGAAAATCAAAATATTCTCTCCTTTTCTTTCGCGTGCGAACTAAAATCCGTATCCATTAACCATCATCTCCCGAAAGTTAAAAACCAACGCACTACTTATTTTATCCATATATTTGGCGAATTTGCGAAAAGACCCAATTCAAAAAAATGGTATTACAAATATGTCATTTTATATTTATTTTGAAATAAAAAATGTAACCCTTCTATATTTTATTACAATTTTGACCTTCTCAACCCTATTTAACAAATAAATAAACTTTAAAATACTTCATCATAAAATATTTGAAAGAAAATGTATACTTGACAGTCATATATTATGTCAAAAGAAAATTAGAAAAAAAATATTATCTTCCCATGATGAAATATAAATATTTAGCCAAAACTTATTAGGTCAAGCGGTAAAGACAAATATAAATATTTAAAAGTATGAAACATTTAAAACTAAAAACTCGTTTTGACCTCGAATAATAATTTGTAAGATTATGCTTATAATTAAAATCATTTTTTATTATTTTTTGAATATTTCATCAAAAAATAAAATATTAGTTCTGATTTGTCGCAATATGAACGGATTTATCACAACAATTATTTGAGTTAAGCATTCCAAATCAATCCAAAAAAAAGAGCTAAGCATTCACAATCACAATTATTTTTTGAGCCAAGGGTTATTCCGTAAAATTACTAACTAAAAATGAAAAATCTCCCTTTAACTTCTCTCCTTCCTTCCCCCCTCTTCCAATCCATTCTCTCTCCTTTTTCCCTTTCTTCTTCTTCTTCTTCTTCTTCTTCTTCTTCTTTCTTCTCCTCAATCCATCTCCTTTACCTTCAAACCTCCAATAATCAATCAATCGCCATGGAATCATCGACCGCCACGAAGAAAGGCTCCATTCTGCACCATTACAACAACCACCAGCCTCACCTCGCGCGCTCGCTGACGTACCACCAGAGATCGTCCAGCAACGCCTCCGGGAAATCGTTCTGGCGGCGGTGGTTCCCCGACGAGCCGCCGAAGAACCGCAGTCCGCAGCCTGTTGTTTTGTATTTCACCTCGCTGAGAAGCGTCAGGCGCACTTTCGAGGATTGCCGAGCTGTCAGAGCTATCTTGCGAGGGTTTCGAGTTGCGGTCGATGAGCGTGATCTTTCCATGGATTCGTCTTTCCGTACCGAGCTCATGAACCTCCTTAGAATGCATGGAAGGTTTGATTTTTGCCTCTTTATTTTGTTCAATTTTCTTGGCGAATTACGTTCCATTTTTTATTCTAGTTACAAGCTGGAATTTGTGAACGATTTTTTCGGCGCAATTTTAATATCAGATGATCTTTGTACGGACGACTGATTCAACAGAAAATAAAAGAAGAATTAAAATTTAAAATCAGAAATACGTTCCATATTTTCCTTGATTTGAAAAGAATAATATTTTTTACCCGTTTTGTTAATTCTTTTTAAACTTTTGAAAAAGTAGAACACCATAATAAATAATTAATCAAATCAATCATTTAAAATCATCCCAGCTTGAGATTAATTTATGCCCTACGTTGAATCTAATTTCTAATTTTTCTATTATTATCTCAAAAAAGAACTTTATATCTATTATTCCCAGCTATAACCTAACAAATAATATTTATTCATTTATTATTTTCAGATCATTTTCCCTTCCACAACTATTCATAGACGGCAAATTAATCGGCGGAGCAGAAGAAGTGAAACACCTGCACGAGACTGGAGATCTCCAGAAGGTTCTAGAAGGCGCGGCCGGTCAGGACCCGGCTTTCGTCTGCAGCGGATGTGGCGGGGCCCGCTTCGTGCCATGTGGCGTCTGTAACGGCAGCAGGAAGATATTCTGTGAGGATGAAATCGACGCCAGGTGGCGCCGCTGCGATACTTGTAATGAGAACGGCTTGGTTAGGTGTCCAGGCTGTTGCTTCAGTTATTGAGGTGGTTAAATAATTTTAAGAAAAAAAGTATAAAATTGTAAAAAAGTTGAGTGGGAATAAATAAAGAGAAGTTTGGATATGAAAATATTATGTATGCGCTTGCGTGAAATAGGAAATATCGTGGATACTGTATGGAGTATGTGAATCGGAGAGAGGGATGTTTGTGGTATTCGTATGTTTGAAGGGGTATCTGTGATATTTTCCTGTTTCTTAAGGGTGTATATGATATTTTTATGTTTTGTAGGGTTGTGCATTAAAAAATGATAAAAAGAGAAAGTGAGGAGATGACTCTTGAATTCCTTTTTTTATTGAATCCGAGAGTGAGAGAGTATTGTGATGTATGTATGCTTGGTTCCAGTTTTAGATTATCTTCTTCTTTTTTTCGCTTTTTTTATTATTATTGTGGTATATTGGTATTGTTGAAGAGAAGAATGAGGAGATTCTTCGCTTTTAATTTGTATATTAGTATTTACGCATGTGTGCTTGAACTAATTCACTGATAAATTTATCATATTGATTTGTTTCTATGTAATTTAGATTATATAAATATCAGAAAGTGGAAATTTTTCTATTGATAGACATTCCTTTTATTTTCTTTTCTTTTTAAGTGGCTGATATTTCTCCTGTTTATGTGAGTCGCGATTTCATTTAAGTACTTTTAAAGAATTCGAACAAAGATTTGAACAATTTACTGCATTTAGTTTTAATAATTAGAAATACATCCATCACAAACCACCAGTTAAATTATACATAAACTACTAAAAATTAATGGGATAAATTTCCCACTGCTCCTTACAAAATTTGCCCTAAATAAATAGAAAAATTTTCGTCCTAGTAAAATAGAACAATATTTACATATAAAGTAAAAAAATCACCAAAATCATGACATTTAAGATAGAAAATATTAGATTTACAATAATGAATTAAAGATATTATATCTCCTCCCCATGTCATATTTGAGTTGATTTCCTTCAATATTTTATTTCAACTAATATGAAGAGATGGAGAAATAGTGAAGTACCATAATTCTTATTTCTTTTAAATATCAATCTTTGTTTGATATCAGAAGATTCTCTCCTTTATAGCTGCGAGTCACAAAAAATTGATGCAAGATCATTAGAAACATGTCCAACTATTTCTGTTGTGAAATGTAAAAGGTGCTGCACATTTATGTTTTTTTAGCACAAATGATAGTCAGCTCCTACTTGGTTGTTTTGCAAGGTACTCTACATGATATATTTATGTTTTATAGGGGCATGCCTGATAAATTCCTAAAGAGAAAAAAATAGGAGCTGACTGAAATTCTTTTTTTTTGTTAGATAAAAAAAAATTTAAGAAATTCTTTCTTTTTTCCTTTTTTTTAATTGTATATTGTGTTTATTTTCTCTCTTAAAGTTTAGGTTTTTATTTGGTATATTTAGATGGATAAGATTTAGCTAGTAGATCAAGAAGTTTATTAACATTAGGAACCTTCACAAACTAAATCGGTTTGAGTCATGAAAGGTTGCCTTCTATTTCATAATGATCACTTTGTTGGAATGAAAGCCTACGGACATGTTGGAAAACAAGAAAAAAACAAAAAAATGAAAGATTGCCTTCTATTTATTTTTTTTTGTTATAAATAGCATTATCCAAGTGCTTTTAACTACATGGAATAAAGATATGAACAATTTAGACCATTTACTTTTAATCCAGGCTTTTTAATCGCCAGACAAGCATCATAATTCACAAACCACCACAACAGCACAAATTACACTAACCCCCCCTAAATAATCCTAAATATCTTATTGCTCCTTCCAAATTTTGCCAGTGACTCTCAACTTAAGCTCCTTTCTATCTCCACCAGAAAAAAACAACGCAATGCTCCTCTGAATAATGAGTCCGTCTAAACTATCCCTGACTTTCTTATGACTGTCTCTTATGCTACGCGGGACCCCTTGCCACGTCAGCTTTCTGCCATTTCCCCCAACTTCAAGGGTATATCCGTAATTTCTCGCCTCCGTTTCGTTTCCCATGAATCGTATGAATGCGATGTAAACTGGAGCTTCACCTAGCTGGAACGCCTCGAAATGGAGACAGAAGTATTGACCGAAACAACTAAAAACCTGCCATAAATTAATAATGCAATAAATAAACGAGTTGCAAGTAGTATTAGGTTAGATTGAGGAAACATTAATGAGTTGGGTGAAATTGAGATTTATTTGAGGGAATGAATTGGATAAGGTTAGTGATGTGCAGGTTTGTTAGTTGAAATAAATGAATTTTATCAATCTAATTTAATGGGTCATGATAGTGTAGTGTAATAAATAGTTGTGTGTGTTAATTGAAACTGGACTCTTTTTGGATCCTCTATTTAAAAAAAGAGAATAAAGTGAGGACAAATCATTAAATTGAGTCTAAATCAATAAATTGGGTGAAATTGAAATGAAAGAGGGCAAAACAGTGTCAATTGAAAGCTCCAGTTGCATATTTGGGGCAAAATTGATGCTTAATATCCTAATTGAGGCATAATTGCAGCTAAAATAAAATACAGAGAAAAACAAACAAACAAATAAATAAATAGATAAAATAAAGTAAAATACCGTGAGCATCCAAGTTGCATTTTCAACCTCATGCGGATTCCCCTTAACATACCGATGGTTAAAACTACACCCCTCATGCATATCAACTTTATGATCGTCCCTCAAATGCTCAACCAAAAACCCCACATCACCAACCACATTACACTCTGACCCTGCATAAGGACAGTTATACGGTCTCATCTCGCATCGAGATTCGTGCTCAATCATGGAATAATAAGGCAGTTTTGATGGGCAGCCTGAGTTTTGGTACTTGCATGGGATGATGAGAGAACTTGCGATTTTTTCTAAGGCGAGGCAGCGAATGTTGCCTAACTCATGGCGGCATGTGGGGCATAGGTTGTGGAGTTTGGGCTTGCAGTCTGAGCAGATTGTGTGTCCGTTCAAACACTGGAAAAAAAAGAAGAAACGAATGATGTAATTTTGCATTTAGACCCTTTGATAGGTTGTAATTTTGCATTGTGAAGAGAGAAAAAAGGGGTGTTGTAATGATAGAATTGAAAAGGAAATGTACCTGATGAATAGGAGGAAACATGGCGTTTAAGCAGATGGGGCACTCGAGAAGATCACTCACGCTGCTTGAATCGGTTAAATTAGGTTTCGGAGAGTTTATATGGTCGTTTAAATTGATATTAAATATCCCTTCTTCAATTTTAGTGTGATGAATTAAGTCTGGAGTCTTTGGACCCTCACTCGTCTCATCATGATACACACAGTGGCAGGACGGCATGGCTCTTCAATCCTATTTCTAAAAAAAAAGCAAATATTAGAATCTAAAAAAAAAGCAAAAATTAATTAAGGTTTACAATTTATTTGGGATTGTTGTTTATCTATAGACTGTGTACTATATTGTCTGGAAATAGTATCAAACTCAGATATTCATTTCAAACCAGTGCCACAAAGCTGTTCAAAGTTTTGAGTGATGAATATTGGGAAGTCTCACACTTTTAGGAAGTACAAATTAGACCCAAATGGGCGTAATATACCACAGATAATCGAGAATCAGAAATAAGACACAGAAGGAATCAGATTGCTAACAAGAAAATCGATAATTTCCACATATTTGCACAAGCAGAATAACAAACCAACAATGAAATACAAAATTTAAACTGATATTTTTCTCAAAAAACAGTATGAACAAACAACAACAGACTCACATTTTCTCAAATCGAAGAGACAAAAAGTCGAAACTGTAAGAAAAATTAACAAAACTATGGTTGAATTTTGTTCACATTACCTCTTCTAACAAAGCAGGCAGACGAGCGAGAGGAGCAAGAAAGAAGCCAAAACCCAAAAACGCGGTGCTCTTTCTTCTCACTTTTGTTTCGTATTGATTCTTTATTTTGGGGGAGCAGTTGAAAATCAATTAGTAATAATAAATAGAGTTAGAGACCGTTCTGAATTCGAATTAAAGCCTGCTTCTCTCTCTTTCCTTGCGTCTTTTTATTAGCAGAAATAAATGAAGCGCTGTTTCGTTGTGGGGTTTGGAGAGACGCATTTCTGATTTAAAATTTAAAAGAGTATCACATTAGATTAGATGGTACATGATCACCATGAACCTAACTTATTAATATCTAATTTGATGATGTGGTGTGGTGAGTACCAATTGTTTGGTTTATTTTAAACCTGATCCATGAAATATTTACCGTGTAATGGTTTAGTTATTGAGCTAGTCATTCATTCAAACTAACACACCAGTACGATTACACGTTTTTTATTCGGTGGAAAGCACCATAAGCAAACTTAACTCGGAATTGTTTTTTTAATTTTTTTATTTAACAGATTTCAAAGAAACTTGATTTTGCCAAAATTTGAACTCACAATTTTTGGGTTGATGGGGTGGCCTTACCACTCCTACTAAAGGAGCTTTGGCTAACTCGGAAAAATTATTTGCTGAGTGCTTGCAAGTATTTGCAAGATCAACTATAAAGGCAAATAATATTCTTACTTGATATAACACTTGTTTCTTAAAATTATGTTCATGAGTATAGCAGATGAGATGATCTATATCTTATTTGATATGTTTTCACAAATTTGTATTCTTAAATACATAAGATCACAATATTAGAAAAATTCACAAAAGAAAACACAACTAATGTAATGCTTAAATTAAATCCCCTTACAAATCAAGGAGCAGTTATGAATGTCCCTCCCCCCTTTGCATTATTCTACACCACAGAATAGTACAACTACAAATACAATTTTACAATTACAATTACAATTAAAAATATACCATTATTGCATGCAATATACCATTCTGTACACCTAACACTTTTCGTGCATACAAATACAAAATGGTACATCTACACACAAAAACAATATATTCTGCTTATGACACCAACACAATCCCCAATTATACACAGCAATAATCCACCCCAACTTTCCATGTCATTTTTCAGAAACTTCAAACCAAAACAAAATGGAAGCGCGAGAATAAATCGCACGGACATGGTTCAACACAAGTTCCCCATTAACACACACGGCCTTTGCCCCACCTTCAAGTCTGGTCCTCACAACACTCACTCCATGTGGACCATGTCCATTCACTTTTTCCTTTTCCTTTTCTTTCAATTGAGACGATGAGCTTTTTGGAGCCGTGCTCATGATTGGAAAAGAGAGGTAATCCAACGGGTTCTCTTCGCATTGTAAAATGCAGCCTTCTATTGTGAGCTTTCCGCTTCTGTGATGAAGGCAGCAGCCTAGTTCTGTTCGGATTGTTAGGTTTGATATTTTGCAGTTCGACTCGAATTCCAACGCACTGTCATAAGAAATAATAATGAAAATAAATAAATAAAAAAGAATTGTTAAAATAATACGAATTGTTAAAAATTAAAATTGGGAGACCTGTCAAAGCCGCGAGAGCATGTCAATAATGTTTCGTCCGGATGTTTACCACCACCCATCTGAAGAAATACAAATAAATAAAAACAAAAAGTAAATTTATAAATTCATTCATCCAATCAAGACTTGCTAGGCTTTGTAATTGACGAATAATTGCACATTTGAGGGTTCAGTGATGTAACATCAAAATTACATCAGGCCTTACTAGCATATTGATACTTACTCTAGGCATTAAAGTTTAAATGGCTAACCTAAGCAAAATTATAAACATTTATTAATCCATCAATAGAATTAAATTAAAATACTAAACTTACAAAGCAAAGAGGCTTTTTAATCTGCACATTACACGCTATGTGAGTCTCACCAGCAGCAATCAGTATAGTATCGCCCGGCCTTCAACCAAAATCAAAACTCATCAAATCAATTAACCAACACATTCAATTTGCCTAAACCCGGTCCACCATGGACCACCATGAACTGACCTGGCGGCAGAAACAGCAGCCTCAAGTGTAGGAAAGACGCCTGGCTGGCAACTGTTCTTTAATGGCCTTTCTACACGGAGCCAGAGTCTTGGGTGGCAAGCTAAAATTCGCCATCTTTTACTAACTAGGGCCGTGTTATACCTATCTGCATTTCCAACAAGTGATAAAATACTAAATTTATGAATTTGAAATAAAGAATCAGGGTTAGTTGTGAAAATTCGTGAAGAAGTTTGAGCGGGAGTTCTGAATTCAGCAATTTTTATGCTAAATTACCCATATAAATGGAGGAATTGGTGGGAAATTGGACAACCTTTTGAAGGAAGGAGTTAATTTAACGCTGCTTTGAATGTAACTTTAGAAAAAAAGAGAAGTAATTTTGATTCAATTGAAGCTCAAAATGAAATTTGTGGCGAGCTGAACCTGGGATTGGGGGAAGAAAGCTGAAGATATGCATAAGGCAGCCGTCGTCGAGTGAACTCATGGGGGAATTAGTGCAGGCTTCCACCGCCCATTTCCTCCTCTTCGCCATCGCCATGGCCATTTCTTCTTCACTTGTTTTCTTCCTCGATTTTTTTCCAACCCTTGTGAATTTTCTCTTTTAAGTCCAATGGGCTTTAGCATTTCTTGTTCCATTTTTTCAACCCTTGTGAATTTATCTTTTAAGTATAGTGGGCTTTAGCAATTTAATTACTCGGCCCAAACATGCACGGGGTTAAAGATATTTTTGCCATTGTACCCATTTGCACCGGATTAAAGATAGTTTAAAGTGTGATTTAATAATTTACATGTGTTGTAGACACTTGTAGTCCGCTAGATTTGTATAGAAACTCATTACATGATATGTACGGCAAAAAATAAAACATAATAATTGTAGGCTTGTAGCGCAAATATAAACTTTGAAAATTTTGAATGTCATATCCATTTTTTTCATGTATCTTATATATTTTTTTTGTCATAAATGTAATAATTATTTTCAATTAGCGATCATCCTCGCTCCGCTTCGGTTGTGATCCTTCTTTTAGTTGCAAATACAATTTCTAATGGACATATAACCTAGTATGACTGCATAATAAATTATTTTTGATGGAAATGATTGCATAATAACTAATATGTTCATAAGTTATAAGTTCAATATTATTGACACCAAATAATGAAAAGTGAGATAAATATTCTCTCATTCAATTAAACACCAATATATACTACTTAATGACAAAAATCATATATTATTCATTCTAAAGATAAGAAAAAAAGCATAATAATAAGTAGTTGTTCATTTAATCAAATATGATTACCATATAAAATGTTGGACTATTATTTATATCTTAATACAAAACTCACTTGCTTTAATAATATTATCAAATAAGTAACTCAATTTTCATTTGTCCCCTAGATGTCATTTAACTTTCAAAAATGACCAAATTCATCCAGTTAATTGAACGGTTATTTGGTCATTTTTTAAAAGTTGAGTGATCTCAAGGAGACAGTTGAAAGTTGAGTGACATATTTATTAATTTTTGAAAGTTTGGTGACTTCTAAGAAAATTGAAAGTTAAGTGACTTATCTGGTCATTTTTGAAACTTACGTGACCTATGATGAAATTTATCCAATAAAAAAAATAGAAAAACAAAAAATAATACCAAATGAGGCCTAAGGCTTAAGAACAAGTTTGATAATGTTACTTTTGATGTGACTTCCGTCCAATGGTTCAAGATATAAATATTTCACAATATTTTTATTTATCATGTTTCTGAAGATCAGTCCAGATGGATAATCATCAATTCTAATAATCATGTTACATCTAATATATTGTCATTTGTTCTCTGGAATAATATAATAATGAATTCCCAAAATTCTTTTGAAAGATTATTATTAATTATTATTATATAGTGAAAGCATACTGCTGAAAAACATTTTCACCAGTGGTTCCACCGATGAAAACTATCATAAGTGTCTTTTATGTTATCAGCAACAATAATTATCATGAATATTAGGAATTAATGTGGTCATGTCATTATCATCCTAATTATAGTTCATAATTTAATATTTCAAAATTTTAAGATTTATTTCTCCACACGACATAACATACGAAAGAGCGGATTGGGTGTTTCCCGTGAAACAATCAACTACATATTTTGCATTAAAATTTAAAGAATGTTTTTAGATAAAGAAAATCTAATATGATAAATTTGAATGACTTTTTTCATTATGTTTCTATTTTTATGCAAAACACATAGTTGTTTTGCGCGAAATAATGTAGAACATTATGTAAAAATCGATCCCGAACATTACAATTATGGGTGTATGCAAAACACGTGCATCAACAGTGAGAAGTGAACTTCTTTCACTAAATCCAAATTTATGCGCATACTTGTCGTTCTCATAGTTGTTAGTTTCAAAAACCTACGATGACCATTGATCCCAAGTCTATATCAATCATCTTTGAGCCCCGCCTTAAAAATTAAATAAATGACGTGGTCTCATCAGAACAGTTTGAAAGTTCCATGCAAATATAAAGACTTAAATTCATATATAGAGAAGAAGAAAAAAGAAAGCAAGGCCCGTCACACGGCCCCAGTTTGCAAGTGATTAATTTTTTTTACATAATTTCTCGATCTTATTAATTTCTTATTTTTTTTAAATATTTAATTTCTTGATTTATATTATTAAATTGTTAAAACTATATTGAAAATTTGTTTTTTTTAAGAAACCATACTGATGTTCTCCTACTTGATTATTTTTAAGATAGAACAATATACAGCAAAGAAAAAGTGTATATAGAGTGGTATCCAAAAAAGTTTATTGTTAACAAAAGTCTTTGTCTTTATTTTTAAATCTTATATTTGATCTTTTTAGGTTGAAATCAGTCCTTAACGAATCCCTGAGCCGTAGCAGTCTGAGTACCGAAGAAAATCGTGACTCTTCCTCCCATCGTCAACCTCCTCCTCCTTCGCATCCACCTTGATCGGAGGCTTGCTGTCTTGACTCTTCAGAACCGAAAAAGGACAGGATCAGTCTAGCAGAGATGAACCGAGCTGATTCTAGTTTAAGGGGTTTTAACGTGGAAGGAGAAGAAGAACTGGAGGGAAAAGAACAGAACAGAGAGAGAAAGAGAAGAAGAGAATGAACGGGAAATGAAATAAAGAATGAGACAGACAGATTAATAAGCAACCCTTCTAATCTAACGTTCCAATGGGATTATGGAAATAAATCAATCTTGCGCGTCTTAAGCAACTATAATTATGGAAATATTTCTTGCGTCTACAGTAAGCAACTCGTCCAACGTTCCGATTCATTAATTAATCAGTAACTAATATTATGGAAAGAGAATATTACATGTTGACTGAGTCAAGCGTTTGACTGAGTCTTTCTTGGCTCATTCAATTATCTCCAAGTTGCACCAGCAGCCTAATACCATGCTTAATATCTTTCATATATTTATTCCATTTATTTAGAAGTGTATATATTCTTTTTTTTATAATCCGATTTATCTAAAATTATTATTATTATTTTTTATTAGGGGAATGTTTAATTATATAACATTATTATTAATGTTTATTTTGTTGAAATAGGGAGGGATGTTTAATCATCGAACATTATTATTAATTAAGATTATTATTTTTTGTTTAAAAGAAAGGAGTTGACATATGCACGAAAAGATATTTAGATGATGTGTTAAATATCTGTTGCAAAGTTGAAGTAGCATAATTGTATTTCTTTTATTTCCAATTCATGAAAATTTACTTTCATAAAAGGTAAATATGCAAACACGACGGCACTGTAACACGATTGTGGCACATGACACTGTAGATAGAAATATATTTCCATTTTATATACTGTTTTCTCATTTTATATATTGTTTTGTCATTTAATATATTGTTTATTCTTTATGTATTTTTTATTTTTTTACTTTTTCCCATTTTATATACTGTTTTCCTATTTTTTATATACTATTTTCACTTTTTATGTATATATTGTTATTAGAAAATAAATTATATATATTGTTATTAAAAAATAAATTATATATATTATTATTGGATCCGTCATGAACAATTGTGCTACAGTATCATCGTGCTCTATCAGGTCCCTTCATAAAATAAGAACTATCCATCTAGTGGATGAAATATATTTTTGCTTTCAAAGATTTTAGTAACAAAAAATATGATTAGAACTTTAATCCGAAATTTTGAATCTCATAACACAATATTACCAACACAGACACGGTATTTACAAAGATGCCCCATGTAATAACATAATTCATTCCTAGAAACTACACAACCTATTCCCTAACATTCCTCTAAAATTAGTCCAAGCATCTAATAAAATATACACTTTAACATTACTATAGTTTCCCTGCCCAACACTACAAAACCAAAATCACGCCCCAAATTCAATCAATTCCCCATTTTACCATTATTTTAATTAATTTTATTAGGGTTTAAGCACCCGTTATATCATCATCTAAATTATTATTCGCGGCTGAGCTGGTGCCAGCTTCTTCATTTAGGCTCTTTGTTGACTTTCTAAGTCTTTTTGGTCTCTGTTGGGCAATACTGTAATTTTCTTCATTTCCAGTGTTTATTTCATCTTCAATAGGATTAGAAGATTCCAAGTTTTCTGAATCCTTTGCTTTCGATCCTTTCCTCTGTGAACTCGGTTTCCTCTACAAATCATAAAATAAAAAATAAATAAAATAGGACTATGGACTATAGAAGCTTATTATCCCTAAGTTAACCTAAATTAATCCAACTTTTGCTGAAGTTAATCCAATTTTGCATTACTTGAACCCAAATTGAAGTAACTACGACTCAAAAAAGACTCCAATTGTGCCCAATTTTACACCAATTTACCATCAACCAGGGAAATTGAACAAGAAAAAGCCACAAATATACCTTTTTATTGGATGCATTATTATTATTATTATCTTTTTCTTGCTCAGCCGTCTCAGCTGGAGGATTACTGTTGAATTCTTCCAACGTTACATCACCATCCGCATCAACTCTTATTCCTTTCGCCACTCTCTCTCTTTTCTTCCTTTGCCTATCTTTCGCCTTTACAAATAAATAAAAAATTAATAAATAAATACTACCATCTAATAATATCCCTGTTCAAATTTTCTAAATTAAAAGTAATGCATAAATATCAACTTTAATGATTCTAGATATTAGCATCTAAACATATGATACGGTTCTCTATAACAACAAATGTCAAAAACCTAAGGTTCTTTTTGTAAATAAGAGAAAACATAGGTTTTTTTCTTAAACATATGAAAAAGGTTAGGGACCTGAAGGGAAATTTCCTTGAGTTTTTGTTCGAGCTGAGTATCGTCCAGAAGGAGAGAAACAACATCCTCTTGTTTTAATAAATCGCCCTGCACGTGTTTGCCTGTCATGACTAGTTGCTGAACCGTGTTCTTCTGATTCGCTCTTTGCAGTATTTTCTCCTCCACTGTTTCCTTGCATATTAATCTGTACACAGTCACCTGCATAAAAGATGTAAATTGTATATTAGTTAATTGCATTTAATTAGAATGATTAGTTTTCTGGAAAAGATATACGCGCAAGAAGATTATTGCATGATCTTTGGAAAATATATTACCTCTTTTATTTGTTATTTCTACCAAATTAACCATTTCTATAACAAAAAATAACTGATAAAAGTAATTTTTTTTTCTCAAAAAGATGATATTTTGCCCATTAGTCAAGAAATTCAAAGAAAATGATAAATCTAATTTTAATATTAATTTTCGTTTTACCTCTCTGGTTTGACCTAATCTGTGGGCTCTGTCCATAGCCTGCATATCCAAAGTAGGATTCCAATCAATTTCGTAGAATATAACTGTATCAGCTGCTGTTAAATTAATTCCTAGCCCTCCTGCTCTTGTACTAAGCAAGAACACAAATACATCATTTCTGCAAATAAAAAGTCCAGTAAAAATATATGTTAGAATGTTATAACATCATACTATTTTGACGCAGAAATGGATTTGGATATTAAAAATAGATTTTTTTTTTTTATTTTAGATTGTTTACGAACCGGGTTTGGAAGTCCCTGACCATGTCTCGTCTATCAATAATTGTAGAGGATCCATCAAGCCTGAAATACTTGTATTTCCTAAAATTCATATAATCCTGCAATAATAATACCAACCTGACATGTTATTATCTCATGATATAATTACGGAAAAAAATAAATACAAATAAATAAATAAGAAAATATATATTTTTTATTTACCTCAAGAATATCCAACATTTTGGTCATCTGAGCAAATAAAAGCACGCGATGATTTCCAGCCCTAAGCCGTCTTAATAATATATCCAAAGTCTGAAGCTTCCCAGAATCCTACAATTCATAAATCATTCCAATCAGGTATCCCATCATATTAAAATTTGTTCACATACGTAAATTCAAACATATAAAATAAACACGAATATTTAATTCACGCACAAATTTGTTTGTTACAACTACAATTTTTTATTTTCGCATTATCTATTTTAGATTAACTTTTAAATAATTTTTTTTTTAATACCGTGAGCATTTTGGCCGGGTCGAAATTCTGCACGGGCGGGCAGGAACCGAAAATCCTGAAAGGAAGTTTGAGAGCCGGTTCCAAATTATCTGAATTTAATTCTTTAATTAAATAATGCGGTTCAATTGGCTCTTTTGGCCCATTAAATTCAGATATTCTTGCATTTCCAAGAAATAGTTTCTTAGTCCAAGGTTCGTGCAAATCCTCTGTTAGTTTGTAGGCCCAATTCCTATCTGAGCACCACCCATTTATCTGTTAATAAGAAAAATAAAATATTAATTGAAATTCTTACAAAAATGTTCAAAAATGAAATGAAATTATAGTAATTTTAATTAAAGCTTACAGGTGGAGCTCTGACACGAGGGATGAAAGCGTAAGAAGCACGCAAAACCCTAGTATTACAAGCCAGCCTTTCTTGATGAGAAACCACCAATTTTTCAAAAATATCATGATTTTCCCTATTTTTATAATTATTCCTTAGAAAAAATGCGTCTGATTTTGTCGGTACGAGTAACATTCTTGCAACGGCCCTAACTTTGCTTCCCTCCATTTCAAACTCGGACTGGAGAGCTTCTCCTTCAGATTCCATAAATGCTTTTAACATTTCGTCAATTTCATTTTGACCCCAATTAATTAAAGAAAACGAGAGTCTTTCTAGTAAACTGCAGTTGGCTAAGAAGGAGAGTTCAGATGGAGATAAATCGATCAGGCGGGCGAAATTAAATGCTTTTTTATTGTTTGTCGACCAATCAGAGTGAGGGGTAAAAGTGGAATTGTGAATGTTGTTTGGGGAAAATATGTTGAAGAGCTTTTCGAAAGATTCTCTCTGGATTCCTGGTAATTCTTTCTCTCGCGTTATTTCTTCGTAAACCAACTTGGGTATCTGTCGAAAGATAAAGAAAAGTGGAAATCATTATAAAAAGGTATTTCAAATTGGAAATTTTCATCCATGCCCTCAAAAAGATAAATATAACCAAAATACTCAAAATCCCCCTTGGTATACAAGATATTTTCTATATAATAAAGAGTGCTCATGATATTTAGCGCATTTATCCTTTCTGAGGGTACATATTGAATTGCGGTTCTAACTTTTAACATAAATAAATAAATAAAAAGATATTTTAATTAAAAAATATAATATAAACCTTGTAAATAATTGGGTTGTGCTCGCCAGCGTAATGCACATCTTCAAGTTCCCCAAAAGGAGGCGAAAGAAGAGAGTTTGGAATATTCGCAAAGTGGAAATAAGAGCTTCCTTCATTTCGCTCAAACAACTCCGGATGATTGCACACCTACAATTATCATTGCAAAATTTTAGAATTTCAAAAATACGTTAATGTGTGTCCCAGTTTCAAAAATTGAAAAATATCTTATATATATATATATATATATATATATATATATATAATACAAGCATGATTAAGTATAAGAATTAAGTATATTAATATTATCGTCCGCCGAAGGTCATACTTGATCATTTTCAAGTTTAACCCACTACGTTTCCTTTTTATATTATAAACCAAAAAAACGGAAAAAAGAAAAAGAAAAAATACGAAATCTCAACCAATACCTTTCTGAGCTGCATGACGATATTCATCAAATTAATCATCTTCTTCTCATTCAAATACCCGCGCCGTCCGTCGAACAGCTCGGCGAGCGAGATCTTGTTCTTGATGGCCTGGTAGAATGCCTGCTGCCTCGAGCTCAGCTTGCAGTGCACCGTCACTTCCGTCTTTCCCGTCATTTCCGTTATCACGTCCTTCTTGACTCTTCGAAGCATAAATGGCTTCAACACCGCATGCTGTTAAAAGAAAAGAAATGAAAATAGATCGAAATATCATTAATACAGACATAATATAGTAAAAATCAATTATCAAATATTTGAAGTTTCTATATGCAATATATCTGTTTACCAGTCTGCTAAGTTGATGCTCGTTCAGAGTGCCTCCGTGCTCTGCATGACTCTCAATTCTAAATAAAAATAAAAATAAAAATAAAAATAAAAGAGAAAACAGTCAAAAAGAGTTACAAAATGAATAGAACAATTTTAAGTTAATATAAGTAAGCAATGTTTATATACCCCTTTGAAAACCACTCGTTGAACTGCTCATGACTGTCAAACAAAGTAGGCATGATAAAGTGAAGTAGCGCCCACAATTCAGTCATGTTGTTCTGTATAGGAGTGCCGGTCAGAAGCAATCGGTTCCTACAGTTGAAGGTAAGCAACGTTTTCCATCGAATACTACAAAAAATAAAAATAAGTCAAATTAATATTCTTCAATAATAATCTAAAAATGAAAAAATTAAGGAATTATTTAAAGGGTGTATATGTTTTATATACCTGTTGGAGCTTTTTATAGCTTGGGCTTCATCAAGTACCATGTATTGCCATTTCACACGCCTCAAATATTTCTCGTCAGAAACAAGCAACTGATAGCTAGTAATCAGTATGTGGAAACTCGAATCCCTATAATTTTAAAAATAAAGGAAATAACTAACCTTCAAATGTGCAATTAAGCCTCAAATAAACCAAATTTTGTATCAAATCTCTCTCGAACAGTCCAATTTTGCGCAAAATAAATCAGATCAATTAAAAATTTAGCTTACTTAAAGATAATATATTTTACCTTCTATAGAGGCGTTTAGGGTTAATATTTTTTCTAAGTATAGTCCTTTCAGAAAGGCCGCCCCAATAAGGAAGCGTCTTTAAATCAGGGCAAAATCTTACAACTTCATCTGCCCAATTATTTAATACGGATGAAGGAGCAACCACTAAAAACGGACCCCATATATTTTTCTCCTGTTTAAAAAATATCATTACTAGTCTGATCAAGTAAGAAAATTAAGAAGATGAAAATTTATTTTAAAAAATAAAAATAAAATCACAAACCTCTGCTAAATGAGCTAAGAAGGCCATTGCTTGGATAGTCTTTCCGAGACCCATTTCATCAGCAAGGATGCCATTAAGACCCTATATTTTGTAAAACAAATAAAAAAGATTGTAAAGACATATATATACATATGCATAATATATATTTTATCAATAAAATAAAAAGGTAAAGAAACATTAATATTGAAAAAAAAGAATTACCTGCTCATAACAGTTAACAAGCCATTGCAATCCCTTCAACTGATATTCTTTCAATGTGCCTTTAAATAACTCAGGCGTCTGAACAGTTGATTTTGCAGGCATCGTCGACCTGAAAACAAACCAATCATCAACACTATACCATATATCTTTCACAAAACATATGATTATAAAATTACAAAAAAAAAAAAAAAAAAAAAAAACCCTTAAAGATGCTCTACTTTTCCCTCCTAAATGTCACATATAAATAATAACAACAACATAAGTTATAAATAAAAACAAATTTGCAGGGGTAGTATGTAATACATAACATTTTTCACTTTTGAAGATGTAGAAATAAAAAACACATAATATTTTTAACTCATTATTTAAAAAGCTAAAGAAATCATTTCCCACTTCCGTAGGGGCATAAACAAAAAACACATAACATTTTTAACTCATTATTTAAAAAATTAAAACAAATCTTACGGATGAAGCAAGTCCATATTAGAATCAGCGCCCGCTTCCGCAGCCTCAACAACCTCCCTCAACTTCTGACACTCATTATCAAATGCGTCAGTAATCCTCTTCTGCTGACTCACCGCCAGCTGTGCGGCCCTCAAAGCCTCCCTCTTCAGCTCCGCCTCCTCCTCATCCTCCTCCATTTCCTCCTCTTCATCCTCTCCAGTTGGAACGGAACTGGACTCGTCCAGTTGGGACTCGGACTGTAAGTTTGTCTTGTTCTGCATGAAGTGGCTGTAGAGCTCAGTTTGGGAGAGAAGGAAGTTGAGTCTTTGCTGTTGGCGTTTGGCCTCGCGTTGCTCTTCTTCGCGTTTGAGGGCTTCGGCTGCTTCTCTTTCTTCTTTTTTCCTTATTTCCGCCTGGAAAGTTGGTGAAATTGTGTGTTGTGTGAGAAATTTGTGGGTGAAAGATGGAGAGTGTTGGTTGGTTGATTTGGTGATTTTGATTTTTGATTTACCTGTTCTTTGTCGACTCGTTTCCAGAATATTAACATGTCTCTGGCGAGTTTCCTTGTGCGAATCGCGGCGCTCCTCATCAGTTTCAGAGACCTTGTGGCCTTCAATTTAACCTATATAAAAAATTCATCAAACCTATCGCAAATAAAAACATTTTAAAGTTTCAAAAATTGAAAAATGAAAATTAATTGAGTCAAACCTCTCTTTGGCAAGCCTCAGAGAAGCGTTTGGAATCGAGTAGTTGCTTTTTGTGAAGAGTTGTGAAGATCCTTTGCTGTCTTGGAATATCTCTCCTTGCGATTCCGATCCACAGTTTTAGCATTTTGTCCCTCTCTTCTTTTTCTATTGCGGACGGGTCCTTCTTCACTATTGGCTTCTTTGGCAAACTTCGCTCTATTATCTAAAAAACAAAACAAAAAAATCATCAGAGAGAAAAACAATTCTATTTAAACCACCAAAAAACCTAAACATTTCATCTCCAATTTATAAATAACACACATGAAATAGCCTCAAATATGAAAAAATAAAAACAAAATAAAATAATGTACCTCATAAGTGTCTCCTTTTTCAAGGACCTTAACGTAAAAAACCTGCAAAACTCCATTTTCACCCATAATAAGCCTCCTAATTCTTCCAGCCGCTCCTTCAGGAATCTCAAATTCCTCCAAATTAACTTGCAAGTTAAACTTATTCGCCCTAACTCTCTCTTGAAGCGAGTCAAACTGAGTCAACGGATCACCTAAACCACGTCTATTCAAATTCTCTCTCCTCTTTTCCGTCTCCACCATTGCCGCTATAGACCTCAAATCCAAATCACCCTTTAAAAAATACTCCTCAACCCTAATATCGGAATAATCAGGGAGTTTTAGGTCTTTTGCGAGATTTTCGTATTTTGGGGGGATTTTGTATAAAATTCCCTCTCCTATGTCTAAATAGGAGGAATCTAGAGTTGAAGCGAGTCTTTTGGCTAGTACATAGTCTGGATTGAATCTCGATCGTTTCGGTTCGGGTTTAGGGTTTGGATTAACGGGTCGAGAGTGACCCGTTTGGAGACTCGTTTTGTGGTGAGTGTTGTTGTTATTTATGTGGTTGCTTAGCATTGAGCGGTAATGGTCTTCTGTTATGTTATTATAATTGTAATCTTCTGAAGAAGAGTCATTATTGTTATTATTATTTGTATTATTGTTATTATTGAATAAATGCTGCTTGGTTGAGTTTGAAACGCCGTTATTACGGCTTGTGAATGCGCCTGAAAGGAGATGATATGTAAATAAAGACGACGGAATTAGCGGTAATGTGAATAAATATATAAATTTGAAATTTGAAAGTAAAAAAAGAATATAGAAATGAAATAAGAATTGGGAGGATAAAAATATTACCTTCACTCAAATCAGGGCTACTACTGCCATATTGGTCTAAATCGTCAGGCACAGGGACTTGAAAATTCACTAAGGACTGAAAAAATAGAAAAAAAAAAGTTATTAGAGAGAAATAATAGACCTATCAAACATGTTTTTTAAAATAAACTAAAAAGAGAGATCAACCTATTGTAAAAGAAAAGGTAAAAAAAAATGCCAGATAAAAAAACTACACTTCAAATCCAGTAAAAAACAATTAAACAGGAATGTATCAAAAAGTCACAACCATGACAAAAAATAACCCATACTAAATTATCAAACAGCATCCTAATCCAAGCAGTAAACCCAACACAACAAATTGAACTACAATCAAACCCTCCAAACCCCCAATTTTTCGCTCGCTCATACTATCTACAGTAAAATCATCATTAAACTACCAAAAAAAAGCGAGAAATCAGGGAAAGCGAACCTCGAGATTGAAGAGATTGGAGTAGGAGAGGCCGCCGTTGGCCTGGTGCGGCCGCCGCGGCTCCATCTCCGTCTAGGGTTAGGGTTATTAAGAGTCTCGTCTCAAAAGAGGGCGAACAAAGAAATCAACCCCAATGAGAGAGCGACAGTGAGTTTGGCTTATCGAAAGGGGCGTGTGTCGTTAGAGAAGAAAGAAAGAGAGGAGATGAAAAGGAGGAAGAGAATAGAATGAGAAATAGAGAGCACGTGAGAGGCACGTGAGGACTCGGTCCGATACATGGCTGTAGAGAGAGAAAGGAAGAGAGGGAAAGGAGAGAGGGAGAGCAGGAAAGGCTGAGTGGTATTTACTGAGGTCTGTGGTTTTGTAAGGACAGAAATGATGTGTGTAAGAAGATAATAGAGTTTTATGTGCGTATAAATTTGAGCGGTGTAAATATTACAACCGGGAAAAAGAGGCTGCGTTATTGCGAGGCAGTTGAGTATTGTTGCCTTGTTGGTGAATGAATACTGACTGAAGTAGTTTTATAAGAAATCATTTTCCTAATTAATGAATTGCATCTAAAAATTACTTCAGTACTTTTCTATAGTGTGTCCTTTTATACGTAAGATTTGTTTATACTTTATACTTCAAATTTGAATATTCTTCATTAAAAAAAGTATATATCGTTGGTCATTTTTTTTTTTGAGTTTCTTCTTTCATACTCTGGCGTATAAAGTACAGACGAACAAATTATACTTTCAAGTACAAGAAAATGCATTTTTGTGATCTTATATCATGCTTTCATATGCCGATTTTCTTGACAAATTTTACACAAAAAAACACAACTTCCATCGAGTCAAGTGAAACATGTAAATCTACCCATTATTACATGTTGACATAATTGAGCAAAGTTTAAATTACTAAAAAAATGTAAGCATATGTAGCAAAATTGTTCATCACACGATAAAAACCAGTTCACTCAACATGAATTAATTTAACTCCACCCCTAAATATAAATTCAAATATGCTTTAACATTATTTATTTATATGCCTTTTCCCCTTATCTTTTTTGGCATAAAAGCCATCATATCTCCTCTTTGTTTTAAACCCTCCTTTATACTTCGTTTTTTTTCCATAAAACCCATCATTTCTCTCCATTCTTTCAAACTCTTCTCTATACTTAGCCTCAAAAATCTCTTTTAAAACCCCTTCCATTTCTTCTTTCACCCCAATTCGCTCAAACCAACCATTCAAAACCTCTAAAACCCCTTTTGAAATCCTAACTCCATCTCTCTCTATCTCTTTAAGAAACCTTAACGCATAATCAAGCCGATTTTCCTTTTCATAAGCATTTAATATGTAATTAATACATCTTTCACATGGTCTCACACCGACTTTTCTCATATTTTGAATCACGCATCTAGCTTCATTAATTTCATTCGCAAAACAATAAGCCTTGATTAAAAGGGCACAAATTCTCGAATCCGGTAGAATTCTAGCGAATTGCATAGAATCATAAACTCTTTGCGCACCTCTAGAATCCCCCTTATTAGAATAAGCTCTTAATAAGGCTTTATAAACCTCTTTTCCTGAATAAATCTCTTTATTTTCAGATTCCTTAATTAAATATTCAGCTTTTTCTAACATTTCAGCGCGTATAAATGCCATGATCATTGCGCCATAAGCTCTTTTGTCGATACTAAATCCGAGTAATTTCATTTCTTCAAATATTTCAATTGAGCGATTTAGTTTACCAGCTTTACTATACATGTTTATCAGGGCAGTTAGGGTTACTTGGTCGCAAAAGAAACCTCTTCCTTTCATATCATTTAGTGTCTTTTCTGCTTTTTCTAAGTTATTTTGCTCCCCATATGTATGGATTAACTTTGTATAATCACGTATATTCGCTTCAAATGTATCTTCTAATAAAGCATATTCGGTTACCTAATTAAAGAAAAAAAAAAGTATGAGCATATAATTAACTAATTGAAATAAAGCACCAAATATAATATTTTAGTAATAATTGAAATAAAGCAAAAACTATGAACTTTCAATTGATTAATTAAAATAAATCAAAAGCATGAACATTTAAGTTATTTACCTAGCCAAATAAAATAAAGCACAAATATGAAAAAAAAAATAATGAAAAAAGTTAAAACTCACCTCTATACAAAGTGGTAGATCAATCCTATTCAATTCTTTCAAAACAGCTAACCAATCAGCTCTTTGAGGTTTCATGCTTTTAACCCAAGCAGCCAAAATGAAATTTAGGGTTTCATTTTGACTTGAAAAGCATATCAATCTTTTAACCAAAGCTTTACAACGATTAGACATTGTTTCCGGAAGCTGAGAGATTAACCTTTTTTGGTCTTGTGTTAATTCGAGCTTCAAATTTGTCCATCTGAGTTTTGGTTCTTCTCCAATTTGAGCAAGTGTTGTGATTTGAGCTGAATTGGCGCAATTTGGGGGTTTGAAATTGAAATTTGACGGATTAAAAGTTTTGGATATGAAATTAGGGCAAAAGTTGTGAAAAGCGAGGGAAGAAATGGAGCTCATGAGGTGTTTAGGGCTTGACGAATTAGTCAAGAATTCAATTTAATTGGTTCCAGATTTTCAGAGTAAAATGTCCAAAAATCAATTGCAGGCGCTACAAGGAGAAAAAATATCATTGAGTTAGAGCTTTCAGTCCATCAATGTAATTATGGAACACAATGATCTCAAAATGAAGTACTGAAATATTTTAATGATATAACTTTCAAGCTTCAATTCGTCCATAAAACCATAGTAAACAAGAACAAATAAACGGAAAAAAAAAACATTTAAAGGGGTACAGCACAGGCAGCTCGCTGTTATACTGACTAGTTTCGTACCAAAATCATATAATATACAGTATAAATGCAGTTGCCAAACTCACATTACGAAAGTAACTAAGCACGGCTCTCTTCTCTCAGACATTTGGTCGAACAGAATGTAGGCAAATCAATTTCCAAATGGCATATTATCTGTATGTGAATATAAAGAAGATGTATTAGTACCTTAAGAAAGATCCAGTGTGTGAGCGTGTGGAATAAAGTGAGAAAGAAGATGACCGAAATAAACATGGATAAGAATTAGCCATGGCGGGCCATAATGAACTGAAATCTTAAAAACCGGGATTTGAGATTCTGTAATCCAGAATTGAAATCCTGCTTTTGAAATGTGTGGATTATATCCTAATTAGGGATTAAGATCCTGATTTGTAATCCATGATTCTCAATTCATGTAAGTTTAGGGGTGTAAACCGTAAAGTAAATGGGTATGCTAATATAATATCCGATCCGAATTGGAAAAGTATCGAAAATATTTCCATATATGAATAGAAAACTCAGATTCGTTGTTGATCTAGATTCATTTTTACATGCGGATGTAGGATTAAATTTTTTTTTTTTTTTTTTGAGAAAATTTGGTGAGGGCTTAATATACCCCTTCCAAATATTTTATATATATATAAAAATATTTACAAAATTTTTCTTTCTTCATACATATAAAAGAAATAAAAAGAAAACCAAATCTAAAACCGGGCTTTTCCTCTAACAAACCAAGCCCCAGCCCACCCCCTATATAATCTTACAATAATTCTCGGATTACAAAGCCTGGTTTATCAAATCCATAATTTTCTTATTAAGTTATACTTAAAAATCTCCATCTAACTTATTCTTGACATATTACTTATATATTTTCTTGTAAATAAATATATGATGCATAACAATTAACATTTTTTTATCTAGACATAGCTTTTTGTTTTATGTTAAAAAAAATATCACGACACTTTTATTAATAACAAAATAGTTATGGTATATGTGTACATTTTAATAGACTGAAAAGCATCTGAATTCTTATTCATATCCGACGATATCTAAATTATATCAAGATCCATAAGAAAAATAACATGTATATGAATATAGTATAACTACTATAATCATTATTCAAAGTTTGAAAAATGCTTATCATTTACACTGTTGCATGTAATCCGTTATTTGAATTGACAGTAGTCTTTTCTCGGCATTGTCCCACTCATATAACTGACAACTGAATCATATAACCCAATCTATAATATTTAGATTTATGTCATAATCCACGACTCCAGCTCTCTATATCAGTGTATTTGAATCAGTGTAACTAACAACTGAAATGCAAGCCGATCTTTAAAATGTAGGATTCTATCATAATCCGTGATTCGAATACCTATTATCCACAATTTCCAAATCCCGTAACCCAACATATAAATCAATATTATCCGAGAGTTGAATCTCTCAAGAGTGAAGAGACTGAAGAGAGGAGTGAATGTGAAAAGAGCTGCATGTATTAAGATATGATAGGAAACTAAAAAAAGATGTGAATATGAATATGATGTTATGGGATATTGACATGTTGATGTATAAGGATGAGAAGCCACACATATGTTAAAAGGGTTTTTAGAATTTTTTTTTTTAATATGGTTTAGGGTTTTAAAATTTGGGTTTTCGAATGGTTTGAATTGATAGTGTGTTGAAAATAGTTGGTTTGAATTGATAGTGTTTTTAAATAGTTGATTGATATTGACATGGTGATGCACTGTAATTACTACTTCAGTAGGTTGTATTTAAGGTTAAGACCGTTCAATCATTGTAGTTTGATTAAGCTGATATTTATATTTTAAATCCAGATTTTACATTTGGTATATGTTCTTTTTCTTTTTTTTGGTAAATTGCTTAGATGTATGTAGGTGGCTTGTATGGTGTTCAATTCATATAGCTACTTCCTCATAAATCAATACATAAAGATATAAAACATAGACAGAACTCTAATCACGTCTGCACAGGAAATATTTGCAATTTACATAGGTTTATTCTTACCAACTGACTAGTTTTACTTACAAAAATTCCTGACAATACTGAGAAATAAAAACTGCACTCATAATCACCTTCCCTAAGTAAGTAGATGCTTGTGCACCTTCTTCAGAGAAGAATATAATAAGTAATAGAAAAATACGGGCTCAATATAAACACACGGCCTAAAACATTACTATGTACCAAATCTTTCCAATAGCTCAACAGTCCTTCAAAATACTTTTTGTTCAAAAAATTGGGTGGTTTTGAAAAAATCTTAAGCCAATGAGAAACCGGCTTGAAGCGGCCTGAGTAGCCTTGCCGGAATCAGACCAAGTGCCAGCTCCAGGACCGGGTCCGATGGTTCCTGAGCCGCCGAAAAGGAGAAAGCCTCCTGAAAAAACGAGAAAAATAATTTGAATAAGTTAAGTGTGAATTCGGGTTTTATCATATTAATAGAACTGAGTGAAGAAAATCCTATTGAAAAGTGCCAATCCAAATATTAATGGAAAACTCAATAGTAAACACATGGATTTTTTTTCAAAATAGAAAAAGGAAGGGCCAATCCGATTGTGAAATTGCAAACTGAAAAACATACCGGAACGATCTGAACAGGTGCTGGAATAACAGCTGTAGGAGAGGATTGGGCAGGACCGGCTGAAATGGCATTGTAATTGACATTAAAATTGTCAATCAAACTATCCATCTCCTGAAAAGTTTGAGGAAAATAAATTGAAAAAAAAAAAAATACTTTATTAACTACAAATTGCTCGGGACTAAGTTTTTACGAATCATTATGATTGCAAGATGTAAAGAACAATTCAACTTATAACTTTAAAACAGATTTTTTTTTCTAAAAAAAAAAAAAGAAAAGTTTACTGAAAGGGAAAGAGCACCCTCATTCAACTGCTGCACAATGAATTGCGCAATCTGAAGCTTGCTCTGCCCAGCCTTTAGCAGCAACAAGTAAAAAAAAACAAAATAAATAAATAAATTAGAACAACCTAGATACAGAGAAAGAAAACAAAGAAGAAGGAATTGAATTGATGAAAGAAAAGTGGATTATCACCAAGGCAGATACGGGCACTGAGACGGTAGCGGCGCCACCTGGCACAACTGGAGATGCGCCACCTGGCAGAATTGGGCGTGGAGCTGATGGAACTGGAGATGCGCCAGCTGGCAGAAAGACGGGAATATCCCAGCGCTGAGGGATAGGCACACTGGTAACCTACAAAAAATTGAGAAAAAAGAAAATAAGACAGCAGTTGCATCATACGATAATTTAGTTAATAATAACTGGTTTGTTGATTATTCTGCACCTTTAACAAAAAATAGTTAATAATTTAGTCAAAGATTGAGCGGAAACCTTTATGGCCGTCGAAGGTGGCGGTTCCGCAACAGATCTGGCTGGGGCCGGTACGGATGTGAGAGTGACTGGTACGGTCGGAATGGCACGAGGGGCCGTCGGTACGGATGTGAGAGTGACTGGTACGGTCGGAATGGCACGAGGGGCCATCGGTACGGATGTGAGAGTGACTGGTACGGTTGGAATGGCACGAGGGGCCATCGGTACGGATGTGAGAGTGACTGGTACGGTCGGAATGGCACGAGGGGCCGTCGGTACGGATGTCAGAGTGACTGGTACGGTCGGGACGGCACGAGGGGCCGTCGGTACGGTACCGAGTGCTATGGGTAGCTTCAAGACCGGGAGGCTGGTACGGACCGGTACCGCCATATCGCCATATAACCTGTGCATATACGTATCGAAGTCCTGAAAATTTAAGAAAAGGTAATTGAAAAAAATTAAAAGCTTTGCAAAAGCAAAATCTGTAAAAGCTGATTTTATATCCTGTAATAAACTTCAACCGAACCGATATAAAATATTAAATATAGATGCCCTGTGAGAATCCGAACAGAAAAAACTTACCGGAATGACCAGAGCAGCCTTTGTTGGGGCCAGGGCAGCTTTTGCTGGGGCCAGAGCAGCCTTTGCTGGGGCCAGGGCAGCTTTTGATTGGGCCAGGGCAGCTTTTGGTGGGGCAGGAACGCCAGCTGGCGGGACAGAAATGGCAGAGGATGGTGCAGGCGCCAGGCTGGCATTAAAGTTGTGGATAAAGGAATCTATGTCCTGAAATTGAGGAAAATAAATTGAAAAAATAAATAGTTAAATAACTAAAAATTTCACAGCACCAAGTTTTCACAAGAAAAATGCCGCAGCGAGCATAAGAAAGTCATTCAGTATGATTGCAAGCTATAAAGAAAACTTCAATTTGTAATTTTAAAAGACGATTTTTTTCCACGATAGAACATTACCACACTAGAATATAACAATTAAGCCTAATTAGTGTCTTAATTTTAATGCATCAGACTAAATGTAAGAAACCTAACAAAAATGCATAATGTAAACAAACAAACCTAATAAAAGAGATGGTATATTCATATAACAGTAGTTTCAGAACACATTCAAATTGACTTTTTTTCTCTCTCTAAAAAAGTCAAAGATCGAGTCAAACAGAAATCCTTACCCGTACAGCTCCATCTGGTGCCGGTACAGCTTTGGGCCTGACTGGTACGACTTCGTCTCTTGCCGGTACAGCTTTAGGCATGACCGGTACGACTCCGGCTGGTGCCGGTACAGCTGTCAGGGCGACCGGTACGACTCCGGCTGGTGCCGGTACAGCTTTAGGCGTGACCGGTACGACTCCGGCTGGTGCCGGTACAGCTTTAGGCATCACAGGTATGACTCCGGCTGGTGCCGGTACAGTTTTAGGCGTGACCGGTACGACTCCGGCTGGTGCCGGTACAGCTTTAGGCGTGACGGGTACGACTCCGGCTGGTGCCGGTACAGCTGTCAGGGGGACCGCTATGACTCCGGCTGCTGCCGGTACAGCTTTAGGGCTGATGGGTACGACTCCGGCTGGTGCCTGTACAACTTTAGGCGTGACTGGTACGACTTTGTCTCGTGCCGGTACAGCTGTCAGAGGGGCCAGAATAGATGTGAGAGGGACCGAAACGGCACGAGAGACTGTAGGTTTGGTAGGAAGTTGGAACACAGGAAGGTCTCGACGGACTGGTAGTGCCACGTCACCGCCAAGAAACCTGTCCAAATATGCATCCATGTCCTGAAAAATTGAGTAATGAATTGAAAAAGGAAAGTTAGTTAGTTTCACAAGAAGAAAAAGTGAACTTTACAAGAAGAATTTGAATCCATGTTGATCTCAACAAATAGAATTTGAATCTAAATTTCGACAAACAAAATCTATAATCTGTAAAGGCGTGATTTTATACCATGTGAGGAAAAACAAGGTGTGAAAGCATACCGTGATGGCCTGAATGGCTTGAACAGGTGCCGGCATAATAGATCCATCTCTGAATGGGGCTGGAACGCCACATGGCGACACAGGATTAGCTCTAGGAGCCGTCGGAATAGAAAGGGAGGCTGTCGGGCCGGTACCGACTGGTGATTTAGTCAGCTGAAAGACCGGGAGGTCGGTACGGGTCGGTACAGCCAGATCGCCATGGTACCTCTCCATGTACGAATCATAGTCCTGAAAAATTGAGAAAAATTAATTGCAAAAAGACTAGAGGCTATGCTATGACACGAAAGATTCAAAAAACACACTGGGAGATTTCAAAACAGGAAGAAAGAAAGAACGACAATTAGCATATGATATACTAAATCAACAATTCAGGATAGAGCAAATAGATCAGGAAAAATTGTACTTGCATTCCGTCATTTCAAACTAAGAATTAAGTTTTAAAAGCTAAAAACTAAGAGGAACGAATTACCGAATAGGACAAACCCTGCTGAATCATGTCTTGAACAATCAACTGTGCTCTCTGATTCCTATTCAGCTCTCTCTCACCAACCTTCAAATACAGCATTAAGAAGAAAATGAATCAAAATAAGAATACCGCCAGAAAATTAACATGCAAAACATAATTTCAAACAAACTGTAAACAATTGACGCACCTGAATCACCTCCTGCTGACGTGGCATCTCGACATGGCCCACCGTGGATGCAGACGAGCATCCAGTGAACAGTCGAGATATTACATCTCTGATTCTCCTTGCTTTATCACGCACTTTGTTCGCCATTTTCTTTCTCTTCTCTCACTGAGCAAAGGAAATGGCTGAGAGAGCCGGTGAGCTGAGCCTTCCATTTTATAGGGCATATTTTTCATTTTATTTTTATTTTTTTCTCTTCAGAGCGCGAGTTATTCGGATCGCTATTTTGAGGTTATTTTCCAACGGTCACGTAAGTTCTGTTTTGAGGGTTTCAGCGATTAATTCGGACTTCCATTTTGAGCGGTTTTTGTTACGGTTTTGATTTGGGAGAGAAAGGAGGGTGACTTCAGCTTCGAAGGGAAATTGCATTTTTACCCTTTTAAAACTCATAATATCATATATACCCTTTAAAGGTGAAAATATCATATTTGCGCAGCCAAAATTGCAAATTTCAGAACTCCCATATGTCCAGTTTAATAAGTTTATTTTTTTCTTCTTCCAAGTTTGATTATTTCTAATTTTCATAGTCTCATTGCATATTATTGAACTGTTGAAGTATTGCCTACGGGTTTGAAAAAAAAAAAAAATTTGAAGTATCTGAATCAATGTGAATTTCTTGAGCCTTTGTATCAAGGCCTCGTCATATTATTTATTATTTTTTTTTTTCCGATTACATATTCCGTAGAAACCCGACATCTAACATCTAGCCCCTCCCACGATTCAACCCCACATCCTATCGAAAGGGGGGCAGTATGCTTATCCATATGCGTTACGCAGTGATGGCTCATCATATTATTTTTAGTCATACGAACATATGTTCATGCGAGTAATTTATCATTTATATAATTTAAGATGTTTAATTACCGACTTTAGGCAAATATATGGGCTTTTTTTTCATTTTTTTCATTTATTTATTTTAGGAAAATTTCAAATCCTGACCCTATTATATTTTCTTCTTCACTTGGGCTTTCGCATGAGACCTCCAGTGCTTCCACCGAAGATCCGTGAGGGGATGTTGGGGTTGAGTTAAGCCGGCCGGAGCATCCTCTTTGACGCTGGCTTCACACAAGAACCCACCAGGGATGAATATAGGGAGATTATTCGAAATTTCGACAAGAAATTGCAAGAGTGGAAAGAGGTTTTGTTCAGTATACGTTGAAGAGGGAAAATTACTAAAATAGATAATTATTGAAATGGATAAAAGTAAGAACAAAATATTATGTGGAAAGGGAATAAAGAAGTGGGATTTAATTTGGTGAGTGGTATGAAGATATGTAAACCAAAAGAAGGAGGGGATATGGGCATAATTGACCTACAAACTTTCAACATTGCAATGAATCTGATATTACTTTGGAGGAATTTCGGTAAAAGAGGAGGATTGAACTGGCAAATCCTAGACAGTAAAATTGCAGAAGAAGGGATGAAAAAAACCACTCTACTCTAGTAAAAGGATAATAAATTTTGAAAGATATTAAAGAAAATCACTACAAATTTCCTGTAACATTACAGTGTTTGAAAATTCAAAAGGGGGATTCCGGATACGTTAACCTCTTGCACAGTAATTGAGGACAAGGGGTCTTACGTCAGAACAGTGACGGAGTTTTATTCAGATCGGAGGGAGCCATGGCCCCTCTAAGATTTCGATTCAGTAATATATTTTGTAAATGTTTAGTATATAAAATTTTAAAAACTATTAATATTTATGTGTATCCCCCCTCCCCCAAAATTCTATATAAGCATATTTAGTAGTATAAAAAAATTTTGGTCTTCCCAAAATATTGAGTCAAGATCCGCCACTGCGTCAGAAGCTGGCATCACTTTTCTCTCATGTAATATCGGAGAGTTGTCCGTAACTCAATATAAGACAAGACATGGTAGAGGGACTGTGTCAAGGCTTATGACAACTGAGCAATTTTTTTTTTTTTTGAGAAATTTAGAGAGGGCTTAAGCATCCCCCTTCCAAACAAATAGTTTTATTTCTATATTTTTATACTTTACAATTTCATCTCAGATTTACACTAAATCTATAAAAATAAAAAAAAGAATAAGAAAAGAAAACCGGGCCAAACCAATCGGATCAAGCCCACCCAAAAGCCCAACTCTAAAAACAAATTATAATTAAAAAGCCATTTGAGCAAAAAATGAGAAGTCCGGCCCAACCACCACCTCTCTCTTTCTCTTTGAAATGACGCTCGCCAGCTCACTGGCTCAAATGACACTCGCCGCTTTCACCTTCTCACCTTCTCCACGTCCGAGAAGGCGTGCCTACTGAGCAATTATTGCAAGAATTCATTTTCCTACAAAAATTGTTCAACTAAACCAATTTTAACCATAAATGAAGGTTGAATAAAATAGAAATGGCCTGAAGAAAGGGTTTTTCACAATTAAGAGTGCTTATAAAACACTAATCCTTAAGATGCACCGTTATTCTATGTTCGAGCCATGATTTTTTTCAATATTCACGTAACATAAAAGGGCCAGACCAAAATTCCTCGAGGAGGAATGATTAGACATTCAAATCTACCAATTCAAAAATTATGAGTTTAAAACTTGATAAATGCTAATTTCTTTAAAAATAAATATGAAACTTATAAGCCATCTTTATGAAATAAAATAAAAACATAAAAGTCACCTTGTATCGGGTTTGATCCGTACCATAATTCACGATTCCAAATATAACGTAACCCAAATCCGATACTTCAACGTGTTACCGAGAGTTGAAGTCCGGAGTTACACCAAAACCGGGCTTTTAAATCCGGATTATAAATTTCCGAGAAATCTTCAGTCCAGTCCAGTCGAGACATAAACCCCAGTCCAGTTCCTGCTCTCTTCCTTCCTTGCTTCTTTCCGCACTTCCAAACAAATACTAAAACCCCGCCACCACCACCATGGACACCTTCTCACAGCGAAAGGCGGCGGCGCTGGCCGAGCTTTCCTCCCCGACGCCGGACAAATCTCCCAAAGGCGGTGTCGACGCTCCGATCATTCCTCTCTTAACCCACCTCAACTCGCATCCTTCCTTCTTCACCACTTCTTCCTGCTCCGGCCGCATCTCCATCCTCCTCTCAAATCCTAACAAATCTCCACATGGCGAGGGTTCAGAGTTTAATAACAAGAAGAAGAAGGCGGGAGGAGGGAGGTGGTTGTTTGTTTCGCATGATAAGGCGGATCCGGAGGTAATAACAGGATTGCTTTTCGGAGATGTGAAGGAAGAAGATGAAGGGTTTGAGGCTGTTTTGAGATTCGAGCCGATGATTTTGGCCGTGGATTGTAGAGATTTGGAATCGGCTCGTCGGCTTGTTAGTCTCGCTGTTTCTTCTGGTTTTAGAGAGTCAGGTTTGTACCGATATTCCATTTTATCCTAACTTCAACTCAATTTTAACCATTTTTGCCTCTTGTCCCTCAAATATGTTGAATATTTCAACCTGCCTCAATTAAATCTCAATTTAACTAATAGTTACTTATTTTTCACACTTATCACATACGATTTCGATCCATTATTTGTAGGAATCACGAGTGTGCAGAAACGTATAATGATTTCAATACGAAGCTCAATACGTATGGAAGTACCGCTAGGGCAAATCGGTAATTTGCTCATTTCAACAGACTATGTAAAGTACCTAATAAGAATTGCAAATGATAAAATGGAAGCAAACAAGCGGAGAACCGATGGATTTTTCCTTACTCTGCAATCCAAACTCATACCAGCAGAAATTCATACCGATTCAATCGGTACTAGTACAAATGGACACAATGGTGAAATTTTGAAGCTTGAAGATAGTATATGTGAAGAAGAAGCATCTGAAGAACCAGAGGATAGCAAAAGGTTTTAGTTTTAAATAAAAAATAAACAAAATAAAATAAAATTATTCATATTTTTTATTTAAATTTAGATTTATTTCAGACGCATCAAAATCTGAAGAAAATGATTCTCTCACCGCCTCAATTTTAACCCTAACCGGAGAGCCAACAGAGAAACTCTTCCTTTGGGGACAATCAGCATGCCAATATGATAATAACAATAATAATGATAATAATAATAATATTATTATATTTGGTGGTTTTGGAGGATTAGGCAGGCACGCAAGGCAAAACTATTCACTCATTTTGGACCCTAAATCAGGCGCATTAAATGCATTAAATGCAGCGGGCCTGCCTTGTGAGAGAATGGGCCACACGATCAGTCTTGTGGGGCAAGATTTGTATCTGATCGGTGGAAGAGCGGGCCCTTCTCAAATTCTCAATGATGTTTGGGTTTTAGTGCAAAATGCGCTTAAATGGGTTAAACTTGATTGTACTGGCGACTTTTTCAATCCAAGGTATGTAGATTTGTTATTTTATTTATTTTTATTTAATTTTAGTAGTGTATAAAGAGTGAATTTAAGTGCCAAGGGTTGTAATTGTTGTGATGATTGGTTTTTTAATTTCATTTTTAATTTTTTTATTTTTGTAGGCATAGGCATGCTGCAACGGTTGTGGGATCAAAGATATATGTATTTGGTGGAATAAACAATGAAGAAATATATTCGTGCATGAATATATTAAACACTCAAACTTTACAATGGGAAGAAGTTAAAATAAATGGAGACTGGCCAAGCCCACGTCACTCACACACAATTGTGGCACACAAGTCTAATTTATATCTTTTTGGAGGGCATAATGGTAATAAACCACTTGGCGATTTTTACTCTTTCGACACGGAAACCCTAATTTGGAAAAAGGAGAAAACCGTTGGAAAACCTCCTTTTGCTAGGTTTTCACATTCAATGTTTGCTTTTAATGATTATATTGGGGTTTTTGGTGGGTGTCCGTTTAGGCAACAAGAGCATCAAGAAATGGTGATTTTGAAAATTAATGAAAAAGTTTGGACTAATTTGAAAATTAACTCAGTTGGGAAATTTAACATGTGGGTGAGAAGCTCAGCTGTGGTAATTAATGAGGAGCTTTTCATAATTGGAGGTGGAGCTTCTTGTTATGCATTTGGTACCAAATTCAATCCTCCAATGAAAATCGATTTGAGCATCTTGAAAAAATTGGAAAGTTTCAGGGACTTGAACGCGAATAATTTTGTTTTTAGGGTTGAGAAGAAATTCGCAAAAGAAACGAAGGATTTGTTGAAGAAGTTTGGATGGTTGGATCTTAATAGGAAGGTTAAAGTGGCCCAAAATGGGTGTTTTGTTATTTTCCCAGTTATTAGAGTTTTTCGTGATTTGTTTAATAGTGAAGGACTCGATTGTAAAACGGAATTAAATTGGAGGGCTGAATTGGAAATTTTGGTTTCTTTTGAGGGTGTTTTGGAAAATGACGAATCGATCGTGAATAAAAAGGGTTCAAAGTCTCCTCAAAATTTAATGAGGGAATTAATAAAGCCTTTGTTAGAAAAGAATGAAATGCCTTTAGAATTGCTGGATCAAATTCCTACTAGGTAATAATGACCACATGTTTTTATTCAGTATAAAACAGGAATTATTTGCTTTATTTTCCATTTTTTTTAAATTTATTTAATTTATTAAAAATTAGGTGGGAGCAACTAGGTGATATGGTAATTCTACCAAAGACTTGTTTTAAAGATCCTTTTTGGGATTCAATTTCCGACCAATTATGGCCACTTGTTGCTAAATCACTTGGAACTCAACGACTTGCTCGCCAAGTAATTTACAATTTTATTTTTGTTGCTTGTTATATTCTATCTTTTAATTATTGATACATACATTTTCGTGAAGTTTTTCAAAAACCCACCTCACATTTTAGATTCTCCAAAGAAGCCCTATAAAGTGGATTGAATTAGTTAAGATTAAATAAAAGAAATTGATGAGGGGCATTTTGGTCCAAAAGAGAAAATGTCTGAAATGTTTAAGATAATCCTACTAGGGTAAAATTTTTTATTAATATGGGTTTTTAAGTGAATGTAAAAAATAATTTCTTTTTGTGAGATTTCCTAATTTTTCAGTCGTTCTTTTATTCTTTTAGGTTTTTTTTTGTAATCTAAAAAGGGAGGTTTTTTTTTTAATATTCAGAAAATTTCCCCTTTTGAAATTTTTCCTAATTTTCCTAATTTTTTAATTATTTTTTATTTTATTAGGGTAGGATTTTACCAAACGGGACGAGAGACAGCACGCTAGAACTACTAGTGGGTTCTGACGGGTGGGTCACACACCATGAAAACGGAATATTCTACTCACTCGATTCCACAAAATGCATGTTTTCATGGGGAAACCGCTCTGAAAAAATCAGAATCGGATCTCTAAATTGTAGAGATGAAATTGTGGTTGATTTATTCGCCGGGATCGGTTATTTCACCCTCCCCTTTTTAGTCAAGTATGTTGAAAAAAATACTTTGATTTTGAGTTTTGTATTTATTTGGTTATTTTTGGTGGGATTTAATTTTTTTGTTTGTTTAGGGCAAAGGCGAAATTAGTATATGCGTGTGAATGGAATCCGAATGCTTTGATTGCACTGAGGCGCAATGTTAGTGATAATTTTGTTTCAGACAGGTGTGTTATTCTTGAAGGAGATAATCGCCTCACTGCACCCAAGGTTTATTTATTTTTTATTATTATTTTCTCTCACTCCCTGGTTATATATATATTTTTTATTTAATTTTTTATTTTTTTAAATAGGGGGTGGCGGATAGGGTTTGCCTTGGACTTCTACCTTCAAGCGAGTGTAGCTGGATTACTGCTGTCAAGGCTTTAAGGTAAATTAGTAAATAATTATAAAATAAATAAATAAATAAAAAGAAAATGGAAAAAATATTTTTTATATTAAAATAATGTGATGCATTCTTTTGGCAGGAGGGAAGGAGGAATCTTGCATGTACACGGAAATGTGATTGATTCAGAAGAGCAATCATGGTTAGATTATGTTGTCAAATCCATCATCAGCATCTCCTCAAATGAAGGTGGTTTAACTTAAACAAAAGAAAAATCATAAATAAATATAGAAATGGAACTAGGTTATTTTCTCCCACGGCCCTTTCAGATTCTTCAACTTACAGTTTTTTACCCTCCAACATTAATAAACCCTGTTAAGAAAAGTAAGAAATATTAACAACATTTTTGTTATAGGTTTATATTGGGATGTATCGGTACAACATGTGGAGCGGGTCAAGTGGTACGGGCCCCACATCCGTCATCTTGTCGCTGATGTCAGCTGCAAGCGAATTTAGACTGAGGATTTGGATTGACATCCATTTTTGTGTTGCAGTTATTTTACGAATTTTGCACTTATTTATTTTGAGTTGATTTTGTTTAAGACGAGAACTTGTAATTCTATTTGAACAAGTGGCGCAACGCAACACTCTCAATTGAGGAACTTGATGAAACATGCCCAGATGTCATTTTTAGGTTGTGAAAAACAATATATAAATTAAAAAATATATAGAAAACATAAAAAAGAATCGGTTGAATAATATATAAATGAATAACAAAGGAACAGAATACACTTATATCGTGTACACTGTCAATATCTACATTCTTCATCACTCAAGTCAAAATATCTGGAAATATGAAGCTTTTAATATGCAAATTGGAAACTTTTCCGGTGCATTATGCAAAATAAGCGTACTTAATTGGAATATTCCCCAAATGGTTCACTTTCCAATTAAAAATCATTTCTCTGGACCTCTTACTAAAACCAAAGATATTTAGGCCCAGTTTCTTATTATTTTTACCACACGTATAAATAGAATATCTTAGCGCCTCCACTCATCCTTTCGATCTAGGGTTTTCTTTTCTTCAGCTGATCCATCTATCTAGGGTTTTTGAGATCTGAATCGTAAACCTTCATCCGGCACCAATGGCGGCGTGCTTCACCGATCTCCACACTGAATCCGGCCTCAAGTCTCTCGAGGAGTTCCTCTCCGGCAAGACCTACATCTCTGGGTAAGTTTAATTTCACCAATCTTTTACCTTCTGAACTAATAATTTCAGTAATTGGCTGTTTAACTTCGATTTGAGCTCTATATTCGTTGGATCTGGCAAAATTATTCTCTCTTAATATATTTGCGATGAAATCAGAAAATCTATTATATTTTTTTTTACTTTGTTATGTAATTTATTATAAATAAGTGTTGGAACTATAAGAAGCATATATTTTCCATACTTTTTCGCATTTTTTTCTTTCTTTTGATATAAATTTTGTTTTTAATGGATTGTTTCCATTTTCAGCGATACAATCTCAAAGGATGATGTGAAGGTTTATGGTGCTGTACCGTCAAAGCCTGGATCTGGATTCCCAAATGTATGCAGATGGTACGAAAGTGTATCAGCAGCTCTTGCCTCAAGGTTTGCATAAAATTCCATTAAATCTAGTCAATTTTTCATAATCTTTCATAATCAATTCGTTATTTTGCATAGTTTCACTAAATTAAAAAATGTCTATCAATGTAATTCTAGCGATATAATATTATTATGAAAATAATTCAGATTTCCTGGCAAAGCTGTTGGTGTGAAACTTGGCCAAGCTGCAACTGCTGCTACCCCTGCAAAGGTATATTATATATATATGCTTATATTTTGATCATTATTCAAATTTAATTTAATTATAAATTAATCGTAAATTAATATTTGATTATGATTAAAAAAGGCGGAAGCTGAAGATGACGATGATGATTTGGACTTGTTTGGTGACGAGACAGAAGAGGACAAAAAGGCAGCTGAGGCCAGAGAAGCTGCTAAAGCCTCCTCCACTAAGAAGAAAGAAAGTACGCACTTACTTAAATCATACCCTTTTTTTTCCCTTATTTTTTATTCATTTATTTGAAATATTATTATACAGTTAATCCAATATTCATATTGATTATGTGTGAAATGTGATGTGATTAGGTGGGAAGTCATCTGTGCTGCTGGATATTAAGCCTTGGGATGATGAGACCGACATGAAGAAATTGGAGGAGTGTGTTCGCGCCATTGAGATGCCTGGTCTTCATTGGGGAGCTTGTAAGAATTTAATCGCACTCTTTTTATTAATATTGTTAACTAATTTATATTGTTGGTAATTGGTTTTTGGTTCACTTATCAACATGTATATATATCCCTTCAAAATCTGAAAATATCATATATACCCCTCCAATAAAATAGGAACTTTCATGGATACTCCTGAAATATGATACAAATTACAAAACATGAGCTGTATATTTCTGATGCTTTATAGCCCTACAAATTATATTTTACACTTTTGCAGGGCCATACATGTAATTTTGCATAATTACAAAACTATAAGAAATAACATCATTTGATATTTAATTTTCAGCTAAATTGGTGCCAGTTGGTTACGGAATCAAAAAGCTTCAGATAATGATGACGATTGTTGATGACTTGGTCTCTGTTGACACGCTTATCGAGGAGAGATTGACTGTCGAGCCGTGCGATGAGTTTATTCAGAGCTGTGATATTGTTGCCTTCAACAAGATCTAATAAGCTACTTACTATTGTCGTCTCATTTAATGAGGTGGTTTTGTTTTTAGTGGAGTGCTGCTTTGAATTTGTGTTTGTGTTGGTACTTGGTACTCACTCATGTTTTGAGTAGAATTTTTGTTTTGTTGTTGTACTTGCTTGGATCTTATGAATTTGTTTCCTCTTTCTATGAGTTGATATTGAAATTACGCTAGTAGTATAGTTAAAATGGTGAGAGTTAATATTATACACAAGCAATTCTATTAATATCCAGTAATATAGTTATGTGACTTATGAATTACAAGAACAGTGCAAAATAAAATACAATTTTCTAAGCTCTTGAAAGGCTTATAATTCATACATTTAAGAATTGATTAATTACACGAATCTATAAAATATAGTTTCTAAGCACCACAAACTTGTGCAGTTACACTTGATACATTTAAGAATTGATTAATTATGGATTAAAAAGTTTATTTGCACATAATATTACATGTTTTGAGGAATCAAGATGCCATTAATTTGCAAGGCTGATTTGGGTACACAAAAACTTGTTTGTTTGCAAGGTAATAACCTAACACCAGATTCATCCAGGCTTGTTTCAAGGCGACAATTCAAGCATAGTTCTTCCAGCTCTTCTTCCTAAATAATTAAAATTCAATATTTCATTTATAAAATAACAAAAAATCAATAACAAAAGTTGATTGAAATGTAGAACTCAGAATTTAAGTGTACCTTTATCATTAGGGTGTCCGATAAATGTCTCAGTGGATACGGCTGGAGTTTGTAGCCACTATGATTTACGTACATTATTGCTCGCGCACGAACCTTCAATAATTATAATAATATATTCTTAGAAATTGTCTGAACACATATAATGCAATGTATGAAAAATATCCAATAGAAAACATAAAAAATAAAATTAATATATAGGGATAAAAACGAACCTCATTAAGAAAAGGTTCAATAAGGAAGAGTTGTAGATCCGTTGCATCATTTGCTACCGTTCTAAAAAACATCTTAAAATTTCCCAACTCAGAGTACCTAAATCAAAATTCTTTCCTTTTTAATTTAATTTTATTTCATTTTATTTTATCTCCAAGACAAACACCCAATTAGTAAATTGAAAACAAATAACAAAAAAAGTACCTTAAAATTGCTCTAGCAAATCGCATTTCTTTTGTCAGATGAATTGGATAAGCTAATTGGCGGTACCACAAAGATAGCGATTCACCCTAAATAATAAATATCTTAGATTTAAGTATGTAATAAAAAATGTGAGGCTAAATTGAGTAATTATGGCAAGACATAGGGTTAAAAACAAAAAAATTATATAATTGCCTAAAATGATAGACGTACCATTTTAGGGACATTACTGCTCAGATGAATGAGCGCATAAAATGAATAAAATTCAGCTTGATTCTTGCTTATGCAATTTTCCTTTCCAATTAAATCATACATATCGTATAATGAGTGCAAACATTTGATTAACTGCTCCATATTGAGATAAGACAAAGATGATGCTGACTCAGCCTTGCCGTGACACCTGGCAAGTTTCTGATGCGATATTATATGAAATTTAATCTGAAAAAAAAATTCAAACCAAGTCATTAAATTAAAAAAAGACTTGATATATCTTGAAGCTTAAAATAAAACCACACTAAATCAAAATAGCAAAAAAGGAATTTTTTTTTTTAAGAAATGTTCGATATATACAACATCTCGTTATATACTTTCATTTTATTTTTGCAAAGAAATGAAAAATAAAATAAAAATCAAGGAAAAATCAAGGAAAAATAATAAATACATACAATATCCTCATAAATGAGAGCTGCTTCTAGACTAACAATATTTTGCATAGTAAGTTCTTGTCTTATAGATCTCGTTCTGTCAAAAATGAAATCATGAAGAACTTCAAATGGATGATTTGTAGAATCTTCTAGAAGTTTCTTTAGATAATCCAGTGTTTTTCGTAATACAGCAATTGGGCGTATATCTGAAGAATTTACGTCTGATGCTGTGATGGTTCTGCAAAACTAGTTTTCAGAAAATGTATTAATAATTAATAAAGTAAATCAAGCATGGGTTGAATTTAAAAAAAAAAAGTAAATCAAGCATGTGAGTGAAGAAAAAAAAATCAAATTTAAGTTAACTTGTGCAAGTTTAAGTTTACTTGATGCTTAATTATACAATATATCATTAATTGAGGCAAAATTGGGTGCAAACTAAACCTGATTGGACGATTTAAGCCTAAATAAATCTAACTGTAGATTTGAAAACTCTTTTAATTCACAAAAATAAAATGAAAATTTGATTATTGTGAACCTTTTTAACAGCAAGTAAAGGAGAAGTTCTTCTAGGATCTCCATCTAACCGTTCAAAGACAGATAAATCTCTCAGCCGCTCCCTCTGTGCTCTTTCTTTCCCTGCAACAACAACAAACAGTCAACACAAACTCCAATTTCCACCAATTTTATCCCAATTTACCTCAATTCATTCCAATTGGTGAATTAGTGGAAGAGATGAGTTTACCTGGACACATATCGGGGCAGGATCCGACTAAGGGTTGGCGATCGGAGATGGAGGAGGAAGAGGCGGCGGAGTCCTTCGGAGGATTATTAGCATGGCGAGTGATGTACGGTCTGCGTCTTTCTTCTTCGTTTCTTCTTCCTCGTTCGGAGTTTCCATTGATGCTTCCTCTCTTCATCCTCTCCATTTCTTCCGTCTCTTTTCCGACCAAGGTACTGATTCCCAAGTACCGAGTCTGATTGATTCCTGTCGTGTGCAGTTGAAGGGTAAGATGGGGAAAATATATTAACGGTTCAAATATATAGCGTCTGTTCCTGACATCACATCTGTTAACTTCACAACTTTTTATATATATATATATATATATATATATATATATATATTTATTTATGTTCGAGTGAGAAATTTTATTAAATATATATTATATTGTGTTTGTTGAGAATTGAATCTATGAACTATTGTTATAAATATAAATATTTTAACCAATTAAATTACAAGTCATTTGCTTGAAATGATATACTTAATAATAAAAAATTATGGAAGGATAAACATGAAATTATCTCTTTATTATTTAGGAATAATTTCACATTTCATTATAAAAATATCATATTTTGTCATTACAAAAATCAAAATATACTATTCATCATTTAAAAATTAAAATATCATATTTATCATTAAAAAAACTTACTTAAATATCATATTTGTCATTGCAAATTCTAAACCTATCAATTTCAATATCCAGTGCGACGTCACCAAGTCAGTCCACATGATATTTGATGAATCAATCAATCTCAGCCGTCCGTACAGTAGAGCCCACAATCCAACTGTTCGAAACGGACGGCGGTAAACTGCGAGTCTCCCACACAGTCAGTCAATACGTATTTATATAAAAGTATAAAAATAAGTATTGGAGTCAGATCTATAAATTATTCTCTCTCTTTCTTTGGAGTTTGGCCTCCATTTCTTCGCTGCTTCTTCAGCTAAGGTATCACTCAATATCTCTCAAATGAAATTTTGATTGGATTTTTTTATTTGGCTTTGGTTATCAGGTATTGAGGTTGTGAATACTGATTAGTTAGTCTGAATGGCTTATTTAAGGGTGAAACAAGTGAATTTGTAGTGGAGATGAAAATCCAAGAATGAAAGCTCACTCTCTTGATTTTATTGATATGATTTATTTACTTTTTGGTCTTGTCTTCATGAAACTGAAGCTGAAAGTTTCTGTCGAATTGGTTTTCTTTCTATGGTGGCTGTGCTTTCTTTGTTTTGCATTCATGAGGGATTAATTGGACAATTTGGATTTAAGAACGAAAAATGTCTTGTTAAGAAGCTGATTGTGCTTTTCAGTTTTCACACTTTGGATTTTTTTTCGTTTGAATGAATTGAGGAGGGTTCAAAACCACATGGATTTATTACCATATTGAATAAGGGTTTGCTGAGTTCCCCAATTTTAATTCTTTTTTCTTTCATTTTTGACTTAATTTCCTTACTAACTCAATAGATTCTCTACGATTTTTGATACAGATCCTGTTTTTGCCATGAAGAACTCATTCGAGTCAACCAACTCTTGTCATGACAAATCATGAATAAAAGCATCATAAACTATTTTACAGGTTAATAAACAACAACCTACCTTGCCTTCTCCACCACTCAATTAACTACACAATACACTACTCATCATCTCTCACAAATTACTAATCCAAAATTTAATCCACCCAGATCTCCAATCCACTCATCAACCATCTCTCTAATCCCCAAATCCCAAATCATTCCCAACATGTCGCAATCCCACTGGTGCTACCAATGCAGGCAACGCGTAAGGCCACACAGGAACCGCCACACGGTCTGTCCGTTCTGCGACTCAGGCTTCATAGTCGAACTACAAGACTTCGACTCCTTCCCCAGTTTCAACTTCCATCCCGATCCTCGCCACGTCAGCATAATGGAAGCCATCCACTCCATGATGCATCAGGTGAAAAATTAATTAAAATACATAACAATCAGAAATTGCAAAAAAGGGTTATGCCGAAATTGCCCCCGTATTATTTATGAATTTAGACAGATTATATTTTTTTTTTGCAATTTCCCCAAGAATGCGGGGTTTTTTTTTGCAATTTCTGCATACTACAGGGGTTTTTCTGCAAATTTCCCACAATAAATTAACATTGAAAATAACTTTATAAGACCGAACTAAATTCTGCATTGTTTCCATCAGGGTGGCATGATTGGAATTTCGAACGCTCAAAACCCGCGCCACGTCAGCAGCCTCTTCTCAGACTCCGACTCGGGTCCCTGGCTGCTCTTCCGCGGCCAGCTCCCCCGCCACGTGGCGGACTCCCATTGGTCAGCAGGCGACTACTTCGTGGGCCCCGGTTTAGACGACCTAATCGAACAGCTGTCATCACAGACCGACTCATCAAGGCGGGGCCCGCCGCCCGCTTCGAGAGACGCGATTGATAGTTTGCATGTGGTGAGGATTGAGCAGAGGCATTTGAACGGGGAGTTGAATTGCGCGGTGTGCAAAGAGCGGTTTGTGATTGGGACAGAGGGGAGAGAGATGCCGTGCGAGCATGTGTATCATGAGGAGTGTATCGTGCCCTGGCTGGAGCAGCATAATTCCTGCCCTGTTTGTCGGTACGGGTTTAGAAAAGAAAAATAATAGTGATGATATATTAATATTTCTTGTTTGTGACCTTGATATATTTGACGGGCTAGCTCTTGGTATAAACAAAGCCCTTTGATTGCTTGAAATTGCAAAAGGAAAATGTTTTATATTATATTATTATCTAAGTGACTGGTTTGCCAGATAACGGAATGATCAAAGAGGATTTTTGTTGCAATTTCAAATAATTAATGGGTTTTCTTGCGAATAGCAAGCTTGTTAATATCAACACGGAGTCTATCAGTTTCACGGCTTCAAGCATGATATATCTTTTTTACTAATTGATTAGTATTTTTGAATAGGTATGAGTTGCCAGCTCAAGGGTCGGGCAGTTCGGGCAGTTGCTCAAGAGAGAGGTCGGGCAGTTTGGGCAGCAGGAATAATTCCGGTCGGACGAGACGAAGGAATTTATTATCTTTCCTTTGGCCTTTTCGTTCTTCCAATTCCAACTCCAGCTCAAGTTCTTCTTCTTCTAGCTCTCGCTAGAATTGAGTCAATTGGCTTATGACTATGAGGTATTATTGTTTGTTTTTGTTTTTGGTTTTGGATGATTTTGGTTCAGTTTTAGTTTGTAAGGTTTATGTATGTTTGTGGTATAATGTTACTGTATATTATTTAACCTTGTGGCTGTAATTGGCTGCTTGCTTTTTAGTCAATAAATATTTTAGTTTTGAACGGTTCATATTTTTTTCTCAATATAGCAATTTTGGAATAATATGCGCACTATGAAGTGACCTTTTGTGATTTGCTCTCCTAGTCTAGTCCTCTCGTACTTATATCGTGGAATTGTCAAGACAATAATGAGGATAACATGAATTGACATTTTTGTAGAAAAAGATTGAAGTTGCTTTTTCGTGGTAAGCTTTATTTCATTTATGTAAGAATCTTATCACATGCGGCCAAGGACATATATCATGTGGCAGGTACAGAAAAATGAAAAAAATTTATAAGTTTTGCTCAATATTCTAGATAGTCTGTGTAAGAACTTGAATAAAGAATTTAAATGATGAATTAGTACATCAGTTGGTAACCTCGTAAGTATTACTCTCTCTGAAAACAATGTGTAATCAAATGCCATCACGTCTTAAGTTTTGACTGTAAATACTTATATATTAGATGACAATATTGTGTTAATCATTAACTTCATACTGTAGCACTTCACCAATTTCTTTTCATTTATATTTGGATGGAACAATAAACTGCCCCTACTACTGGACTCCCTCTACTCTACAGTCTAACCTAAAACAATAAAAATAGAAAAATAAATAAATAAACGCATGTTGTAATAAAAATAATAAAATAATAGATATAGATTTAAATATGGGAAATTCTTCAAAAACCCCCTAACTTTTTTGGATTTTATCAAAAACCCCCTATCTTTTTCATTTCTTCAAAAACCCCCTATAAATCAACTTGAATTTTTTTTTTACCCCCTATGGGGTTAAGTTAAACATTTTCCATCCATTCTAATTTTTATTGACCAAAATGCCCTCTATTGATTATTTTTATATTATTTTTATACTATATTTAATTAAATTAAAAATATAATAAAAAATACTAATATTTTTCAATATAATATAAATATTATATTATATTATTTTATGATGCATTAATTAATAAATTCTGAAAAAATTAATAAATTCTGAAAAAAAATTCTTATAAAAAAATTCAAAAAAATATTTTTTAAAAAATAATTTAGAATTTTTACTGATTTTTTTTCCAGAAACTATTTTTTAAAAAACATAAAAATAATAATAAAAAAATAATATTTTACTGAGAATAAAATTATAATATACAAATAAAAAAGAGAAAATATTTCATGTAATATAATACTATAAAATAAACTAATGCAACATAAAATTATATAATATAATAAAAAAATTAACTAATGCAGCATAAAATAATATAATATAATATTTATATTATGTTGAAAAACATTAATTTTTTGTTATATTTTTTAATTGAATTAAATATAATATAAAAATAAATAGAGGGTATTTTGGTCAATGCAAAAATTGAATGGATGGAAAAGGTTTAACTTAACCCCATAGGGGCTAAAAAAAAAATTCCATGTGCTTTATAGGGGGTTTTTGAAGAAATGAAAAAGACAGGGGTTTTTGATAATATCCAAAAAAGTTAGGGGGTTTTTAAAGAATTTCCCTTTAAATATCTAAGTATTATTGTTCCTCGTCCATTTACAAATATTTTATTTTTCTTTGTTCATTTGTTCTCCTCGTCTCTTTAAATTTGTTTCTTTATCCATTCTAGAATTAACATGCGGATTGATTGTTAAATGGTGACATAACCTGTTGATTTGACTTGTCTGGTGGGAAATGGTAATCTCTCTTATTACTTATAAGTTATATCACTGTCGTCACTGTCGGCTTCCCAGACTAAAGCAGTAAGTTCACAATCTGTGAAGATATGGTCATTTGCCGACTAGATTCCTCGGCCCGATAGAAAAGGACACATATATTTGCAATTTTTTTGAATGAATTTAGGATATATTTGCAATTATTCATCCTTTCTTTTGCATTATGTCCAATAATAAATTGGCAACGCATTGTGCATTATTTTTTACCCAAATAATCTCTATTTCTGCGTTGTTATTGCCTTCCACAAGTCGTATAAGTATCTAGAACCTTGATCCCCGCAAAAGAGATTAAGAGCTTACCAAAAGAGAGTTAACTCGTTCCATATAGCTTCCCAAAATAGTCTTCTGTGCCCCATTTGCACATGAAATACATCAATAATTAACATTTTTATTCAATTAAAAGTTCATAACTTCATATCAACATTATGTATCAAATTAAAGTCCAGCCAACATAATATGCCATGTCATCGCTCAGTAGCCAACTAACATATTAGTGGATAGATGGGGCATACAGCATTTAAAGAGTTGAGATCAGTAAATCTTTTTTTTTTTTGAGGCATACTTAAGGAGATCAGTAAATCTGTAGAAAATAGTTGAGGATAATAAAATATCAAAATCTATAGTCGGCCCAGACATAACTCTCCGAAATCTCCTACTGTCTTAGTCTACATCTTTTTTTTCTTTTCACAAACCATTTATGGTGATTTAATTTATTGTATAAATTAAGAGCTCTAATGAACTCAAACATTGTAACTCCTTTATCAAACATTGTAACTCTTTTATTAATGCAATCATGTGCGTAGGAGGTTTGAGCCTACCCTATTTCTCTCTCAAAAAAAAAAAAATCTACAGTCGGCCGGCCAAAAATAATCATTTTGTCATTCTTTTATATTACAAGTCAGTAATACACAATGAAAACTAAATCTTCTCTTTTCTGAATAAATAATAAAAGAACAACTCAGTCACTAGTCACTAAAATGACAATAATTAAGCACACATACGCAGCACGCATCATCATCATTCCACTCCAAAATACAAGCACTTCTGAATTTTCTTTTTAACAGTGGCCTAGATGAAAAAAGTCACTCCCCTCTCCTCCTCCGAGTCCACGTGCCGACTACCAATCCCAACGGTTTTATGACGTCTCCTCTCCACAGTACTACAAACTCCACCTTGGACCCGGTCTTCATACACCGCCACCCACCGACACCTAATTCCATCAGTAACTCATGTACTCATCCCTCAAGCATCAAAATCCTACGCACGCATCTCACAACCACTGAATTAGTTGTATATATAAAGTGTTTCTCGACAAATGGTAATTCTCCAGGTCATGAACAAGTAGAAATATCAGTGGTTTTTACACGTGGAGATTGGTAGTTTACACGCGAGCCAACATCTGTTTCCACGAAAGTCTAACTACAGAGAGCGACTCACATCACGAGCATAATTATTCTGATGTTCCTCTCCATTGAATAACAATGGAAGTCTCAGTTCCATATATAAGCATTCAACTCTTGGATGATTTCAATTTGGAATGGAGGTGATTTGCTTGGTTATGAATGATTTGTCCTGAGTTATAAGTTATAACGCTTCAGCGGCGCACCAATTCAATTCTTATTATCCTGCGCCCGGTTCCATGTGAGAGCTTTTTAAAAGTTTAATTAATTAATCAGTTTTTTCATGTGAAGGTGGGGGCAAAAAATTTAAGCGGATAAACCACTTTCTTAAGTATATTATTTATTTTCCTTTATGTGTATATAATTTTCTGTTTTTGTGAAAACATCCTCAACAATGAGTTGTTGAGAATTTCATAAGAGTTGAAGTCTCTTTTAAAAATATGACTGTACTTTAAGTAATAACATGGCATGTTGACTTATTATGGTAATATGAGATATAATATTGATGTAGAGTTTTTTATTTCTAAGATATAAGATATAATTTTATAAGGATTTTTGATTATGATAATATAAGATATAATTTTATAAGAGTTTTTTTATTATGATAATATAATATAAGATATGGTATAAAATTAGTGATAAAAAGTGATGTACAAAAGAGGGCGACTCGAAATAATAGGAGAAATAGACGAGCAAAAGCAGAAACAGTCATTTTTCTTATGTAGAATGAATCACATTTTGAAGAATAAATGAGTTAAAATGAACAGATGTGAATAATTACCAGAAGAAGATTAACAAATAAATAGTCAAAATAAGTAATTAAATAAAATAAAGAAATAACTAACATAAGTAAATGAAACAAAATCAGTGGTTGAAAAGATCAAAATAAAGGGTCATCTACTTATCTCATAGAAATAATTTAATCCCACTTTTGCAATATGCAAATTCCAAATTTTAGAAGGACATTTTCTAAAGACTCAAAACTTGAAGGGTAAGCATGCAAAATCGCACCAAACACTCAAAATCGAATAATAACTACGAAAATGAGTTCTTACTTCTTAGTGCTACTCTCCATCTTCCTCTCTCTAGGCTCTCTCTATCCCTCAACTAGAAACCAAAAGAATCTCCACCCAAACCCTAGCTTCAAAGTTCGAACCAACTAAAAAAACACTAAACAATCCCCCAAACCTTCTCCACATTCCAGATCCCGTTTCGTTTCACCACAATGCTCATTCCCTGAATAAATGCTATACAAACAACAAGCCAGATCCTCAATCAGCAATGGGAAAGGCAGATGAGGAGCAACCGCCCGACCCGTCTCAAGACCCGCCGGATTCTTCCTCCGCATCCCCCGCGTGTGGCCGTCGGTGTGGCCGGTTCGTGCGGCCGCGGTGCGTGTTTGTTTTGCTGCTTGGTTTTGCAGTGCTGGTTTCCGCTTTGTTTTGGCTTCCGCCGTTTATGAGGCGGCATAGAGATCTGGATCTGAGTGATGGAGGTGAGGGGTTAAATTTATGGATCTGGTGTTGATTGGTTTGTTTTTGGGTTATTTTTGGTTGGGTTTAGTTGCGGTTGTGTAGATTGTAGAAGGGAAACTGTGTGGATATTGTTAATTGGACTTTTAAGTTTATTTTTGGGATCAAATGGCTAGATTGATGCATCTTGATTGAAAGTTTAATGTGAATTTTGGTAATTAGAGCTATTGATAAATTGAGGGTACTTTGCTACATTTCAGGGATTACGCATCCCAGTGCAATTTGAGTAAAATTAAGTCCATTTTATAGTGTTTTGTGCTTTATTTAATCAAAATATTACCCATTTTCCTCATTTTTGATGATTTCTTCTTCTTTTTTCTTACAGCTGATATAATTGCGAGTTTCAGACTGCAAAGAACAGTTTCTCAACTCAATCGAAACATCTCAAAACTCGAATCCGATATTTTCGACGAAATTGGCTTTCCTAATTCAACCGTAAGCAACTCTCAATTAATAACATATTCAAATTCCATTTAATTTCATTTTCTAACCCAATTTCTTCCAAAACACAGGTAACAATTTCATCCCTAAACCCAATCCCCAATTCAAACTACACAACCATAACATTCAGCATATTTCCGTACCCAATAAACTCAACCATTTCAGAAACCTGGCTTTCCATCATCAGATCCTCATTATTGTCCTTAACAGTAAACCAATGGAGTCTCCATTTGGACCCGTTTCTGTTCGGCAACTCGAGTTATTTCCAGATTCTGAAATTCCCGAACGGAATAACTGTTATTCCGCCCCAAAATGCGTTCCTGCTTCAGAAACCTCACGCGGTTTTTAACTTCAGTTTGAATTTCCCGATTTGCGTCGTGAAGGAACGAGTGGAGGATTTGAAGGATCAGATGAGACAAGGCCTGCTTTTGACTTCCTATGAGGTTTGCTTGTTGTAACTATCATTATTTAATATTATTTATGATTTATTATTATTATTGTTATTGTTGTTATTTATTATTAATATTTATTACCATTATTATTATTATTTATTATTTATTATTATTATTATTATTATTATTATTTATGATTTATTATTATGATTTATGATTTATTAATAATATTTATTACTATTATTATTTATGATTATTATTATTATTATTATAATAAGGGCAATTTTCATGCATATCCCTGCAAAATCTCAAAATATCACGTATACCCCTACAGAATTTCCTTCTTATTTCTTCTTTTTTATTGACCATTCTACTACCTTCACATACTAATTCCCTTCTTATTTCCTCTTTTCAATTATTGCAGAATTTGTACGTCAAATTGACAAATTTACAAGGCTCAACAATGGACCCGCCAACCATAGTCCAGACCTCAATAATCCTCTCGGTCGGAACCAACAAACCTGGTTTAAACAGACTAAAACAGCTCGCTCAAACGATAAGAAATTCTTCTTCAGGAAGCAATTTAGGTTTGAACCACACTGTTTTTGGCAGAGTGAAGCAAATAAGGCTCTCGTCTTTTTTACAGCATTCACTTAATACGGGATCGGCTTCTCCTGCCCCGGCTCCAAACCCTAATTATAATAATAACCCTAATTATCGGCATCATCATCACCACCATCATCACCATCATAATCATGATAATGATGATGGTAATGCTCATAATCGTAATAATAATCAGCATTTGAGTCCTGTTTCTGCGCCGGTGTATAACCCCCCTCAAAACCCTAACCCTAACCCTAATCGCCATCATCACCATCATCACCACCATCACCATCATCATGATAATAATCATCACGATGATAATTATAATAATCATCATCATGATAATAAGCATATGGGTCCAGTTCATGCACCACCCAAGTATAGAGAGATTTCACCTGCACCACATAATAATCCAGTGGGTTCTTCTCCAGTACGTGGTGTGGTTCTTGGTAATGCACAGCCTCCTAGTGAAAATGGAAGGAATAATCATTTAATTCCTCAACGAGCTTCATTAATATCACCTGCTCCTTCTCCATGTGAGCTTTCATTTTTGAATTATTTAATTTATATATATTTTTTTTGAAAAATTATTTAGTTTATATTTATTTATTTGTTTATTGTTTTGTAGCGTCTGGTTGGAGCTGGAAGGTTGACTCTGCTTTGTGGTGCATCACAGTGTTGGTGTTGCATTTGATTTTGTTGTGAGGGACGTTTTTGTAATTTTCTGTTTTTTTTGGGAGAGGGGATTATGAAGAGAGGTAGGTTAAGTACGACCTATGAGAAATGAAATGCATATATAAGTGTATGTAAATATGAAGAAATATAAAGCGAGAGGGTGTAGTGTATTGTGCTCGAAAGGTCAAAGCCATAAGTAGTGGCAGGCTTTCTATTAGCACATCTTTTAACCCTTTTGCCCATTGTACTGTTTTGCCGTAAATCAATTAAAGAAAAAAAATGTTTTTTGCAGCCTCATTTTCCACTTTATTTATCGCGCTTCAGTATTTGTGAACTTGTCTTTAATTACAACAATCCCTCCGGAATTAAAAGTACAGAAAAGTCCCTAAAATTGGGCTTGTATGCCCTTAAAAGGCTCTGATTAAATAAAAAAAAATGTATTTTGCCTCATTTTTCCACTTTATTTATCACACTTTATTCAATTAAGCATTCGTGTGAACTTGTCTCTAATTACATTAACCCCCCCTCCAAAATGAATTAAAATTACAGAAAAGTCCCTACATTTTTTTGGAATTAAAATTGGGCTTGAATGTCCTTGAAAAGCTCTGATAAAATAACAAGTAAAGCGCCTCCCATTATAAAAGAAAGGGTTAATTTTCCTCCTGGTACTAATCTTGGAATCTTCAAAGATTCTGATTCATCTGAATCTCTCTCAGACCAGGACATTGCCGCTGGAAGTACTCCAAATAGCACCAGCACTACACAAAAAAATAAAAATAAAGAAAATAAAAAGAAAATAATAATTATAGCCTTATAGGTAATAAATTAAATATTAATACCTCCATAAGTTCCAGCAAAATCCAAGGCCTTGAAGAATATTTCAGGATCAAGCAATGATAGTACAAGTGGCGGTACCAAAGTCAAAAGGTACGGTACAGGCTTGTTTTGCCCACTTGGCAGCTTAAGCACTGTGAAATAAATGACATAATAAGTAAGGGTCACAGTTTCTCTCGAAAAAGAAATAAAAATAATAGGGTGGTATTTCATTGTGTTGGATTATTGGTGTTTAATTGCATAACTTAGGAATAATTAAGGCATTAGTTAGGCCGTAAATCAAGTACCATCCAAAACAGTTTCGAAATAATTATATTGGTACACCATGTTGAGTAGTTCTTGTACCGGTACTCAGCAAAAATGAATAAATTAATTAATTATTAAATAAATAAAAGAAGGTGCTTACAATCTGAAACAAAATCTGAGAGACCAAGAACAAATCCAATATATGATGTGCCAATTGCAAGAAATGAGAAAACCTCTACTATTGGCTGAAAATTACCAAAAAAAAATAAAAAAATAAAACAAAATTCAATCAATTGCTTATATATACTCATCAATAAGTTAATAACTTTTACAAAAACAACGCCTTGTATGTTTTCACCTAAACAGCGTTTTATGCGATATCAGAGAAATAAAAGGTTTATTCTTACAAAAATAAAATCTTAAAAGAACATGATAAAAACTTACTCCAACTATTCCATTACTAGATCTTAGTTGCTGAAGCGGATCAGTAATTCCAGTATTATTTGCATCTAAACCCCCAATTGTTCCAAGAATTACGGCATCCCAAATTAGAAACAGAATTAGTGGAATAGCTGAACCAAATACAACAGCCTTCCTGAAATAATCAGTTTATTTTAGATATTTTATATCTATAAAATCAGGTGTATATTACATATTATACATTAAAATTGTATTCTTTTTACTATTATATGTGTCGAGTAAAATAATAAGAACGCGCAAGCATTAAATATTTCACCTTACTCTTGATAAGTCTCCTTCAAGATTAGTACAAAGAACAGGGACTACATTCTGAAATATTAAAAATAATTTATATAAAAATCAAACAATGAAAAAAATAAAAAATATCATATCTATACATACAAATATAAGGAATATCCTCTATATAACTCGATTTCCAATGGAGGGTATTTATAATAATTCTACTTAAGGGGAAAAATGAATTTCATTTTATTTAATTATTGGAAATATATTTTACTTTCTAACCTGATAAACAAAAGAAAGAGCAATAATAGGAATACTTCGCGGAATTGCTTCGAGATGAAATTCAAGAAGCGAATTCCATTCTAAATTCCCGCTTGCTGCCACCTGTCAATGTATCATTGGTTAGATATTTATTTTTTTAAATGTTTATTTATTGGATTATGGAATACTGTAGGGGCTTTATTGTAATTTTTCTGAGAAGTTTACCACGAGAGATGTGAAAGAGACGAGTATTCCAAAGACTAGAGCTCCATTTATTACACCGATTATTCTTTGACTGCATTTATTAAATTAATCATATTATTAATTTATTTAATTTGCGTAAAATAATCCATAGAAAAGGTTATTTTTCCATTTTTTTGTACTTAATTGGTACAAAGTTATTATTAGTAAAAAAAATATATAAAGTATTTACCTTCCAAAATAGCATATTCCTCCAAAAAAGAAAGAAAATAAACTAGCACTCTCCCATCTACAATATAAATATAATATCTCCATTATTATATGATATATCCATTACTGATTCAAAAAGGGTACTATTATATATGAATAATTGTAGGGAGAACAAAATGAAATAATTTCATACAATGGGATACCGAAATTGTTTGTTAATATCTCAGATGAACGTGCCACATAAGCAACAAGAAGCGCATAATGTATAAATATATACGACCAGCTGCATTTAAATAATAATTATCCACAGAAAATCAAACTGAAACTGTAAATTATATTTGTAATTTACGTACAAATATACGGCTTAATTTCATTAATTTTTTTTTTGCAAAAACATGTCAAGGAATATTTAGAATTTATTAAAATCTTGAGAGATAATGTTTAGAATTTTTGTTTCTTTATGGTATGATTCATAATTTAATTAAAGTATTTAGCATACTTTAAAGAAATTACAATTTCAATCTTCAACGTACCAAGCAACTTGCACACCAAGTTTCCCGAGTGTCCGTTTGGCCATTGAAACCTAAATTAAAACTAAACACAAACTAATTACTTCAAAAAAATTCCAAAGAAATAAAATAAGCATTCTAAACGGGGCAATTTTAGGGACATAAATGTCATTTTTTTGGTTAATTTTTTATAATAGAGTAGTTTTAGTGCCCTCTACCTGTTTGTTACTTTGGAAAAGAAATTCAATAATCATTAAATGAAATATCATAATTAAATGAAATATTAACAAAATATTTGAATAAATAGAGAATTAATTACCAATGAGACACCTCCAGACCCTAATTCACACATTGTATTCACATTTACTTCCGCAATAAGTAATCCTGTCACAACCTGCATTTTAAATTGCACAAAAAAAATACCAAAAATTATACACATTAAAATTATGTATTTCAATTATCTACATTTTTTTCTTTAATTATTTAATTACCATATAAATCCAGCAAAGAATGCAAGTAATTGCTGAGGCCAAGAAACCAGCATCTTGTGTGACAGCTGGAATCGCAAGAATACCAGCACCAACCTAAATTATCAAACAACATTCAAAAAATCAAACCAATCTCCAAAAAAAAAAAAAAAAATCAATCAAACTTAAATAACAATTTCACTAGGCATGATTTCATTAGTCTATATAAAATTCATACAGTAGTGCCAGCAACGAGGAAAATTGAACTGGTAAGACTTCCTGAAAAAGAACAAGAATAAAACATGAGTTACGAAATGTAATGAAATTTGCGCAAGTTTTTGAGGTGAGCTCACTCACCTGGTTCGTGCTTCATGCTGCCTCGGTTGAGGTTAGAGAAGAGACGCTCCAACTGATCGGTTGATTGCTTCTGAGCGAAACATCTCCAGCTCCGCCGTGAAAATCTCACACTACAGTGTGAGTCTGATGTTGAGATCCTCGGTTTGAGTTTAATTGCAGGTGGTTTACACATAGAGAGCTTTCTATTTGGGGGTGATAATGGCGAGATAAAAGGAGAATGTGGAGAAGAAACCTGAGCCATTCTCTCCTTTTCCCTCTCTCTCTCTCTCTCTCTCTCTTCTTAACACTTCAATGGCTGAACTGCAAGCTCAGCAAGGATGAACAGGTGGCCACACGAGATACCACACGGGAAATTACAGATTTTTGTTGGGCTTTTAATTTAAGATCTATATTACTGGTCCTTATAGGCTCAAAATAATATACAGCCTAATTAAAAAGAGTACAAATATGACGACCGTATCGGGCTTACAATTTCAAGGTTTATTAAATTGGGCTTTAAAGGCCGAAAATATATAACAGCCTAATTAAAAAGGGCTAAAATATCCAGACCTTTCCATCAAATCACCATGCAGGAAAAAGCCAAACCCCTTTTCTGAATGAAAGCTACCTCGCTTTCTGTTCCTCTCCGACTCTCTGCCCAATACCGCACGACTCAGATCCTTTATTCCACTTAATATACTGTATTCTGTATAGAAAATCATTATTCATACTAATATTTATATCAGTAGTTCTCTACACAGACCACATAGTTCTAACTGAACACAGAGGTATGGACATCACTGATTCACTGGAGTCCTTGCGATTTTCACGAGATCCTGGAGATTGGACGTTGGAATCTGGCTAGACTTGGCGTATAATTTAGTTATACAGCTGACTGTCGATATTTGTTTAGGTCCTACATGTCAGTGAGGTTTTGTTTAGACCAGGTTCATTTAGTTCTGTTTATACGGTCTCTCTCAGTCGCAGATGTTGCGATCGATCTCAAGTCGAGTCTCATCTCTCGTCTTTAATGAACCACCTCTCGTTTTATATAGAGTGAGAGTGAGTCAGATAGACCACACTGAACAGTGCACTGCCTCAGTTTCTCTCTTTTTCTCTAGCTCTCTTCTATTGATCAGCATTGTGAGTAAGTAACCTTTTGATCTGAGACGAGTTCTTAAGTTCTTACGCATCGTAATGCATCAGGATTGTTTGATGCTTTAATCCGCTTTTGTGTTTGGTTTTACAGCTCGATTGAAATTCTCAGGAAATATGAAGTGGTTATAGTTGCCCCTAGATTTAAATTTAATCAGGCAAATTATTAAAGCTTTGATGAGCTAAATAAAGCTCAAATTTCTACTTTGTTGTTTGTTTTAGCTACATTTTAGACACTGTTTCATGCCAGTGCTGATTCAGTACCAATCAGAGCAATTATTATTTCAAGACAAAATTCACCCTTTTTTTGTTTAATTTCTTAATCGTCTTCATTTTATTTTCATTCTCTCTTTTTGATTGTTCATTTCATTCACAATTTCAGCCAAAAGAATGGACAATCTAAAATCATTAACATCCAAAAAACCCCAACACTGCATAACCCTCCTCTTCAAAATCCCTTATTACACCCAATGGGGCCAATCCCTGATCCTCTCCGGCTCAACACCTACACTCGGTTCATGGAACCTCAAACAAGCTCTGTCCATGCACCCGGTCCACCAAGGCGACGAGCTGATGTGGTGTGCCAGAGCCGGCGTGACAGCTGGCTTTACTTGTGACTATAAGTATTATGTAGTGGATGAGAGTAGGAATGTTTTGAGGTGGGAGAGTGAGAAGGGACGGAAGTTTGTTCTGCCTGATGGAGCTAAAGATGGGGATTTGGTCGAGATTCATGATTTGTGGCAGGTAATTTTGGAAAATGTTAGAAAAAATTTGAATTTTTTTGGTTTATTTGTTGGATTTGTTTTTTTTTTGGGGGGATTAGGATGCGGCTGAAGGACTTTTCCTTAGGAGTGCGTTTAAGGATGTTATTTTTTCTGGATCGGATGATTTAGAGAGAGAAACTCATAAGTTAAGTATTAAGACTTTAGATGGCCAGGATCAGCAAGGTACTTCGAATTAAGGACGCCTTATTTTCATGGAAAATTTCCCTTAAAAACGAGAAAGTAGTTTTGTGCATTTTAAAATAATTAATTAGATTTGTTTATGTTTATCAGATACTGTCGTTGTTCAATTTGTGATTTCCTGCCCGCTGCTCAATAAGGGATCCAATGTAAGCTTCCTAAAAATGCACATTTAAAACATCTTGCATTTTGTGGTAATTCCATTTAAATGTATTTTCCAATTTATTTACTTATGATATATAATTCAATTTGTCAGGTTTGTGTAACTGGAGGTGTCCCTCAGTTAGGCAACTGGAAATGTCAAGATGGTCTGAAGCTCAATTATGCAGGCGACTCTATTTGGAAAACAGATTGCTTGATAAGAAAAGACGGATTTCCATTAAAATATCCTTTTTATTAATTAATATTTCCATTAAAATATTCATTCAAAAAAAAATATTTCCATTAAAATATCCTTTTGTTTATTATCTCTAAATATATTTTTAGTGTTTGTACTTAACAAAATCTCACATACAAATACTGCCAAATAAACGAATCTAAGAAATGTAATTTGGAAACCGGCCCAAACAGAGAGCTCTCGGTTGACTTTCAGTCAACCAACGATTCTCCGAAGTTTTTCGTCTTATCTGACGGCCCTTTCAGAGTAAGCTCATTCAATCAACTAACAAAACCCCTCCAATATCGTAAATCGCAAAAAAGCCCCTCCATTTCAACTCTTTTACAATTTCCTATAGAACAGCGAGCCCTTTTTCACAATTGTTTTACCTTTTCACAATTCAAGCATAACACTACAGAGCGGATTCCTCCAAATTTCCAAATAACACATTATTTTCTTAATTAACATTAAAAATCCCCTCCACATATTTTGCAATTTCGTAAAGAACTGTGTCTTTTTCGTAATTTAAAAATAATTGAGGGTCTTTTTTGTAAAATTGGCAGGAAATTCCATGGAGGGGCAGTGGAGTTGCTGTGCCGATGTTTTCGGTCCGATCAGAAGAGGATTTGGGAGTCGGAGAGTTTTTGGATCTGAAATTATTAATTGATTGGGCGGTTAATTCAGGATTCCATCTTGTTCAGCTTTTGCCTGTCAACGACACGTCTGTGAATAAAATGTGGTGGGATTCCTACCCATACAGGTATTAATATTAAAAAAATAATAAAATAAAATAGTTTTTGTAGGTTGGGATTGTGTAATGTGTAGTAAAAATGACAAAAATTCGGAAAGTACCCCTGTTCTTGAAGTTTTATACAAGGTCGTATATGAGGATGTTTGATGTTTAGGGTTTTGGGTTTCACATAAATAGAGTATATGGCTTTTGATGTTTTGAGATGTTTAAGGTGTGTAAAGGATATTTAATATTTAAGGTATGAATGTTAGAAAAATGTAAAGAAAGTGGTTTTTCTAGGTTGGGATTGTGTAATGCGTAGTAAATATGACGAGTGTTTTCCTCTTTTTGAGGGTTTAGGGTTTCAGGTAATTGCATAATATATGTATGTTTTTCAGTTTTTGAGAATGTAAGTTTGAAATGATGCAAATTTATTTATTTTAATTAAATTTGAACTACAGCTCTCTGTCGGTATTTGCATTGCATCCGTTGTATTTGAGAGTTCAAGCTCTTTCAAATGATATTCCTGATGAAATTAAGGAAGAGATCTTGAAGGAAAAAGAAAACCTAAATAAAAAGGTAATTGATTATAACATGCAAACAAAAAAAAACTATTTTTAGAAAGAAAAAAATTAGTTAAATTAAAAGGAAAATGATTTGAGATTTTAATATGATTTGGGTTTATTCTTGTGCAGGATGTTGATTATGAGGCTACAATGGCAGCTAAATTGTCAATTGCGCGTAAAATTTTCGACTTGGAAAAAGATAAAATTCTCAAATCTAGTTCCTTTCAGAAATTCTTCTCTGAAAACCAGGTAATATTTATAATATCTTCTACATTATTGTACTAATTATAAAAAAACATGATGTTGATGAGTTGAAAATTATTTATTTATTTATTTTGGTTAATAGGAATGGTTAAAGCCATATGCAGCATTTTGTTTCTTGAGAGATTTCTTTGAGACATCGGATCACAGTCAGTGGGGCCGATTTGCGAATTTCTCAAACGAGAAGGTATTTCTGCAAATATTTCTCTCTTCAAGGTTTTTTAATTTTCATTTATTTAATGTTTTACTATTGTTTTTCTTAATCAGCTTGAGAAGCTCATCTCTGAAGAGGCTCCGCACCACGACATAATATGCTTCCACTACTATATCCAATACCATCTTTATTTACAAGTAAGTCTTTAATCAATTCAATCTCGTCAAATTATTCTTTCCAGTAACATTATATTCCTCCCAATTCGCAATTAAGTAATTGAAATAAAACCTTTATTTTCCTTCCATAATTAATTATTATTATGGAAAAACTCGATCACCACCCGCTTAATCACCACCATATCGTATGTTTACACATTTCCAATTGTCCGTTATACTTATACCTTTGTATAGAAATAATTGAAAAAAGAATATCTTTCGTATATCAATATACTTTTTTTAATATGATCACTCCCTTTTCGTATATCAATATACCTTTTTATAATTCTATTATACCTTTCTAAATTTCTGCGATGCCGGTGATGCCTTTCAAGTCCCTATTATTATTAACATTATTATTATATTATTAACATTATTATTATACTATTATTTTATTATTATTATATTAAATTATATTATCTATTATTATATAATAATTATCATTGTAATTAATTATAATAATTTATTTTCCTTTGCAGCTGTTAGAATCAGCGGAACACGCGAGATCCAACAAGGTCGTCCTGAAGGGCGACCTGCCGATCGGCGTGGACAGGAACAGCGTGGACACGTGGGTCCACCCCACCTTATTCCGCATGAACACCGCCACGGGCGCCCCGCCCGACTACTTCGACAAGAACGGCCAGAACTGGGGCTTCCCCACCTACAACTGGCAGGAGATGGCCAAGGATAATTACGCATGGTGGCGCGCACGCTTGACCCAGGTCAGTTGTAAAGAGTTCCAAATGTTGTTTTATTGCTTGGGACATGATAAATCACTCTCTTAGTGCACTCTTGAGTTTTTTCTTTTGTTTAACGAAATAATATATAGAAAAAGTTATTTGAAACAAAAACAAAACACAGTATATAAATATAAGTGTAAAACAAGCGTAATTATCCTTGGGCTTCCCGACTTATAATTGGGTGGAGAAGAGCAGGGATAATTACGCCTGGTGGCACGCCCGGTTGACCCAGGTAATAAAAAAAGGGAAATTTTCAAAGAAATACATAACTTTTCTGAATATTACAAAATAAACCCGAGTTTTCAGATTTTCAAAATAACCCCTATGATAAACATTTTATTTTCAAAAAATTCTTTCCATCTACTTTTCCAGCTAATTATGAGTTAATCTTTTTGAAATTCCCATTTTACTCTCCTATGAAAAAATGTTTTTCTAAAAATATTGAAATATTAATTATTTATTTATGGGAAACTTGCAAAAAAACCTTGTGTTATGCCTAAATTGTAAAAAGCTCATGTGTTATTGGAAGTTGCAATAAAAAAGGCCCTATGCGCCGTTAGTTTTAATAGTTTAATCACTTGAAAAATATTTTTTAAATATTAATTAACGTTTTTGTTTCGGTAAACTATTTTGCAGTTTTAGTAATGCTGTTTTTTTTTTGCAATTTAGGCATAATGCAGGGGATTTTTTACAAATTTCCATTTTATTTTATTTATTTTATTTGTTGGTTTGGTTGGGTGTAGATGGGGAAGTATTTCACGGCGTACAGGATAGATCATATATTAGGGTTCTTTAGGATTTGGGAGATGCCTGATCATGCGACCACTGGCTTGCTCGGCAAGTTTCGCCCCTCCATTCCTCTCTCTCAGGTTTCTATTACTTTTTTTATTTTTTTAATATTTTATTTTAGTTATTATTTATACCAAATATTATCATATAACTTCTTTCTTGTATGATGTACCATTTCACACCTATCGTACCTGTAAGCTAAGGCATATTAATATTTATTTATAGACAAGTAGTATGGAAGCACCAGTTTTGTATTTAATGTATTGTTTTGCATTAATTGTACCATTTTCTTATTTGCATAAGAAAATGTATTTTTGTTTATCAGTTTTAATCTTTTATTTTATTTTATTAATTTATTTATTTTAGGAGGAGCTTGAGAGGGAAGGGATATGGGATTTCAATCGCTTGAGCCTTCCATATATTCGTCAGGAAATGCTTACGGTATTTTATTCTATTTTATTTTATATTATTTCTTTTCCATTAAGTTGTGTTTTGTTATCTTTTTGTGAGTGCATTTATTGACAGATCTATTTTTTTTCAGGAAAAATTTGGATCATTATGGACAGTTATATCTACAAACTTTTTGAATGAAACTCAGCCTCTTTATTATGAGGTAATTAAAAAAAAATTGACACAATAAGGAAGGAGCCTTTCTTAAGTTTATTAACTTACTACTTTATGCAACATAATAATTAATTTTTTTCTTTTTCCTTTTGTATGTACAGTTTAAAGAGGATTGCAACACTGAGAAAAAAATAATTGCAAAACTAAAATTCAGCTCTGATAAATCATTTTGGGCGGATCAAGAAGACAAAATTAAACGGAGTCTTTTTGATCTTTTACAAGTACTTTTATTTATTATTATTTTTTTATTTTTATCATGATATATTTTCAATTCAATTACTAATATTTTGTTTCTCTATATAGAATATTGTTCTCATTAGAGATCCTGAAGATTCACACAAATTTTATCCCCGTTTCAATCTTGAAGATACTTCCAGTTTTAATGATTTAGATGAACATAGGTAATTCAATTTTTTTTTTTTTAGTATTTTTTTAATTATTTCATATCTATATAATTCGAGTATTTTTTTTTACGTCCGGACAGATAGCTAGCTGTAACGAATTTCACTTTTATCTATTTTTTGCAGTAAAAATGTTTTGCGAAGATTATACCACGATTATTATTTCGTTCGGCAAGAGAATCTATGGCGCCAAAATGCGCTCAAAACTTTACCGGTTTTATTAAACTCATCAAATATGTTGGCCTGTGGAGAAGACTTAGGACTCATTCCTTCTTGCGTCCATCCTGTAATATAATCTCCTTTAATTGCATAATTATTTTTTTATTGATTTGTGAAGTAATTTTAAATTGTTTATGTTTATTGCCAGGTCATGCAAGAACTAGGATTAATTGGATTGAGGATCCAAAGAATGCCTAGCGAACCAGATTTAGAATTTGGTATTCCTTCTAAGTACAGCTACATGACGGTACAAAATAATTTAATTAAATTCATTTATTTCTTAAACTCATAATTACAACAACAATAATAATCAATCAATCAATCATATTTTATTTATCATTATCTACATTTATTATTATTATTATTATAAACAGGTTTGTGCACCGTCATGTCACGACTGCTCTACGCTTCGCGCGTGGTGGGAGGAAGACGAGGAGAGACGAATCCGTTACTTCAAAACTGTAGTGGGGAGCGACGATACGCCTCCCCCAAATTGCACCCCGCAAATCACGTACTTTGTTATTCAACAGCATTTCGAGTCGCCCTCCATGTGGGCCATCTTCCCCCTCCAGGTAATTAAGTACTTTTTTCAGAAAGGACCTTTCTTTTTGGAGATTTTGCAAAGAATGTTTTGGGGACTTTTTTGGAAAAGGAGGGTTGTTTTGAGAGAAGAAAAAGAAATTCATTATATCTTTCCGCATGTGCCATAAATGAAAGGGAAGGACTAGTTGAATTAGGGTAGTTGTAGATGTTCATTTTTGTAAATATGTATAGTAATTTCCCTCGAAAAAAATATGTATAACTATAATTGAGATTTTTTTTTATTTTTTTTAATAATTTTAGGATTTGTTGGCGCTAAAAGAAGAATATACGAGCAGGCCGGTATCTGAGGAAACGATAAACGATCCCACTAATCCAAAGCACTATTGGCGATTCCGTAAATTCTTTCACTTTTCATTTTTAATTTCATTTGTGCCAAAATTCGCTTGAAAATTGGGCGTTTAAATAATTATATGCATAACTTGATATTTTTGTGCAGGTGTGCATGTGACAATGGAGACCTTGCTGAAAGACAAGGAGCTACAAATTACGATCAAGGACCTCATCAGAAGCAGTGGAAGGTCATTTCCTGGAAAAGAATCCGAGGGAAAAATTGTCAACATTTAATTTGAGAATTTTTCTCCATAATATGTTCTCTCTCTATCTCTCTCACTATCCACTTCAATTGGTGTTTAGTAAGCACTTGCATGACCAATAAATTGAGACTATGTATAATTTTATTATTTCCTTTCAGTCAGTAAGGTAAGAAACTCTTGTTGCAGCAGTGTAATTAATATCAATAAATGTTGAATTATGCTTGTCTGATTGTTAGGGGTAGTGATGTCGATAGGAATTTTTTTTTTACGTAGTTACAGGAAAAAGCTATTTAAAATGACATATTTACCACCACGTGTATTATGGAAAAAAATTCTCAAAAAATCTCTTGAAATAAATCGGCAAGACTGAATTCTTTAATTAGTTACCAATTTGTCAATCTCATGTTACCAATTTGTCAATCTAATTGCCCCATAATCTTCTTCCTTCCTATTTTTTTTTTTCCGAATACAGCTAAAAGACAAAATATACTTTAGAAGATTACTCCTTTATAGTGTACATCATACAACTTGAAAAGATTATGGAAGACGTATAAATATTTCTATTTTATTACAATACCGAAAATATTATTAATGTTTTAAGTTCTATCTTAATTTTTAACTTTCTAGTTTTACTGCATATATTTTGAATTTTAATCTATGAGTGGGTAGTAACTTTTCTTGTAAAATGAGTACAATTAGAATTTAGTTCCTGATATGATCAAGAAATGGTCATGGAATAATGTGACTATTTAAATCACTAATTCTTTCCATTAGGTAAGGTATCATTACATGTGGTTTTACAAACATCAGTGCACTAAAATAAATTTCAATTAATATTGGTATCATCGGTAGATTTGTTTTGAAATCCACTTTCCAAAGTATGTTGTGGTATGTGATTAATTCCATAATACATGTTACTATTTCATAAGGGCAAATATGCCATTTTATATTATTTTTTTCCTGTAGCAAGTAAAATAATTTACTGTCGATGTCACTACCCGATTGTTAGTTGCTAGAATTCGTGTAAGCTTGTTTGCACTCAAAAGGGTTCTTTGATCTATATATGAGACAGATATGCAGTTACCATTAATATGAGATCTGTACTTTTATGGTAATGCATTTGCATATCATGGAGTTATTGATATCGATCTAACTACCTCAATGATCACATCATTAAAGAGGTACAGATGCACATGCACCTTAGATGCCAAAAATTTCTCAACTTCACTTTTTTTAATTTACACTTTAACAAAATTCTCTTTCCATATAAATTCTAGCACGACCATGTCAACAACACTACTAAGAAATTATTTTTAAATCCTTCATCAGACAAATAAAATTTCTATAGAATAAATAAACAGTCCCCACCTTCTAGGACACAAAATCCACCCCACAATAAAGAATACACAATCATACATTATTAGAAATAAAAAAAATGTAGAGAATGCCATATTTATTACCTCGCAACACATGCCAACCAAATTTGCAATCAAAATTCCTTCAAAAGTACCTCATTGACCAACTTTTGAAAATTGACCAATGAAGGCCCACCATTTTGGGTTGACAAGTCAACACTCTCCTTCCACTCCATTGCTCTCTTCCTCATCACCTTCCCTTTCTCTCCTCCCATTATCTCCCTTATCAACCCCTCCACCTCACCTCTCTTCACATTATTATCAATCTCCATTCCAATCCCCCATTCTGTACAAGCATACCGACAATTTGTTTGTTGCTCAGCAAAAAATGGCCAGCTCAGCACCGGTACACCGCCACATAAAGTCTCTAGAGTTGAATTCCATCCACTGTGAGTCAAAAAGGCCCCAATAGCCGGATGTTTTAAAACCTCCTCTTGAGGGCACCAACTAGCCAACAAACCCCTTTCTTTAGTCTCTTCTAAAAATTCCTCTGGTAAAACAGCCTTGTCACCTCGAACAAGATCAGGTCTGATAATCCACAAAAACTCATAACCACTTTTAGCCAATCCCCATGCAAACTCGACCAACTGTTTGTTTGTCATGACCGTTACACTGCCAAAATTGACAAAAACAATAGACCCATCTTTCTTCTCTTCGAGCCACTCTAAACAACCTGGTTGTAGTTTCCAAAGGTTGGATCCGACCGATTTTAGAGAAGTTTCTTTGATTTGATGTGAAAGCATTGAAACCGGCCCGACTGTGTAGATTGGAGGCAGCATAGAAGATAAACCGTCTAGAACTGGTTTTTCTAGTTCGTCAAATGTGTTAATCGCGATGGCTGAGCCTTCTGATGCACGACGCATAATGTATAGGACGTATTTGAACATTACATCGTCTGTGTCGGTAACACGAAGGAAAGTCGGGATATCTCTCAACCTTATGTTTTTGTTTCCCGGTATGCAGTCCACTGGCATGTCGAGGTATCCGTTTAGTTGATCTGCATCTGTTAATAAGAAAAGACAGTTTTATAAGAAGAAAAATTGGATCATTATATATATAACTATATTCTAGCTAGTCAAATTTTTTCTTGATGCATTGAAAAGAAAGAGCTTCCAACCTAAATTGTCGTTTTATCTTTTAATCTTATGTTCACACCATTATATGTTAGATTATATCTAAGTCTTTCTCTCTTTGAATCTTATGTTCACTCCATTAAATGTTAGATTACATCTAACATATAATGATTTTTTGGCATTTCGCGTGCCTAAAAATAAATCATTATATGCTAGATTATAAACCACTACATGTTATCATAATTGTTTTTGAGAATTATCTACATGTAATTAGTATTAGCATAAGATTTGATAAACTATTAGTATACATTTAATTATATAGATTATATTAGGTAGATAATTAATAATTTACCTTTAAAAGGAAGAACACCTTTCTCCAATAGTATTTTGTACTGGAGATAACCCATCAAACCACACGCACTAGCAGTCCAAAATAGCACGCATGGGACACCAATCTCCTTCGCCACATCCAATGCAAAACTCATGGTGAAATCTGAGAAAACACAACTCACTTTATTCGACTCATTAAGCTCGGAAAGAAGATCTCTAAAGTAAGGGAGGGATTTGTTATCCATGATGGCTTCACAAAGAGATGGCACATCTTGAGTCATGTCTTCATCGGAAAATGGGAGCCCGTCTGGTATGGTTTTGAATTGGAAGTCAGGGAGTCCGGCAAGACTGTTCGGGCCTAAAAAAATAGAAGTTATAATGAAATAATGATATTATAAGGATTGATGACAACAACGATTATTTTATTTTATTCCAATAATGTTTGGCAAGTCGTAATATTGAAGTAGTATACTAGAGGAAAGGTATTACTAGATCATACTTTTTGTTTTTGGTAATGAAGAGAGACAAAATAAAGTTTCCCTTATCTGTCCTTTATACACCATTCCATGATTTCCATCTTCCTCTTAAAAGAGCGAGATTTCACTCTCCATTTTATTCCACACTATTTCATACTTTTCATTTAAAAGAGAAGAATATTCCCACCCTATTCTGTTATTATATATCGTTTTTGCTCCATTTGTACGTCTTCAGGTGTCGATCATAGATCCATGCACATACCGATACAACTAAACTAAAGATGGTAAAATATAGTTAAACAAATGTTAAAGAAGGTGTAAAATTTGTACCGAGAGAACGGAGGAGGCGGCGATGGTTGTATTCGGTGTTGACGAAGGTGATACGAAAACCGGAGGAGTGAAGAAGCTTCGCGACGGTGAGCATCGGTGTTACGTGACCTTGTGCTGGATATGGCAAACACACTGCATGAGGCCCAGCCTTCATCTCACTAGGATCAGTTAAATTCGAACCCATTTTAGATAGATATATTATAGATTTTTATTTTTAACTAAAATTTAGTTTGATTTTGTAGAAGAGTGTTTTTGAGCTGTTTTAGAGAAAAGTCTCTCTCTCTCTCTCTCTCTCTCTCAGAGGCTGGTTCCTATATAGTTCTTATAAGGGGCCAGGCTCCATAATCTTCTTTATATATATTCTCTCATTTGTTTTTCTGATTGTAGATAAAAGCATAATTTACTGGTAAAACATAATTCATCATAATTAGTACTTTCTTTGGCAGTGATGTGTTGTTTTAAAATTAGATAAAAAATCTAAAAGGTTCTCAAAATGCTATGTTAACAGATTCAACAAAAAGGCAGAAATCTTATCCAACCAGCAGAATCGTGGAGAATTGTAATTGTCAATGATTATAGCTGGATCTGGCTCTTTTCTCTTTAATTTTTTATTCTTCTTATATCTGACTTGTAAATAATTAATTAATAGAAAGCACCAATAGGTGAATAAACTTTCGAATTAGTATCTATAATTTGTATGTAGACGACCACCTCAAACTTGTATGTAAGATTAATCAGTATGAGAAAATTTTTTGAACTCCCAACATATGTGGTCAAGATCTTCCAATGTTTGAGGTATTTCTCATTTTCTTGATATAAAGTCAAAACCTCCAAAATATATTTATTTGAATATCGACTTTCGCAAAATCTTAATTACTTGTGTACATAAGTGAATAGCTAATACATCTTTATCAGGAATCCTGAATGGTGACCACACAAAAAGTTTCCAAATTCCAAACCATTTGAAGTAAATAGTGAATTAGATTGAAATTCCTACTCAGAGAGAGGTGTATAAATGCTGTTGTCTAATGAAAGTAATTATTGAGATAATGATTGACTAATTTCATTATGGATTGGATGATTTTACAGAGAGAGGTGCAGTCTTATTTATAGCCGTTAATAGCGGATCCTAATCTATCGGATTTATACAAGAGATAAAGCTCAACTAGCCTAACTAATTCTGTATCACACGATGGAGAGAAGATCTACAGTTCTTGCTGAATGGTGGAGATGAAACTGCACGCTGGACCATTGGCTCCTCGTTTCGCATAGAATCAAGTGTGACATTTATTTCAAGTGCAACTTGTGTAAAACGGCTAGTTTCCTTTCTCTTCATTAGCTGAATGTGTAACTCTGTTATTATTGTCCAATACATATACATTGATTGATTATTGATGGATGATAGCAGCAAGTGTAATTACAAGATGACTATCCAATCAGAACCTGCCACGCCAGCAAATTCAATGCCATTGTGTCCTTCTTGGGTCTCCATACAGTGGACCAATGCTAGCTAACAATTTCTTCACAGGAAGTAGAAAATCAAAATCAGAGCATTGATTTTCCAACAAATAGTGAAGATATGGATCGACGAGTATTAATGCCACAACGACCCTCAATTTGTGGATGTACACGCTCCAGCGATTCAGCGATAATAGAAAAGATCCCCGTACAATTAAAAAACTGATATATAATATCCCACCAATTTTGACCCGCCGGGTAGCTTGGTATTTAATGTTATATGTATATAATATATCTTTTCTTTATTTAATATTTTGCATTTTTTTTACAAAAGTTAGAAATTCCACATTGAATATCAGTCAATTAGGAAAAATGTTAGAAAGGCAAGAATAAAAATAAAGAAAAAGACACTCTTCATTGTCTTAAAAAAAAATAAAATAAAAATAAAAATAAAGAAAAAGACCCTTGTTTCCACTCCCAGAATTAGTTTAGGATCTTTCAACTAGGAAAATTTCCGCGATTCGCTACGATTTATACAATTTCTTAGTTTATCATTTATTTATAATTTATATACTTTTTTATAAACATATGTTACATATTTTTATAAAACATCAGATTAGTGCATTAACCATTGTTGAAGTCTTCTCTCTTGATTTCTCGTATTCTTTTTGGTAAATAAAGATTGCAACTACACTGCAGTCTTTCAAATACACTGCAGTCTTTATTGTCTATTGATGTAACAATTGATAGTTTAATAGTATAAGAGGTAGTCCATATAAAAGAGAAAATTGAGTTTTGAAAGATGATTTATGACAAAAACCTAAAAATAAAAACCTAAAAATAAGTTACAAATAAATTGTTAAGAGAATTGGCAAACCAAAAAAACTCCCTAAAAGATAACACCAAATGAAGATAAATAAAAATAGAAGTAACAAAAATAAAACGAAAGCACAAAAGCAAGAAGGGCTAGAGGATAAACATACTATCCCACAAAGTGTTGAGAAGTCTGATTTTTTTCTTGTAACTTAAATGAGAGTAACTTGAATAAGAGTTCTGAGATGTGCAACTGCTCAAAAAATAATTTGTGAGAAAAAATTTGTAAAGAAAGAAAGAGAAATACTCATGTGTAATTAGTGAAATCTGAATCATCAACCTCTTATATTTGAAGTAGCATATTCATAAGATCATTTGATGTTTTCAAAAAAATTGACTTGTAACAATTTAAAAAAAAATGACTTTGCAACTATTTTCAAACAAATTGAATTTGCCAAAATTCAAAGTGAGACTTGCAACATTTGTTTGATACCTAGCTAACAACTTCAATTGTCGAAGATTTGGATAGAATTTATTATTTACTTTTTTTTTCTTTTTTTCTTAGTGTCTTTTTAAAGTTTATTTTCTATTAATATTACAGAGAAGAATTCAAAAAAAATTAAGGATGTCATCTTTTGAATAAATTACTCTCTTATTCTCATTAGGGGTTTGAATTTTGAAATATGAAAAAGGTGTTTTGTGTGGAGACTTCTGGAAAACTCTGTATACCGTAAAAAAGAAAACCCGACAGAAGATAGGAAAGTTCTCCATATTTGCTCTCCATGACTTATTTTCATAAGTGACAATTGGAATTGGAAATATTTGTATCTTCATTTATTAGGTGTTAATTGGAGCAGTAATTCTTTGAGATATTTTCTTGTATTAGATATGACTATCCTATAAATAGAGGGGTATGGGTAGAGTTTTATTCATTCCAACAACCACAAATAACTATATTGTATTTCTCTTTCTCCAAGTTTAAAGCAAGTTTGAGTGCCGGCGGCCGTGGTTTTTATCCTTTATGGTTTCCACGTAAATTTTTTTTTTGTTCTTGTGTCTTGCTTTTTGTGTTTGTTGTCGCGTTTCGGTTCCTAACGAGTGGTACCAGATCCAAGGTTCGGAGAAAATTCCCTTTGGGTGCGAACAAGGAGGCGATACTTAGACGGGCGATGGACGAGAGCAAGGTATTGGTGAGTCGGTTCGACGGGCAAGACTTCAACTATTGGAAGATGCAAACAGAAGCGTTGTTCTGCCAGAAGGATCTAGAAGATGCGCTACTCGAAACAAATCCAGAAGGGATCACCGCTGATGCATGGAAGAAGATGAATCACAAGGCGCTAAGCTACATACAATTGTCCTTAGCCAAGAATGTGGCGTCAACGTGGCGAATGAGACGACGGATTTTGGAATCATGAAGGCGCTATCCAACACGTACGAAAAGCTGTCTTCATTAAACAAGCTGCACGTGATGCGCCGTCTTTTTTATCTGAAGATGGCGGAAGACGGATCTGTGGCCAAGCATCTCAACTCTTTTCAGGTTATTTCAAACCAGTTAGACTCGTTTAAATTGAACCTGGGTGAAGAGACGAAAGCTTTTATGTTGTTGTCATCATTGCCGGAAAGTTGGTCAACGACAGTAGAAGTTATCAGCGGCAAGGAGGATCTGAATTTTGAGGAGGTACGAGGATATTCGACGAAGGGAGCGAAGCGAAGCCTCGGGTCCCACGAGTTTAGCCTTGAATGTTGAGAGTCGGGGTCGTGCAGGTCAGAGAAACAACAACCACGGACGGTCCAAGTTGAGAGGTCGCAGCGAGTTGGAGTGTTGGAACTGTGGCAGAAAGGACCACATGAAACGGGACTGTAAATCCCCGAGAAAGGAGAAAAGGGCGGAAATAAGTTCCATAAATACCGCCACTGAGGAGAATTCAGATGATGCCCTAGTTCTATGCATCGACATCCCTATCGATTCATGGGTTCTGGATTCAGGCGCATCCTTCCACTCTACCTCACAGAAAGATAAGTTTTTGAATTTTAAATCTGGAGAATTTGGAAAAGTTTACTTAGCGGATGGGAAACCGCTATGCATATCGGGCATGGGCGATGTCCAAATAAAATCGAGTAACGGATTTAGATGGATTTTGCGGGGAGTTTGATATATTCCGGGTTTAAATAAGAACTTGATATCCATTGGGCAGATGGATAGTGAGGGGTACAAAACCGTGTTTGGGAACAGGTTGTGGAAGATTGCAAAGGGTGCCATAGTTGTGGTGAAGGGTACAAAAATGGGAACTCTTTATCAGACGGATAACAAGGAAGATTTGTTGGTGGTTTCGGGAGCGACAACCAACCCGATATTGTGTCATAATCGGCTCGGTCATATCAGTCACAAAGGACTGCAAGTGTCGGCTTCAAAGGATTTGTTACCCAAGGTGAAACGGTAGAAACCGATTTCTGTGAGAACTGCGTGCTAGACAAGCAAAAACGGGTTAGTTTTTCGAATGTCGGACGAGAACTCAAAACGAGAAAGCTAGACTTGGTGCAGAGCAATTTGTGGGGACCAGCTCCGGTCCAAGGCGGGTCAAGGATAGGTCAAATGACGAATCTGAGGACTACCATGAGGCGGTAGAGATGGGAGATTCTGTCAAGTGGGAGCGTGCAATGAGAGATGGGATTGAGTCTCTTGGAAAGAACATGACTTAGGTATCGACCTGGTTACCAGATGTCAAGAAGGCGCTACAAAACAAGTGGGTTTATCGGATAAAGGATGAACCAACTGACAACAAGCGGTACAAGATGAGATTGGTAGTAAAGGGATTCCTACAGAAAGAAGGAGTTGACTACACGGAGGTATTCTCGCCGGTGGTGAAGCTGACAATTATTCGTATGGTGTTAAGTATTGTAGCGGCCGAAGATTTGCACCTCGAGCAGATGGATGTCAAGACGGTGTTCCTCCATGGCGATTTGGAGGAGGACATCTATATGGTGCAATGGAAGGTTTCGAGATCTCGGGAAATGAGGGTCTAGTGTGTAAGCTCGAGAAAAGCTTGTACAGCCTAAAACAGGATCCCAAACAGTTGACCAAGGAAGTCTCCATCGACAAGCTGAGGCTGGCCGAGTGAGTCAGTGAGAGCATGTCGCCGAGCTCAAGAAAGGGACGGGAGAAAGGAGAATGGATTCAATGCAAAGGATTTATGTCAGTATGAAGTCTCCAAGTGGGAGATTGTTTTGTGTGGAGACTTTTGGAAAACTCTGGATACCGTAAAAAAGGAAACCCGACAGGAGATAGGAAAGTTCCTCCATATTTTCTCTCAATGACTTATTTTCATAAGTGACAATTGGAATTGAAAATATTTATATTTCCGTATATTTGTATTTTCATGTATTAGGTGTTAATTGGAGCAGTAATTTTTTGGGTTATTTTCTTATATTAGGTATGACTATCCTATAAATAGAGATATAGGGGTAGAGTTTTATTCATTCCAACAACCATAAATAATTATATTGTATTTCTCTTTCTCCAAGTATAAAGAAAGTTTGAGTGCCGACGGTCGTGATTTTTACTCTTTAAAGTTTTCACGTAAAAAATCTTTTTGTTCTTGTGCCTTACTTTTTGTGTTTGCTGTCGCGTCTCAATTCCTAACAAATGGGTCGTGTTTGATTATGACTATACTATATAATTATTAGTTTTTTCTATTTTACAAGAGGGGCTGTCTCATACATATTTTGAAAGAAATTATTTTTTGCAAAATTTTGAATCCAAAACCTTTGAGTTGGTAAGGTGATACATAACCCCTCATATTAGAGGAGTTTTGGCACTATATATAATTGTTTTATTTTGAATTACAAATTTATGGTATATATCGATCTATTCCTCCCATCCTTTTCATTTTTAATACAGTTTGTTTATGAATGTAAGGACAAAATATCTATCGTGTAATGGCTTGTAAGAAAAGATTCTATCATAATTTCTAAAAAAAAAAAAAGAGAAAAAGAAAAACGAAAATTAAATAAGAGTGAAACCATTATGGGCATTTTTTGAGTGACAAAACCCTTACCATTGTTTCTATTTGAGTTTGTATATTTTGTATGTAAACTATATCAAATAAAAACTCTAGGATCGATCCACGAGCAAAACCTAGGATCGCCTATTGTGTATTCCTTAAAAAAATAATATTCATTTTCTCTGTCACCTTCACCTAAAGTAGTTATTATTATTATTATTATTATTATTATTATTATTATAAATAATAGTATTTTTTTCAAATTACACCCCTCTCCTATTACCATCAAAGTCACTCAGTGTCGCCTCTAGAGCTTATATAATAAGCCCCAAGGATTTTCCCCCACACTGTCGATTTGCTTAGCAATGATGTCATCATGAGCCGATGGTAATTCCGCCATATATTCAGTCCATTGTAGATTGGCTGATTTGTGCCACTACTGTGTAGCGCAGTTGGATAGACATACTGCCCCTCTTTCAATAGAGTGTGGGTCGAATTGTGAGGGGGCCTAGATATTAGATGTGGGGTTTCTACGGAATATGTAATCCAAAAAAAAAGATTGGCTGATTTGTTAAAGATGGGCTGAATTCCTAACAATAGGTGAGATTTGACAGGCTGAATTTAAAGAGCAATTAATGCAGGCCAACTACACCAGCAACCCAAAAAAGCCCGCCTGAAAAAAAAAAATTCAAATTTTCCTAGGAAAATTCTCACCAACACGGCCCATATATAAACCCAAAATTATCAGAAAAAAATAAAATAAATGAAAAATGAGCCTCCTCCTTTCTCTCTCCCGGCGAAACCCTAGGCGGCCAGGGATTTCCACCGCCCACACCACTCGCGGCGGCCTCCTCCGACCACCACCTCCTCCCTTTCGACAGGCTCCTCCCTAACAGAAGATCTCCCCATGGAGATTCACCACCTAAGCTCCGCCTCACAAAGGATCACCACCAATTTCTTTCTGTTTTTCATTCGTGTTCTTTCTGTTTTTTTTAAAGTTTGAGCTACGAAATGTTGGATTAATTGATTTTTTTCATATTGTTTCTTTTTCTTTCTCTTGTTTTCCATTTCTTTTTATTGGCAATGATCCATGGAGAAATTCAGATTGCTTCAATTGATTCCTTTCTTTTTCAGATTGTTTCCTTTTCCTTTCTCGTCTTTTTTCTTCATATGATGATCCATGCAGAAATTCATGGAATGATATTGTGGAAAGGTTTTTTCTTTCAATAATAACTCTTTATAAATTTTCCTTCTTTCTCTCTGTTTTTTTTTTACTTTTTTCCATCAATTTCCAAGCACCATCTGGTACGCACTTCTTAATTTGGGGTTTAATCAAATCTGGGAGTAATAACAAACTTTTTTGATAATTCTTGGGAGAAATTTTGGTAATATTTTGAAACAGTTTTTTGATATATTATTGGTAGCAATTTGAATTTTCTATTGAGTTTTGGATATATTATTGAATTTCCTTGGAATGACAGATTTTTTATATTGTTATTATTTTCCTGTGGTAATTCATTTTTTATTTTATTTTTGTTTTTATTTTCCATTGGTAATTCGAGTGATTCGTAAAAAAGATGAAATAATTGAGGCATAAAAAAGATGAACAACCTTTCGTCTTTCCCTCTATGAGAAATAATATTAGAAGAGGTATTTTTCTTTTTCTTTTTATTATTGATTTTTTTACAAAATTAGGGCTTTGGTTCAAATTTAAAGGTTATTTTACATATTTTAAAATTTCTTGGCCGTGAAATTAGTTTTTAATGATTAATTTACATCATTATTTTTTGTTTCTCTTTGACTAGCGGTAAATTGGGCTGGTGGTAATTTTTAATATTTTTGTTATTTCGTTTAGAGGGAATGTTAAGGTTTTCTGAATTGTATCAGGTTTTCTGGCAGTAAGATGCCATTACTTTGATTTTTTTTGCAAAAAGTTTATGTCAGTAAATTGCCGTTGTTTTGATTGATGTATGAATTTTATGAGGTTTTATGGTATAGATGGGAAGAAGATTTTTCTGTAGTATTTTAACATTTATAGTAGTAATTGATTCTTTCTAAAATTCATTGGATCTTATGGCAGTAAAGTATCATTATTTTGATTATTTTCAAAAAAGTTTGAATTTAGAGAAGTTCTTCTTTGAATTTTATGGCAGTAAGCTGTTAATTATCTTTGGGGGAATTTCATATTTACCCTTACAAAAATCCAAAATATCGTATTTACCCTTCCAAAATTTTAAATATCATATTTACCCTTCTAAAAATTCAAAATATCATATTTATCCTTCCAAAAGTTAGAAAATATAAAAAATGCCCAAACCGTAGTTCACTGTTAAGTCTGTCAAACAAATTATGTTTTAAATTTGTAAAGTCCAATTAATTTATTTCAAATGGCCAAAATACTCCTACATTCCATCTCTAATACTTCTTTCCTTATCTTCTTGCTCAAGTCCCTTGTCTCTTCGTATTCCCTTCTCCTCTTTCCCACTCGTGAAGATATCGCTAAAGGGAAGGTAATCTCAACGCTGTCCCCATCTCCATTGCCTCCATCTCCAATCGAGCTTCCTATCAAGTTTGTTGTCCCCATCTCCAATCGCCCTCTCTATCAAGTCCGCGCCCTCTAATTGCAGCTCCGTCACAAATAAGAACACTTCGTGGTTTCTTGTTTATCTGGCATGGATTTCGACACGGAGAAAGACATGTCAATGGAGATGGATGACACCGAGCAAATTGCTATTCAAGAATGCGCTAAACTTAGATGACAATTTGTGGTGGAATCACCTATTCTTGAGTAAGTTTCTGTGTCAATTTTGTACAAATCATTAATTTTGCTTAGAAAGATAAGTATCACATGTAATTTGGCTTAGAAAAGATGAGTTGTTTCTTAGGTTTCCATTTTTCATGAAGGGTAGCGGAATGTTTTTTTATGCTAGCTTTTGTCAGTTTTTGTTCAATTTTTAGTTTATTTGGTTTACATTTTAGTTCAATTAGTTTAGCTCGACTTTTGGTTCTACTGGCTCAATAGTTAAGATTCATCAATGAAGGAGTGGAACAGAAAGAACTTTTTGGATGATATTGATCAAAGAAAAATGTACTTGTTACTTTTATTTCTTAGAGAGATGTACTTCAATTTCTCTACTTAAAAAGAAAATTAGAGATCTTAGGTCTTTGGCTTAGTTTGTATCAAAAGAATGTAGAGCTGTGGATTAAAAATCAATTTCTTTCTTTCTTTCTTTTTTCCCTTCTGTCTTCAATTATCTTGATCTTTTCTCTTAGAATGATAGATTTAATTTATTTTGTGTATGTAGGCAAGGACCCGCTAATTACAAATTAATTGTGAAGTATGGGGTTATTTCAAATTAATCAAGAATTCATCTAGCAGAAAGTATTGTTTTCCTAAACAGAAAATAATGTGTGTTGACTTGAAGTCGTACACATTAAATAATTTTGATGGAAGAAGTGAGAAAATTGTTTCCATCAGAGAGCAATCAAGCTATTTTTTTGTGTTTTGAGGACAAAAATGCAAGAGAACATACATTTAGGAGGATATGATGTGCATAGAAGCAGTGACAATTGAGCTGAAATATTTGGCAATGGTAGTTGTTGGGAGGTAATATTCGATGAGAAGACATGTACTTGTCGTGCTTGGCAGGTGAAAGGTCTTCCGTGCATACATGCTGCTGCATTCATTGGGCTTATAAGGGATGCTAACTGGGAGGAACTATGTGCATTCTTATTTCAGTATTGAAATGTTTAAGTTTGCATACACCATGGAAATTGCCCCTATGCCAGAAAAGGGGCAGTGGATAAGTGTAAACAAGGATTACGAGATTTACCCGTCTATTTTGAAACTAGTTAAATTTCGCATGTGTTTGTTTACTCAAATGTCAGATGATTTCTTTCAATATGAAATTCCCCTTTTATTTCTTATAATAAAACTGTTTTGATTCATTAATTAGTTAGATTGTCTAATTACATAACAAATTTGGAGAATAATAAAACATGAAAACACCAAAGCTGAAGCTAGCAAGTTACACCTTGCTACAAACAGTCAGATTATTTCATGAAATGCAGGCATTGAAAAGAGCAAATAAAAGTATGCAGGAGAAATTTCAGGAAGTGGTAAATGAGGTACATTCAACCCATTTCATTTTAAAAATAATTCTTTGTATAAAATCCATAAATATAGTTTAAATGAAAAAAATAATTTATTGTATACTATCTATAATTGTATATGATTCATATGATGCTGCAGGATATATCTTTAATGAAATTGGAAGTCAAATCTAAGAATAAAGCTTCAAATTCAAAAGGTTAGTTTCTTGTGAAATTATTAGGGTTAAATGTCTCGTCATTTTTTTAGGTTTAATTAGGTCACTAGATTTAATTTTCGGGAAACTATATGTAACATTGATGCGATTAAAGTACTAGTATTAGTTATTTTTGGTTATTTGCTGCATGGTACAGTGCCAGTACCAATTTGACCACATATGCCTTTTTTTGAAGTTCAATTTTTTCGTGTCTTATTAAGCCCAAATTGCTTTGAATTGAGGTTAAATGGACATTTAATATACTAATTAGTTAGAGCTAATTGAGTTACATTTGGGTTAAGTTGTGGCATACATTTACTTGCATAATTTAGAGCTAATTGAAGCAAATGATTTGTAGACTATTTTCACTTCTTTTCATGTCTTATTTGATCCCCAATTGGTTTGAATTGAGGACAAATGTAGGCAAATTTGGTTAAATTGAGGCTTATTTGCATAAGGACTAATTTAGGCAACTTCGGTTAAATTGAGGCTCATTTGCAGGGCTAACTAAGGCAAATTTGGTTAAAGTGAAGCTTATTTGAATAATTTAGGGTTAATATAGGCAAATTTGGTTCACAAGTATTATTACAGAGAAACTGAAAGTATTTGTATATTTGATATCTATATTTATTATTTACTCAACTATATGATCAAATTTCTATTAGAATAATGAAGAGACATTCGAACATGGAATTATTACATACTAGGTGAATACCCACGCTACGCTGCGGGTATTTTTTTTAGCACTTTTTTATATAAATTTTTTTAGCACTTTTTTATACAAATTCTTTTATCACTTTTTTTATAATTAATATAAAATTTATAAACCTTATATAGATCGCAATAAAACATGTGTTATTCTTTTTTGAACCCTAATAATATAACATAAGTTTATACACATATTTTCTAAGGCGCATTTACACACCATGAACTAATTATCAGTTATACATCATAACATAAAACATTTACATATTGCGCCTGATTTAGATCATTTTCTTATGCGAGAATTTAAATATTTCATACAGCATAATCTATACGCATCATAAACTAATTACTTTCACAATATAAAAGTTTATATCTTCATTATACAACATAATTTCATTACATAAAACATGCTTTTAACACGTCGATTACACACCATAAACTAATTATCCATTACACATCATAACATAATTATATAAGTACTTAGCATAGTATCATCTGGGATTCTTTCCAAAATTCTCTCACAAGATGTCAATTAATTTCAGGTCACCTCCTTAAAAAGCCTCCCAAATTCAGAGTTCTACTTTTAAAATCCCAATTTCTTCATGCTTTAATTTGGATCAGTTCACATTTGATTTTTTGTAATTTGGATCACTTCATACCCTACATATATTAATAAATGTATATTAGAAATAATGAAATATATAAATAGAAAAAAATCTCAAATCTCTGGCAAATTGCAAACATCAAACTTATATACCCAATTTTTGCTGATCTTTAACTCTCCATCAGAAAGGAAATATGAATTTTCCGTATAGTTTATTGGAAATTAGGCAACCAACATACCCAAAGAAACCTACCAAAAATCCTATGAACTTCAAAATATCTCAACTTTTTAACAAGAGAAATGCAAAAAAGAAAAAAGAAAAAAAGAATCATGATATGTTTGAACATTCCATAATACATTTGAGAAAGTAGGTAACCAACATACTCAAAACAAAAAAGAAACCTAATAAATATCATATGAACTCCAAAATATCTTAAAAATATTTATTTATTAAAAAATTAACTCAAATTGTACCGGTTCAAGTAGAAGATTGGCTTGCCCTGACGCTAAACCCTGCGAACCCTAAATAACCAAAAAAAAAAAATTCACATTAACAAAACTTTCTCCATTAACAAATTTGCATATACACCCTTCAATTTACAACAATTACTGACCTGAATAATGCAATATCTCGTACTATTCTGCTCATTATCACAAATAAACCACTCACAACATGAATTCTGCCCCAAATTCAAATCTTTAGTGATTTCCTCTCTGGCCTCCTCTTTCGCCGAGTCGAAAACTGGAGGCGTCCCTTGCGGTTCAGACGAGAAGGGGAGTCTGAACTGGAGGTAAGATGCGGTTGAGGCGGCGCTATTGTAGGCTACTGAATTTGGATTTAGAGGGTTTTGAATTGGCGATTTGCATGTTTTTCGACACGCTGCTGGGTTTCTTGATCTCGAAAGAAGAGGTGAAGAAAGGGAGCCGGTGGAATTTCAGAAGGTTTTGCGTCTAAAATGTGAAATAAGGAGAAATTTTTTACGAGAATTGATTCGTAAATATTAAATTGCAAATGCTATAATTTATGATTAAAACGAAAATAAAATTCATTAATTATCCTGAAAGACGAAATGATAAAATAATAAATAAACAAATTGTTGGGCAATTAAAAATATTTACAAGAAAATAAAATTTCAGTTGGGGGCAAGAAAATAAATCAATCCACAAAGGATAATAATGCAGCAACCATGCAGGTACAGTGCGCAAGCTCTCAATGCAGCAATGGGAAAAAAAAATCAAATGATTCAAAACACAGAAATGTAGCAAAAAAAAAAGAAGAATAACAATAATTTTGCATACAAATCTCTTAAATTCGTGCCAAATCTGTAAAAACGATCAAATTCGTACCATGATTCTTTCAATTGTGATTTCCGCCTGAGTCTCTCACAACTCTCTGTTTTTTATACCGACAATCAATTCAAAATAAAAATTATTCTAAGAAATACAAAAGAAATAAAAAATGAAGCATTCAAAGAAAAAACAATAAACATAACCACCAAAACAAAGATGAATATAATCAACATTTCTCACCCTATGGGTGTACCTTGAGGGAAGCGCGATTAGATTCAGAGAGAGGGGAGAATTCGGAAGGACTGGCGATGGAGTACTTGCCGACAGTCATGGCGTTGATCTTGATTTCTTTAGATATGCACTTGATATGCCCCGGTTGGAGATCGAATGAGACAGAAACATGATGGGAATACCACCCTTATAGCTCGAATTGGAAAACTTCACCTCCATGGCTATAACGAAAGAGGGAAAGTACAAGGCCGGAATTTTTTGTGAGCAAAAGAGATCTTGAAACGTAGAGAAGAATGAGATCCTTTAGTTTTTTATTTTTGTTTATTATTTTATGAGACAAAAATGATGAAGAAGGGTGAAGAATGAAAAAATTCTTTTCATAGATGCAGAATGAGAGAGAGAAAGAGAGAGGAGGGGGCTCTGTTGTGCGTGGGGAGAGAGGAGGTTGAGAGCAGAGAGAAGAAAGAATACGTGGAGCCTATTTTTTCTGTTCTCACCAATGTTATTAAACCCGGACCGGACACCGACCCGGTCAAATCTCGGATCATTGGTTCACCGGTCGGACCGGCGGGTCATCCGGTTAAACCGTTGATGATAAACCGGTCATTGATTTTAAATACTAATATAAATAATTTACATATCTCACTTGAAAATTTAATTTATTAACATACAAAAAATATCAAACAAAAAATCTCTTAAACTTATAAATGTCAAGCGTCAAGTTCTTAAGTCACAAATACAAAACACAAAATCCTTAAATAATTTAAAATCATACGAACATCACATAAACATAAAATTCAATATTTGACTAACTAATCAAAATAAAGCTAATCTTATTCTATCTTGGAACAAACAAGATTTAGAGAGAAAGCGATAAAAAACTTGAGTTAAGAGAGTTGAGCTGAAGGTTAAAGCTTAAAAAGATGAATTCATACAAAATATAAGGAAATCGATCAAATTTCCTAGTTGTTTCCATTGAATGAAGATAAAAAAAGGGGGGAAAGTTGGAAAGAGCAAGTTTGGAAGGGAAAGAAATAACTAAAATATAAATTAGATTGGGAAAAAAATCGGCCGGTTTAGTTGGATTCTCGGTTCGCGGTTTTTTCAACAAAACTGGCCGGTTCACATGCAATTCCGGTCTTTATATCGGATCGAACCGGATTTTAGTCCGGGTCCGGTTTTTCCCGGTTGGACCGGCCGGTCCGGTCCGGTTTTTATAACACTGGTTCTCACTTAATCTATAAAAGAACACCAAACAGCAATGAGCTCAATAAAAATGGTACAAATCATATTTTGCATATCTTTTGTGTAGCATAATTTTCAAAAAATCACATCATAAAAAAAAATTAAAGGTATTGATTTGGACAAATTTCTTAATCAAAGGGCTTACAGATTGAGACCGCGTGGCCCCTCGAGTAACTCCAAAGTTTGATGCAAAAGAAGGGGGGGATTAATTTCTCATAGATGGTTCAACATCATGCACATTGAAGTATGAAAAGATTTTTTTTTTTGCCTTCATTCAAATGGAAATATTTTTGGAATATTGTTTGTACTGAGTGGATGGATATTTTGATGGCCTTAAAAAAGGTCGAGTTATGTCGACCGTGATTAATGAAATTTTGAGGAGAAATATGCAAAATGTCTCACTTAGCAGTATCAAAATATTGGAGAACTATTGTAAGTTTGACGCTTGTATATTTATGTTTTTTTTTTGAGACAATTTATTGGGTTGTTAGACTTGCTAAATATTAAGCTAAATGTGTTCGTCGTGACTTGAACTTGGGTATCTTCCAAAGTTGGCGAGATGCCTTACCGTTTGTATATTTATGTTAATACAATATAAAAACTATATATTAATGAATTGTACTATATTTGATAATTATGTGTGGTTGTTATATTGAACAGCGATTTAATTTGATTGTGTTCTCTTAAATTTATCTGATTCCATAAAATTGAAAAACCAAATTAAAATACCGCAGCATAGCGCGGGCATTGGAAGGTTAAATATGAAATTCCCCCATTATCTTTAATGGTAATTTCATCTATTAATAATTGTTTTCCTATTTTCCTATAATTTAGTGTTTGAATTTATTACTAATTATTGTTTGAATTTACTGGTAAATTTGAGGAACTAGTAGTAATTTCATCTAGTATTAATTTAGTATTGGAATTTTATTATGTATCAATTCAATTTTTATTATTTAATTCTATTTACCTGATTTCTTGCCTAAATTGTAGGTATAATGGCAGCAATAATTCATAATTGGAATGAATAAATTTGAATGGCAGCAAGCTAGGTTTCTTTTTGTAAAGTAGGAAAAGAAATATTTTTTATGGCAGTAATTTATAGTGACGGAAATAATTTATGTTGATGGCAGTAATTTTTACTATGATAAATTTTCAAAGATTTTTTTTTTTTTTGAAATGGCTGTAATATATGTTGATTATGATTTGTTAATGACAGTAATGTTTACTATGATAAATTTTCAAAAGTTTTTTTGTGAAATAGCTGTAATTTATGGGTGATGGCAGGAATTATGTTGATAACAGTAATTTATTTTGATATATAGAAATATAATTATCAGTAGGAAATTAAGAAAGGGAAATTAAAAGGAAAAATTATGAATAGGGGAAAATTAAAAGTGAAAAAAATAGAAAATAGAAAATAGAAAACTAAATTACCATTATATTCTTCCATGAAGGTTGTATTATATTCAAATATACATTAACATAATAAAATTTCAACTAGAACATGTATATGTTCATATAGCACCCATTTCCAAAATTGTGCTCATTATTTAATTCGTAACATACCAGCAAAATGAAAAATAGAAGCAGACAAAATTATAATGGAATCAATCAAAAAATTCTATAATAAAAAATTGAAATCGATTAATACACTTGCCATTTCACAACCCCCGATTATCACTGAGAAAGGAAAAATATTATTTTCTACAAAATAATATTTAATAATGTAATTAACCATAAGTAAGAGTATTTATTATTATTTTTAAAATTCTTTTATGGTAACTTAAAGAACCCTATTGTGAATTAAAGTAATTTAAAATAAATTTTAACACTATGGTGAATTAAAAAAAATAATTATGGCTTGAATAAAAAAAATGAGAAATAATAAGGGGGTAATGGTGAATGCTACAACACAGATATCACAAATTTATTAATTTAGATGAGATTGTCACTTTTCCAAATACATTTACCACGGTGGTGATTCAGCCTAATGAATAAATACCACGTCACAACACATGAATTGAAAATAATTGATCAAATAACACTAATATGAAAAAAAAATTGAGTAACTAGCACTATCGCTAGCTATTCTGACGATAGAAATCTTGTATCATCAGAAATACTAGCGGTAGATGCTAGTTTTCAATTTTTTCCATCAGTTACCTTAAACAGATTTAATTAGTAACAAATTAGCTTCTACTGCCAACTATTCTGGCAGTAGATGTGCAAAAATTATTTTTTGAAATTTCGAAATTTTTATCCGTTTTAGCAAAAAAATTAACCCAAAAATTTAAAAATTAATGTCTATCTTCAGCTTTTCTGTACGGTAGTGACGTTTTTTAATTTTTTCTAAACCAATCCGTTATCAAATCCGTTAAAGGAAAAAAAAATTCCGTAGGATAGTGACATTTTTGTAATATACCTCTAGGTCAGATTTCCCGGCCGTACATGAATACTATTCATGAATAATTCTTGGCATGGAAAGGCAACGACAATTGAGCCAACTTACTATTTGACTATGAGCTCATGGGCCTACTCTTTTCATTTGACTTTATATATAGAGGTGGATTTGTCTCAATTAAGTCCTTGATACTGACGTTCACATTTTTCTCAATACCTATCAAAAAATAGCGTACACTTGCTGGATCAAATGCTATTTTGTCATAAAATATACCTCCTTTTCAGCCATCTATGCATTTATTCATACGACAAGACCAGTCAATTAAGTTAACACGGAATAGATAAGCCAAGAAGGATTATAGTATCCAGAAGCACACAGATGTGTGCTACCCCAGGAAGTCTGGCGGTAATATATATATTTTAACGGATTTGATAACAGGTTGACTTAAAAAAAATTATAAAAATATCGCTACCGCTAATTTTTAAATTTTTGGGTTAGTTTTCTTGCTAAAATAGATAAAAATTTTGAAATTTCAAAAAATAATTTTTGCATATCTACCGCCAGAATAGCTGGTGGTAGAAGCTAATTTGTTACTAATTAATCTGTTTAAGGCAGCTGATGAAAAAAATTGAAACTAGCCTCTACTGGCGGTACAATGTCTTTACCGCCAGAATAGTTAGCAAGTGGTGCTAGTTACTCAATTTTTTTTTTCATATTAGTGTTATTTGCTCAATTATTTTCGATTCAGGTGCTAGAAAAAAAAAGTCAGAAACTAGGTGGCCAGCAATATTTTCCCATCGTTACGTACCGGTTATATGTTTTGTGATTTTACATACCGGTTATATGTTTTGATTTTTTGAGAGATACTTGTGCAACCAAACAATATACAAATTTTCTATGATCTATCCACACAATGATTTTCTTCTTCAAAAACCTCATTAGTTGACCTACAATTAATAAACAAGTATACATGATGGTAGAGAAGGCAAAAGGCAATTTTCTTCTGGCATATTTGGAATTTTTATAATTTATGAAAGTATTTAAAAGAAAACATATCACATATGTATTGTATATATGATCAAAATATTTGACTAAAGTGCCTATAAAACCTACTTATAAAGCGATCCATTAGACAGACCATTACAACATAAATCCAACAAACAAAACACCAATGGATTGTAACAGTGCAAGCAAAGAATGCGATGACCTGCTCCGAGCTCAGGCAGAGCTCTGGGTCCAAATCTTCAGCTATTTCAAATCAATGACTCTCAAATGTGCAGTTGAGCTCCGCATTCCTGACGTCATTCGCAATCATGGCCAGCCCATAACCCTTACTGAGTTGCATTCTGCGCTCTCGCTTCCCGCAAGTAAAAAGCCTTACTTGTCTCGTGTTTTACGCGTGTTAACTCAGTCTGGTATTTTTGCCATGCAAAATAGTGTTGAGGGTAAAGAAGCAGTCTATGACCTTACACCAATCTCTTGCCTTCTTCTAAAAGAAGGCGGCCCATTCTGCTTGTTACCTTACGCGCAAATTTCGTTTGACGATGTTTTTATAAAACCGACTATGAATTTAAGTGATTGGTTCAAACAAGAGGAGCTCGAGCCTTTTGAGATGGCGCATGGTTACAAACTGTGGGAAATGACAAGCCGAAACCCTGAAGTTAATGAGCTATTTAATGATAGCATGTCGTGCGATAGTCGCTTCATGATGGATATTGTTGTGAAGAAACACAAGGATATTTTTCAAGGGATAACATCTTTAGTTGACGTAGGAGGCGGAATCGGCTCCTCTGCAATGGCAATAGCTAAGGCTTTTCCGCATGTAAAATGCACCGTGTTAGACCTGCCTCAGGTTGTAGGTCAACTTCCGACGAACGGTATTGTAAAATTTGTTACTGGTGACATGTTTACCTATATTCCTCCCGCTAATGTTGTTTTGCTTAAGGTAATAATTAATTTTTTGCTACCAAAATAAATTTCGCAAAATACTTAATTGACATTTATTTTTAGTGGATTCTTCATGATTGGAACGATGAGGACTGTGTAAGAATACTGCGACGATGCAAAGAGGCAATTCCTTCGAGAGAAGCTGGAGGCAAAGTTATCATTATAGATGTGGTGATCGGATCTATTTCTGACAAAACATTCATAGAACCACAGCTCTCCTTTGATATGGTAATGCTGACAGCAGCAAGCGGAACCGAGCGAGATGAGAATGAGTGGAGGAAGATAATCAAGGAAGCGGGATTTACGTCTTACAAAATTTTACCAACTCTTGGAATTCGATCAATCATTGAGATTTATCCTTAAAATTTGAAGTTTATCATGGAATATAACTTATAAGTGTGCTTGCTTTTGTTTTTTACTTTTTTATTTGATTTAAAACTATTAATGATCTTGGATGATTTACCATCCTTAATTCATTATTGGTTGTATTGTCCTTGAAGTGGATAATGGATTAGTGTGGTTGCTTTTGTAGTTCATGGGGAAAAACCTTTTTCCTAAACAAAAATATAGTGGAATAATTATCTTGTGTGATTTTGTTTTTTCTATTTTAAACTTCAAATCTTGACTTGGGCTTGAATTTTGAATTTAAATTTTCAATTGTCGTTCAGTTTTTAAAATTAAATGTTCTTGTTTCGGGCCATACTCATGGTCCAAGAAAATCAATTAAACAATTGGGCCTTTGGTCCATTTTCATTATTTTAGAAAAAGGTAAATCTTTAGGGGCCTTTATGCAAATGGGCTTTCAGGGGGTGGAGACTGGAGAACCATTTCTCTCTCGTGGGGTTCATTTGAACGGAAATAAAAAGGGGAGAAGAAAGAAAAACAAATTGAAAAGGAGAAAGAGAGATAGGAAGAGGAGAGTTAGAGATCAGAATATTCCTAGCTTCGTGAAACACGTTAGAGATCCCACATTGCCGATTTGGTTTGTTCGGTACAGTGTTAGTCTTCTCAATCCGTTAGTTTTTTTCTTATTCTTGTGATCCACTGAGATAGTTAAGTGTTTAATTGGAAACTCTAGAAAAAAAATTATTCTTTTTTTTTTTCTTTTTTTTTTTGGCAGAAGAATTTCCTTCTCTTTTCTCTTACTCCGAATACAAGCATATCTCAGTTGAAGAGGCGGGACGAGGAGAGACGTGGGACTTGGGCTTCAGTGATAATCTTTCAAATCGAGCAGAATTCGAACTTCAACAGCTAGAAATTTCTTTGCAAGAACACGTCTTCACGAATCAGGAGGATCATTTGAGCATATTGGGGAGGAGAGAATCAAAATTCCCAATCTCAAAGGTCTACAAGCTTATGTCCAACAGGGGTGTAAAAGAGGTTGATATTGCTCGAGTGTGGAAAGTGCGCCTGCCAGCAAAACTTAAGGTTTTCATGTGGATGGTGCTACAAAACAAAATTTTGACGGGGGAAAACTGGTCGAGGAGGGGCGGTGACGGACCTTACAACTGCGTTTGTTGCAATCAACAACCACTTGAGACTGTAGATCGAAGTGGGACATCTGGATGGCATGGACTTGCTGGGGCATTTGGTTAGCGCGCAATTCGGCAAAGTTCCAAGGTATTCAGGCAAATGTCGAAGAATGCTTCTGGAAAATTAAGTGCAATTTGAATTCTTGGTTGAGATGTAACAATCTGACATAGTGTGTAGTAGGTAAAAATTCAGTATGTAGTGCGTATGTATTAAGAGTAATTGTGAGTTTGAATGATGGTGGCAAAGGGTGTAGCTTTGCTGCATGCCTAACTTTGTACATTTGTTTTTAATCAATTGATTCAAGGGTGCCTACACGGCCAACCTAATCTTGGCGCTATTTACTTGATCTTGATTTGACCTTTTATTTTAGTTACCTTTGATTTAAAGAAATATTTGAGTATTTCTAAGAAAAACGAGTGAGAGTACTTCAATTTTGATGCTTACAAACTATAGTTTCTTTTTGGATATTTTTTTCCTTTTTCTCGTGTGTTAGAGAAGAATTCAAGAAATGGGACGATTGAATTAACTTCAAAATTGAAAGATCAAAATAAATAAAATATTGGTTTATTTTGACTAGAAGAACTTTGCGCATCTTTACAAATATTTTACTTTATTTTGACGTATAACAGTGATCTCTTCATTTGATCATTGGCATTTTAGTACAGCTTGTGTGTAGAATTAAAAAATCTATCACAATTGCTACAAATAAAAATGAGAAAAAAAAAAACTGAATTAACATATATCACACCACATGAAAACTCTAGAATCCATGAGCAAAGCAAGCCTCCCAAAATTCCTTGCCATCTTTCATTTTTATATCCTCATTTTCCGTGGCCTTGATCTGAAAATAAATCTCATGCTGATATGCCCCTTCATTTTTGTCAAACTGCAGCACCTCTCCTATTTTCTCATCGTCGGAATAATCACCTCTATACGTACCGGTTTTTCCACAGCACGATTCGGTGTCAGTTTCATAATTTGTACCCTTTATGTTTAAGAGATCTTCTTGAATCACTCGATCATCAGAATCTCCAGTTTCCTCCTTCAATGGCAGATCAGCGATCCAAAAGAAGAAGCACCAGCTCATGTTAATGGTGAAGAACTTGAGTGAACAGTACTTGGACTCTCTCTCTTTGAAACAATCTGTCTCTTAAATAAGAGAATGAGAATTGCAGATTAGTATCTGAGTAATGTATATATGTTACTCACAAGCCCTTAATCTCTCTCTTTATGATGTTTTTTCTCAAAAAAAAAAAACTCTCTTTTATGATGGGGTCAAGTCAATTGCTTTGAACTCCTAGAAGGATGTGGGTGTTATATTTAAATTCTGGATATGATATGGGGCTTTTTGTACAATTTTTGCATAAGATTGAATATGGAATGACTTTCTGAAGAGATATTTTGGTGTGAGGATCTTATGTAATTACACGATGTACCGGTCTGGCTCATTATAAATGTATATAGATATACTTTTTAGGTACTATGTATCAGTTTTACTAAAATTATTAGAAAGAAACTTCTTATTGTTTTAGTCGAAATATATACTTGAACTTTGAATTAATGTGATTTGAGTTATTTTCAGTAAATTATATAATTGCCAGCTGTTGTATCGATTAAATAAATAGAATAGCATGATTAAACTAACTACCATGTTATAATTAAGGAAAAGATAACTACTGGCAAATCACCACCTACCAACAAAGTGCTACACATGTGCAATTAAAGTTTGACTGCAAAATATCACGTCTCTTGAATTTTTGGTGGTGGTTGTGTTGTGTAATATTGGTTGATGACTTTACTTTCCTTTTCCTTTTCCTTTTCTTTTTTGTTTTAGGGGGACGATTTTTATAGCGATTGACTAATAATGTGTTAATTTTCATGTTCACATTACCGTGTGAGACAAGATCGGTTGAAAGTTGCTCACGTTTTTTTTCTTTTTTAAATTGATGAAGTGAGAAACTTTTTATAATAAACAAATGGAATATTTGCATGTCATTATCAACGTGTGTTTCTGACAAGAATGTCAAAAAATTTCAATGAAAAAATTCATTACATACGTTAATATAAAATGAGTAATTAAGTGGATTACTGTCAAATTATAGCTTGTGCTTGAACTTACAACAGATCAACTTCAAGATGTACAAATTTGCATGGTTCAGATTAATTAATTTGAGACTTCATTTAAAGTCAATTGACTAGTTTTGAGTTATTTACTATCTTGTTTTGGCTTCTGACGCCGGGTCAGGACGACCTTCTAGATGTGTATTACTTTTTGAATCAATGAGAAAAATAAATAATCACCATACTTCATAGAAAAAATAATATTATTTGGGTCAATACTTTCGGAGGGTAAAGTCTAAAATGAACTCTTTTGTTTTCTCACTTGTATTAAATCTAAAATATATAAACAAATTGTAAACTTAATAACAATGAATATAAATAAATAATCTATACAAATCCTATAAAATAGTATATGAAATATCAAAAAGAAAAGAAAAGAAAAAAAGAAATATATATATATATATATATATATATAGAAACTCAAAAATAGTATAGTCCAAACCAAAACGGTACATATTAATGTGTTTGATCAATTCTTGAATAATCTATACAAATCCTATAAAATAGTATATGAAATATAAAAAAATATATATAGAAACTCAAAAATAGTATAGTCCAAACCAAAACGGTACATATTAATGTCTTTGATCAATTCTTGAATAATCTATACAAATCCTATAAAATAGTATATGAAATATAAAAAAAATATATATAGAAACTCAAAAATAGTATAGTCCAAACCAAAACGGTACATATTAATGTCGTTGATCAATTCTTGCACCTAACTTTTGGACTTTTTTTTTGTACCACTATGTTAAAAAGAAAAAAAGAAAAAAGAAAATAGCACTCATTTCAAAATAATGGGGTATCTATCATTTCCGCCACTACTAGTGGCGGAACAGATGTTGTTCCGCCACTAGTAATGGCGGAACATGTGGATTTTATAATTTTTCAAAAGGGGGCTAATTAGTGAAAAAAAATGTGTTCCGTCACTGCCGCTGGCGGAACATTATTTTTTTACACTAATTAACCCTGTTTAGCCAGCCAAAGGGGGAATTTTTGAAGAAACTGAAAATCCACATGTTCCGTCACTAGTAGTGGCGGAAATGATAGATACTCCATTATTTTGAAATGAGTGGTTTTTGCTGATTTTTTTTTTTAGCAGAGTGGTAAAAAAAAAAAAACTTTTGTGATGTGAACATTGTATAATTGGGCTTTTCCGCTGAGTAATTAAATGGGCTTTTTAAGAGCTATATTGATATATCTTGTCATCTAAATAAGAGCTAGAAGAAAAAGAGTCAAATAAAAAAAATCAAGGCCTCAAATAGAAAAAAAAATATTACCTTTTTATTGTAAATTTGCCTCCATCCTTTTTTTCATGCACCGAGGCCTGAATAGAAAAAAGAAAAGCGCAAACGCATATAGTGTAATCTCATGACTGGAGAAGTTGAGACTTCTACCTTTTTATTATTGCTTTCAACTTTAATAAAGTCAGTGCATATATCATGTTTTAAAGTTAAGGACTAATTTAAAAGAGGCTGATTTTCTCATATTACTAAAAAGGCCAAAAAAAACATCACCTTTCCATAAAATTGTTGATTATAAAACTATTCAGAAAATAACTCCTCTTTTTACCTGCCCCTAAGATTCCTTTCCACCTTTTACTCGACCTAATCCATATCACACTTTATAAAGCTGCCATTGTTAATACCTTGTTTTAAGTATCTATATTTTGTTTTAAGTATCTCTTATATAAATAACATCTGCAAAACTACCAAATTTTCCCTATCTGCTACGTGCAAGTTAATTTATGAAGTGCGAGTATAAACGGTGAAACCTAGGAAGTTGCCGGTTCGGTTACTCTGATATATACTGTAGAATTCTCAGCAGAATTTTCAGTTTAAAGGCTTGTTTGGATATCTAGACTTTTTTTTTGAAGTGACCAAAAAAAAAAATAATTAAGAGAATAGTCTAATTTTGAAAATATTTGCAAAAGTGACCGTTTCACCTAGTCACTAGGCGAAACTGAGGTAGTTTCGTCCAGTAACGGGACGACAGTGATTGGGCGAAACTGACACTGTTCACACTGTTACGCCCAACTGCTGGGCGAAACAGGCATTGTTCCGCCCAATCAAAATTTTTTTTTTTTTTTTGCCCGTTTCGCCCGGTGACTGGGCGAAACTGGCACTGTTGACACTGTTTTAGGCACTGTTCAAAAAATTTTTTTTTTTTTTTTTTTTGCAAGTTCCGCCCAGTGAAAACATTTTTTTTTTGCCAGTAAAAATAATTCTAAATATTTCATTTATATTAGCAAAGAATCAATTAGAGGCATAATCATATCATTTTTCTCTAGAGTTTTGCATATATAATAATAACATATAGATAATTGAAAACTCATAATCCAACTAATTGAGTGCATTTGTTAATTGAAGGATTGTAATCTCAAATCACATTAGTATTTCTTTTATTTAATTAATAAATATATACGCATAATTTGTTTGTTGCTCTCACAAAATATTGTCAGATAAATAAAGATATTGAAGAAATAAGGAACATAACAGATATTTTTCACATGAGAAACAGGTATTGAAGAAATAAGGAACATAATTTGTCTGTTGCTCTAGAGAAAAATGATATGATTATGCCTCTAATTGATTCTTTGCTAATATAAATGAAATATTTAGAATTATTTTTACTGGCAAAAAAAAAATGTTTTTGTCACTGGGTGGAACTGGCAAAAAAAAAAAAAAAATTTTTTTTTTTTTTAACAGTGCCTGTTTCGCCCGTGAACAGTGCCAGTTTCGCCCAGTCACCGGGCGAAACTGGCAAAATTTTTTTTTTTTTTTTGACTGGGCGAAACAGTGTGAACAGTGTCAGTTTCGCCTAATCACTGGACGAAACTGTGTTTCGCCCCGTTACTGGGCGAAACTACCTCAGTTTCGCCCAGTGGCTGGGCGAAACGGCCACTTTTGCAAATATTTTCAAAACTAGACTATTCTCTTAATTATTTTTTTTTTTGGCCACTTCAAAAAAAAAGTCGGATATCTAGGAGTTCATTGGGTTAGTCTAGAATAGGAGAAAAGCCTACACTTTCGAAATATAAGTTTGGATGGCTATTTAGAAAATTATATAGAGTTTTTAGATTTGAATTTTCAGGAAATTTTATATAGAAATTAGGCAATTAATATTTTTTGTTAGTATTCTAAAACATTTTTCACATAAATGCTCCCCGACAATATTGAAGTTTCAGGATCACTTTTCATGAAAAGAAACAATAAATTTTGCATATTAAATTCCTCATTTTCGTCTCTTTATTGATGAGAGTTATACATATTAACTGAAATAAATGGTAGAAAAATATTCATTATAACTAAATACAATGAAAAGTAAGGATAAAAAATACAAGTGGAGTTGAGAACACATGAAATTATATACCAACTCACATAACGGCTATTTTTCAAATTAAAACGGCTATTTTTAAATTAAAGTAGATTCTAAAGGCTAATTTTCAAATTTATTATCTTTTTTTTATTTTTGCCATATTAAATAATTTTCTAGTTGATGGTTTTTAAAATATTTATTGTTTTATGAAATTTTGCTTACAAAAATTAATTACAAATCAAATAGATTATTATAAAAAACTTGAAATTTCTAAAAAAAAAAATCTTAAATTAATTAAAGAAATACATCATATATTTACTATATACCTTCCTAATGTTTTAAGAATTCCAACTATCAAATTCCATTGCTAAAGAAATCCTTTCGTATCCTACAAATGCTTGTACATCTCAAATTCTAGAGGAGTGGTTTTGAAGCACTGTTTTCCCTTTGCCCCCACTCTTTCCTCTTTCCGAACTAATATACTATCATTCCCTTCTCATTTTCCCTCCATTTCTCTCTCTCTCACTCAGTCTCAGTCTCAGTCTCAGTTTTCTCTCAGAAACATGGAATCCATCTTTACTTTCGATCTCTCAGTAATTCCTCCATTAATTCATCATGAACTCTCTCTTTTGGACGGGAAGAGATTCACTCCAGCCTTGGCGGACTTATATCCTTCCGTTTATTATTTCTTTCCTTTTTTTTTCTGGGCACTAATTAATTAGTCCAATCTTATTAATCATAACACAGAGGCAATATACTCGATTTAAATAAACATTTTGTATGATTTGTTATGTTGTGGCCGATTGAATTTGAACAGTAATTACACTTATTTCTATTTAATTTCCTTGATTTGCGAATCACAGTGTTAGGTTTTGGAGCCAACATGATGACAATTGCAGTTATTCTTCTGCTTTTCTTCACTGAGCAGCGTAGTTCTGTTAGAATTAGGGTATGTAATTGCGCTTGATTTTATTTTTGCCTGTTTAATTTCCAGTAATATGTTGTGTTATGTATCAAATATTCAATATACCATTTTATACTATAAATATAAGGCATAATAGGTAGAAAATGGTGCTTAATTATACTGAACTTCAATTAAGCTCTAATTCCTTCATAAAGCCCCAAATTAGAGAAATTAAACAAAACTAATCTCAAAATCTATCTGGTTAAGTACAAATACTTCTATTCATGCATTAGAAAATATGATGTGTGTATATATATATATATATGATTTAATTTATTTAAATTTACAGGGTATGCGTAAAAATCTACTGGAAATTATATTTTTATATTTCATAACTGGTTTTGGAGCAATTATTTCCTTTATGGAAATAATTTTCCTTCTGAGAACCACTGCACAAAATTACGAATTAATTTTCAGATGCTCCCAATTTATCGTTTGGGTAAGTAAGAAAATAAATTAATTAAATTGATATGTTTTCAATTTCTGTTTTGTTAGTTTAAACAGAACAATCTAATTTCCAATTATTTGAGTCTCGTAAACATTAATTTCCATGAATTTTGTATAACTAATTTCATTATTTACAGCTTGCTACAATGCTCATTTCATTCCAAGCAAGATGGTTTAACGTATTTTCAAATTCTTTCTTGTGTTTTTGGTGGATTTTAAAGATTCTTTTTGAGATTCCTCACTTGCACTACAAGCTTAGTTCGCTTGAGGTACTCTTAATATGTTTATCTATGTCTTATAATCGATGTTTATTTATGTCTTATAATAAGATGTATCATGAAAATTGAAAAGTATGTTTATCTCTTATAATTAAGATGATTTTTGACAGGTTTTTACATGTATTACGGAGGGTTTTTCTGTCGGTGCTGAATTAATGTTTGTTATTTTTATAAATGTGATGAGAATAAAGGCTAAGTCTTGCCATATAAGGTACCATTATTTCTCCTCAAAATATATAAAATAGTATATTGACACACAAATATAGTATAATATACCATTATTTATATTTAATTATCTCCAAATATGCAGGGATTCCAATTCTATTGAAGACCCACTTATCCAGAGCAATACAAAAACAGAGGAGGTGTATATATATATATATATATATATATATATATATATATATATATATATATATCATATTTTCCTCTGTGTAATTATTTCATTTTTTTTGTTAATTTTATGAGCAAATTTTTCTAATATATATTTTTATTTTATTTTATGCAGAAATCAAAATTCGGTGATGCATGGAGCAATCTAACATTCAATTTTATCAGCCCGATAATAAATATTGGAGCAACTAAGCAACTCAATTTTCAAAATTTAATTAGATTACCCACTGAAATAATGCCTGATTTATGTTACAATAAACTTTTAAATTCTTGGAGAGATGAATATAATATGCATTTTTCTGAGACCTCTCTGTTTAGAGTCTTGTATCGGTCTTTCGGCTGGCCTTATTTACGTCTCGCTTTTTTAAAGGTCTTTATCTTGTAAATATATAAATCTGAATATTATTTAATTTTTTTCATGATTTTTTAAATGGTTATTTATGGCTTGATTAACTTTTTAGGTGGTGAATGATTCTGTTGGTTTTGTTGGGCCTCTGCTTTTGAACAAATTCATTAAATTTCTTCAGCAAGGTAAATAATTGAGCTCATATTTAATTGCCCAATATATTTCTTCATCAAGCTAACTAAATTATTTTATTATAATTATCCATGTGAAATTAATTTTTTTCATTTGATGAATCTCCACCTCACAGGATCTGGTAGTAATAATATGGATGGATATATTCTTGCATTTTTCCTGGGTTTTACGTCCATTTTAAAGTGTGTATTTTTATCTTCCAGAAATATTTTTTTTTGTCAAAATAAAATATATAATATCTTCAATAATTTATATATATTTGGTTTTTAGGTCATTTTTAGATACTCAATATTCATTTCGTCTAGCCAAACTCAAATTAATGCTTCGATCTAGCATTATGGCCATAGTTTATCGTAAGGTAATTTCTCATTTTTTTTCTCCTTTCCTAAAGTTAATAAATATCGCAAGCTGAAAAAATTGTTTCTTTTTGAGTATCTTTTCTGAATGATTTTTTTTAAATTTGATTTTATTTTTTGGAAAAAATAGTGTCTATCTATCAATTTAGCAGAACAGTCCAAGTTTTCTGAAGGAGAAATTCAAACATATATGTCTGTTGATGTTGATCGAACTATAAACTTGTGCAACAGCCTTCATGATGTTTGGAGGTAAATTTATACTAAAAAATATTCAGTATTATTATAATTATTAAAAAAATATTCCTTTCGAAATAAATAATATTAATTTTCCTTAATTATTTAGCTTGCCTTTGCAAATAGGAGTGGCATTATATCTCCTCTATACGCAAGTCAGTTATGCATTTCTTTCTGGACTCACAATAACTATTTTACTCATACCAGGTCCCATTTCCTCAATATATTTTATTATTATTTTTAAATCATCTACACAAAGATTATATAAAGTTCTTTTTAAAAAAAATTATATAATTTTAATGTCATTTTATTTTCAGTGAATAAATGGATCTCCACATTAATTGCTACCGCCACAGAAAGCATGATGAAACAAAAAGACGAGAGGTAATATACTAATATATAATACATTATAAAATATATAATATATAATAATTTATATATATTTATTCATTAAATCAGGATTAGAAGTGCAGGTGAGCTTTTAGCTCACATCAGAACAGTAAAAATGTACAGCTGGGAAGAATTCTTCACAAACCGATTAATAAAAAGAAGAGAATTGGAAGTGAAACATCTCTCTGTACGAAATAATACTCATCCTTTTTTACCATTTTTTTAATACAAATATAATAATATTAAAGGACTAATTTTATATTATTTTAATGAATACTATAGACTCGCAAGTATTTGGACGCATGGTGTGTGTATTTTTGGGCCACCACTCCAACTCTCTTCTCTCTCTTCACTTTTTCATTATTTGCTATAACTGGTCATTCACTTGATGCCGCTACGGTAAAATTATATACTTTTATTTTAATAATTTGACATTTATATACCAATAATATTAATGTGACATATTATTTGTAGGTTTTCACATGTGTTGCGTTGTTCAATACATTAATATCTCCTTTGAACTCCTTCCCTTGGGTGATTAACGGCATGATTGATGTATGTATATGTCCACTTTATTGAATAATTATTTATTACATAAACATAGGGTAACATTATTTTACTAATATGAATAATCAGGCCGTAATTTCTATTCGGAGATTGAGCAAATATTTATCATGCCATGAGCATAACTCAAACCAAGGACAAAATTCCACTGGAGATCTCCATTCGATTGTTTTTCATAATGCTTCATGCACATGGTCTACAATTGATTCGTGCGAGCAAAATATAGCTCTCAATTGCATAGATATGCAATTTCGTAAGGGGATTTTAATTGCTATTATTGGAGAGGTAAATCTAAATCTTTTTATTGTTTAGTTAGAATATGCTTTTTTATATATTCAGATTTGTGATGAATATATTTCAGGTTGGTTCTGGTAAATCGTCATTGATAAATTCAATTCTAGGAGAAATGAGGATTATTCAAGGGAATATAATTTCACACGGATCAGTTGCATACGTGCCTCAAGTTAATAATTATTTATATATTTGTCAATTCCATTTTTTTTTATTTTACTTCATTTTTTGAGCTTTTCTTATAATTGGTATAAGTTTTTACTTCAATTTTAACTTGAATTCATGTAATATAAATTCTAGTTTTTGCTCGTATGTAGGTTCCTTGGATTTTGACCGGTTCTGTGCGTGATAATATTTTGCTTGGAGAAGCATTTAATGCTACAAGGTGCTGATTAATCATGATTAATTTTAATTTTACAAAAACAACTCGATTTTTTGTGATAATTTTAATTTTTTCCGTGATAAATTAATTGTGATTATTGTTTCGATGAAGGTACGAAGAAATACTACATGCATGTACGCTTGATATTGACGTGTCAAAAATGATAAGAGGTGACATGTCACCAATAGGTGAAAAAGGCTTCAATTTATCTGGCGGACAAAAAGCACGACTTGCACTTGCTAGGTAATATTCATAAAATTGTACGGGTATTTTTATCATTTCGTATTATCACTAAAAAATTGTTAGTAATTTCTAATATAAATTGTAATTACTTTCAGAGCAGTTTATCATGATAGTGATGTTTACTTACTAGACGATATATTAAGTGCGGTCGATTCGCAAGTTGCTTTACGGATTCTCAATCATACAATTTTAGGGCCATTAATGCATCATAAAACTCGGGTTTTATGCACTCACAATCTTCAGGTATATATATCATATTATTATAATTATAATAACAGCATTTCTTTTCTTTTTTTTTTTAAACAAAATTAAAACTAAAGTATCTCTTTTTAAATAGGCAATTTCTTCTGCTGATATGATAGTAGTAATGGAAAAAGGACATGTGAAATGGGCGGGAAATGCATCTGATTTTCTTTCATCTCCACATTCATCGATTTGTAAATTAAATGAATCAAATGATTTTTCATCCAATTCGGTCAGAAATGAAATAATTCATGAAAATACGGCTGAAAATGAGAATGAATTATGCACAATTACTCAAGAATCGGAAGAAAATTTGGAAACAGAGGTTCGGAAAGAGGGCCGAGTTGAATTCGGTGTGTATAAGTAAGTCCATTATATACATTTCATTCATCATATATTGTTATATTTTTAATAAATTAGCTTTATACATTGTTACTGTACCATTATTAAATAAAAAACTAAAGACTGACTATTTTAAATTTGTAGAATTTACGCTTTTTTCGCTGGATGGCCAATTGTGATTATTATAATTATTTCTGCAATTTTAATGCAAGCCTCACGAAACGGAAACGATCTTTGGTTATCTTATTGGGTCGATACCTCAACCGGTTCTACACACATTCAATTCTATTTGGTACCAAACTTAAAAATGAATTACTATTTTATTTGTTTATTATTTAATTAATTATCTATCTATTAATTAATTAATTTATTATTTTTATTCATTTATTTATTTATCTTTTTTTTATGGAACTATATTTATTTCTCATGTTGTATTGTAGGTTGTGCTCTCTGTATTTGGATTAATAAACTCTGTTTTTACCTTGTTAAGAGCTTTTTCATTTGCATATGGCGGTTTAAAAGCCGCAATTAAAGTGCATGAAAATCTTCTTCATAATTTAGTCAATGCACCTGTTTCATTTTTCGACAAAAATCCAAGTGGTCGTGTTTTAAACAGGTAAATAACTGATTTTTAAAAAATATATTTAAATAAATGGTTATTTTGTTTTTATATTATTTGTTGCAATTAATTAATTGTAGATTGTCGTCGGATCTTTACACAGTTGATGATTCACTTCCTTTTATAATGAATATTTTGTTAGCGAATTTATTCAGCTTGATTGGTACAGTGATTGTTTTATCTTACGCACAGGTAAATTAATTTATTTCTTAAAAATCATATTTAATTATATTTATTAATTTATTAATTAGATTTTGACATGATTTACATAACAATTATGTATCACAGCTTTCTTTCCTGATTTTGTTGATCCCGTTTTGGTTTATCTACAACAGGCTACAGGTATTTCATATGTTTCATATATAAATAATTTCATCTGTTATTTAATATGAAATAATTTGTGAAATATTTTTTTTTTGTATAGTTTTATTACAGGTCAACATCACGTGAATTAAGAAGACTTGATAGTGTTGCTCGTTCGCCTATTTATTCATCTTTCACTGAAACCCTAGATGGTTCTGTCTCTATAAGAGCATTTCAAAAAGAGGTATTTTATTTATTTATTATTTTATTTTTTAGAAAATAAATTCTTTTTTGTGAAATATAAAAATGAATTAATCTGATGAGGCAATTATATATGTATTTCAGGAACTATTCATGAATAAATTCATGGAAAATGTGGCATTATATCAGCAAGCTTCTTACTCAGAATTAACTGCAAGTTTGTGGCTTTCTTTGCGCCTCCAAGTATAAATAATAATTATATATATGTAACAAATTTTGATTTTTGGTCTTTGTTTTATTATTTTATATTTAAAAATAATAATTTTATTGCAGTTATTAGCAGCATTTGTAATATTATTCATATCAGTTACAGCCGTTATCAGCTCAAACAAAAATCTTCCATTTAGTTTTGGTACTCCTGGCCTGGTAAAATATCATATACTTTTCTTTCGTTTTTCTTATTTTTATATATTTTTCTATTTATTGTATTATTTATGGAAATTAAGTTATTAATATTTAATTTACTATAAATAGGTCGGTCTGGCTCTTTCTTATGCAGCTCCAGTTGTATCATTATTAAGCAGTTTTTTAACCAGTTTTACTGAAACAGAGAAAGAAATGATTTCTGTCGAAAGAATTTCCGAGGTAAATTTTTCAAAATTATATAAAATAAATAAAATATTAAAAAATGAACAATCTTACTACTTCATTAACTGTTATATTATTGTAGTATATGGATATTCCTAAAGAAGAAATTGAGGGATCAGAAGCAGAATATTTACACGTAAATTGGCCGAAAGAAGGAATAATTGAGTTTCAAAATGTGACTCTTAAATATAAGCCCAATTTGCCACCTGCTTTAAAGAATGTCTCATTCAAAATCATGGGGGGTAAAAAGGTAATTTCTCACATATTTTATTACAATTTTGGAATAATTGAATACTTAACACATTTGGGTAATACATTTTGACTTTATTTCTTAGTATTAAGTAGAAATTCATAACATATTTCTTTTTGTTTGTTAGGTTGGAATTGTTGGAAGAACAGGAGCAGGCAAATCAAGTGTACTAAATGCACTTTTTCGTTTAAGTCCAATTTGCAATGGTCGTATTTTCATAGACAACATTGATATTTCCAAAATTGCGGTTAGAAATCTCCGTAACCATTTCAGTGTAGTTCCACAAAGCCCTTTCTTATTTGAAGGCTCTTTAAGGTACACATTTCCTTTTTTTTTAATAATTGCATTATTTTTTCATATACCTTTAACCTAATATTACTTGATATAATTTACAGAGAAAACTTAGATCCTTTTGGACAAAATACCGATCTAAAAATTTGGGAAGCGCTTGAGAAATGTCATATTAAAACAGAGGTGGAATTAGCAGGTGGATTAGATATTTATATAAAATCAAGTGGGGCCCACTTTTCAGTGGGTCAAAGACAGCTTTTATGTCTCGCACGTGCATTTATTAAATCTTCAAAGGTATGGTGTGAATTAAGCATAATGGTCCTTTGAGTTTTGAATAATTTGTATTTTGATATCTTTTTTTATGTAGATATTGTGTCTTGATGAGTGTACGGCAAGTATTGACAATAATACGGCTCTCATTTTGCAAAATGCGATTTTGGAAGAATGTGAGGGCCTAACTGTTATAACTATAGCTCATAGAATATCTACGGTTTTAAATATGGATTATATTTTGGTCCTTGACAATGGTGTACTGGTAATTAATTTGCCTGACTTTCTAAATGTGGATTGTATTATACAGGGTGTTTAATTGATGAATTTGTTCAATCTTTTTTTGATTGTTTTTATTTTTATTTTTTTAGGTTGAACAAGGAAACCCAAAGGTTCTTCTGAAAGATGCATCGTCTAGATTTTCAAGCTTTGCCAAGGCTTCTAACATGTAATTTTTTTCTTAATTAACGTTTTTCATTTAATTTTGACCACTAATTGAGGCTTAATCTAGGGATCATTTGCTAATCTCATAGTAAGTATTTTAGTTTTATGAATGAAAACGTTTGAAAGTTTTATTTTATTTTATTTATTTTCTTTTTTGAAGGAATTAAGGGGTCCAAATGGACTCCCTTATTCATTAAAAGAAACAATTAATTACAAGATTGAGACTGCATAACAAATGTATCTCAGCACCAAAATGACAATTTACATAAACTTACATCAGTTTTTACAAAGAAAAAGTTCAATCTAATAATTAAGAAGAAGACTCAACGTCTGAGCTGAGAGAATACCTCATCCAAGATTGAACATTCGTCTTAATAAGCCAGAAGCACTCATCTTCATTCGCCACATTTCTGTTGAATTTCGCAGAGTTACGACTCAACCAAATATGCCAACACGTCCATCCTCGCCAGATCCCCCACTTTTGCTTTCCTCTCTTATCCATTCCTGCGCAATACACGTCCCAATTCTTCTCTGAAAATGGCGAATGCATTTGACTTGAGACCACACACTTCTAGCAAACGAGCACTCAAAGAATAAATGAGATGCCGTTTCTAAGGCCGATGTGGGACAGCACACGCACAATTCTCCCCCATTAGCACCTTGTTCTGAAGGATGAGCCACGTCAGGAATTTTATTTTCAATTCCAACTTGTGGGGATCCTCAATGGTTTCATTCCCCGATTGGACAGCAGTTTATACACCTTAGAGATCGGGAACTTATCCCGATCTGAACCCAACACTTTCCACGAATCTTCAGTCGTGTTCAACAACCAATCTACCCCGATTGGGATTTGAGGATCTTTCTTTCCAAGCCGAAGAGGAACTCATCAAACTTGAAAGTTTAATTTTCAATATTTATTGGAAAAGAAATTTGAACTTTGGACTTACTGTATGAACTATGATATACGAAATCAACTATAGGCTGACGAGGGAAAAGATGGATTTGATTCTTATTTGACTTGGAGAAGAAAGTAATAAGTGGACGTTTTTTGACCCAATTTAAGTGCTCATTTAAAAAAAAAAGTGCTTTTCTACATGGCATGCATATTGCATACATATTTCTTCAAGAGCTAACGTGTAGTGCTATTGACAGAATTGCTTTCGGTAATTTTTTGTGCGTAATAAAAACGTTTCCTGCCAATATAACAATTTTTTTCCTGCCATTATAATTTTACCTCAACGCACATAAATTGTGTCCCATGTTGACTTCATGTGACCCCAAAACCGTAACATATCAAAACAATATATAGTTTTAATAAAATACTGTATAAATATAAACAATCAGTATATAGCATTATCAAATGATATAAACATGCCCTAATAGAACATAACAGTATATACAATATAACATTATGAAACTTTTTGACTAAAACTAGCACACATATATCTTGCCCGTATCAAACAATTTGCTCACAAGTCACAAGCACAGTTAAAAATTTCAATCCCATAATCCATTCATTCCACCAGATTTCATCGGATTGATTGCACAAAAAACAAAACGAAAAACAAAAAACATAAAAATTTATCTCTAATTGTAAAAAAAGAAAGAAACTTTTTCAAGTTCGTCAAGTGAGGAATATAAACAGAAGAAACTTGAAACAATTGTATCTGATTAAGTCACGCGAAACCTGTCGCGAAACACGCCTCCCAAAATGCTTTATCCTCTTCTTTTTTCCTCTTTTTTTCTTCAGAATCTCTTTCTTCTTCTTTTTCTTTTTCTTGATCCTTTTCTCTTTCTTCATGTTCTTCTTTCTCCTGGTTACTAGCTGCTCGATATGACACGCTTACATCTTCTTCTGAATTGTCAATTTCACCACTATATCTCGTAAAACTATAGCCCTCTTTATCATCATTATATGGTTCAAAATATTGATCAAGAAATGAATCTGAGTCAGCCATGCTCTCATTCTGACAATCTGGAGAGGAAGTGTAGTTGGACTTGGTAGTGGTAATCGGTACCGGTTTCGACTCGGTACCGGCCAAGCTTTCTAGTTCTGATTTGTCTTCATAAATTGGTGTGGGGTTTAATGAGATGTCAGGTTGTAAGTTATTCATTAGGCCTTGCATTGCTTGCAATGTTGGTCCAAAATATAATTATATATATAGAGAGAGAGAGAGAGAAAGGAGAGAGAGAGCATATATAATGGTGATAAGGATGGGATAGAAAATTGAAGTCAAAATGGTTTCTTACTTCTTAGTGCCAAATCCTATCGATACAACTATACAAGACATTGTTTTGTCGGTTCTCTGTTATACATAATTTATTAAAGAGACATATATATTTTTTTTAATGATTTCTTGAGCTTACTAAAGATATATTAGCTTATAAATAAGTGAGCACATCTAACCTTGAATCTGTCCTAACATGAATTGTATTGTTCTCAAAATTATTGTTGAAAGAAAACAATGAACTGAGAAAAATAATTTATATAGTATTGCTCGGTTTGATCATTTAATTTGGCATTTTACCGTAGAAATTATAATAGCTTAATTTATTATAAGAACTTCAGATTGTTGGTAATTACGTGTTGGATTTGGGATGGAAAAAAGGTGGAAAAGAACAAGTGTCATAGGCAGAATAGTCATAATCTTGTACCAGTGGATTTGGCTTGTCGCTTTTGGGATCCGTGGGCCGGTTTGTAATGTGATTATCATGTATGTATTATAAAAATGATCCATGCATGTTTATTTAATTGGTTTGAGGCTTCTAGAAGGAAAATCATACAGGACAATTTAGTAATGATGGTAATTACTGTGACTTGCTTCTAGATGAAAAGGAACAACCATCCTATTTGCACCCCATTGCTGTTTGATTGTTACATTTAATTTATTCCTTGATTTTATTTCAAGTTACCCAAAAAGAAAACTTTTAAGAATATGAGGACAACTACATGACAAGAACATTCTACACGATTTGGACAGGAGATACAAATTAAAAATTCTCTATAATAATATTCTTCTAGAATCTCGATGGCTATAAGCATATCCACAAAAGAAATACAATAAAAGGAACAAAGAACATTTCAAAAATGATAATTGCTCACTGAGATTAACTTGTAAAACAACATTTCAAATGGTAAAAGATTGAGATACCAAATGGAATATATCTAAGTTGATTGACATTTAATTTCATCATTCGAATTATTTAGGTGTCTGTCCTTTGATATTGATTGAAATGCATATCTTTGAGAATTAATTACTGATCTCTTGAGTCTTTCGACCAAATGGGGCCTATAGTACATGATTACTCTGTTTTATTGGTTGAAATGTGATTATCATTAGTAAGACTAGTAATAGTTCCAAACAGTCCTACTAATAGACAACTTAAACTTCCAATTGACTAATCGCTCTCTTTTTTCTGCTGATTTTTTCACTATGATGAATCTTTGAGCAGAAGCTCTGATTTTCGTACAATGAATTTCTATTTATGCAAAAGTATTAGTTTTCTCATGATTCTAATCATCATCATCATTGTTTAGTACCTAAACATACATCAAGACTAAATTTTCCATGATACTTAACATAGAAGTTACAATCGACAAAGTACTTAAATAAAAATTAAAACCTTACACCCATAAAACTGCAAAATTTTGAACTCCACATAATATGCATATCACCAAAAATCATCACGGACCGCCAAAAACCTACAATTAAAATCCAAAAATTTTCATTACAAATTTAATTTCATCACATTTACGAAAAAAAATAATCCATGCATACCCCTCGCAAAAAATCTTTGGAAAGCTTAGGTTTATTCTCATTATTTCCATTTCCAACCGGCTTTTTCTGAGGAATTTTACGCATAATTTTCTTTTGAGGCTCTTCTTTTGACTCTTCACCTTCAAGTTCCCGTTTCTGTCCCAACACATTAAAAAAATATTTTATACAGATAAATTCTATATAATTAATAATATTTAAATTAAAGTGAGAATATTTGTAATTAAAACCTTTTTTCTACGGTCTTGAATGTGTAAAAGGGCTCGTTTTTGTTCGACTTTTGAAAGGTAGAAATCTCTCTCTCTCTTAGCGGCTGATATTTCCATAGTCATTTTTTGCTCCCTTTCTCGGCTTTTGACAGCTGTCATTCAATTAATCCCCAAATTAACCAAATTAATCAAATTAAGCGCCAAATTAACTAAATTAAGCCAACATTGTGCAATTACGACTGATTTATGCTTAACTAGGTCAAATTTGTGTGAAATATTCAAACCGGCTAATTAGGGCATATTACATTACACCTCAATTGTTTCAACTAAGACTGCTTAATTACTATTGCGTACTTTTAAAAACAAATAATAAAAATGTTTTGTGTACCAATTTCGCTATTTAGGTCATCCCATTTGAATTTGCTCAGATATTTGATGTTCCATATATCATAATAGAAGGGATTTCTTTTCCTTCCACCTAAAAAAAAATTAATTTATTTATATATTAAGAATGAAGAAAAATTCAACATTTAGTTTCAAAATAATACGTACCAATTTGTTGATTATTAAGCATTTTTGCAACCCTTTTTGCCACACTTTTCTTTGAAAACTCAACCCATCTACAAGAAAATTATATGAGAAAACGAACAAATTCAGCAAATTCAATGAAGCTAACTTAAAAAAAGTAACGGAAAATAAAATATTTTTATTTGCAAAAATACCCTTCAGTGAACCACTTTCCTCTAAATCCTCCACCCTTCTTGTGATTCACTTGAGCTGATGGATCTACAATTCAAAATAAATAACAATATTAAGAAAATTTTACAAAAAAAAAATAACTAAAAGGTATTTCCCAAAATTTTAAATCCCCCAATTAAGCATCCATCCTTATGCAATTAAGCTTCAAGTCAACACACAATTCTTCAATTCATGCATCAATTTCCCCAATTTATCAACCCTCAATCATGCAACTAACCCCCGCCCCCCCCCCCCCCCCCCCCCAAAAAAAAAACAGAAAAACAAAAAAAATCCAAAATCCAAAAACCAAAATCCAACTAATCATTAGGTATTAAATTCTTCTAAACATAGACTCTAAACAATTACCGTCAGTGGGAAGATAAACTCTCTGTAATTCCCCATACTTAGAAAGCATCTGACGCACGTGAGACGGCTTCATCCCCGGCGGAATCCGGCTCAAGTAACAAACCCCCCGCTTGTGAGAATCATCCACAGCTCCACTCAACCGCTTCCTCTTGTTCTTCGCCTTTCGAACTTGAGTAGTTTCTTCTCCGTTTGAGTTGCTGTCCATGGTCGATTCTTCCTAAAAGTGGTCGGAGCAAAGAAAGTGAGAGGCGGAGACGGAAGTGAGGAAGGAGAAGAAAAGCGGCGGAGATGAAAGTGAGGAGGAAGAAGAAAAGGCAGCTGGGCTTAATGGGCCGGGCCGTGTATTCATATTGGGCCGTAAGAACAAAAAAACTTTACAAACAACAATCCTATACTATATTGCCTACTGGCTTCAAAGCAAATAAAAAAAAAATTATAATATAAAAACACAATAGTCAATCAATAATTAAGAATTAATTATTTGCAATTCATCATAAGAGAGCTGAAATAATTGGGTGATATAACAAAATAGTGTTAAACTACTTAAAAATAACATAATAATGTCAAAAGGAGTAAAAAAGGGTGGGTTTGACTTTGATTACATAAACATAGAGTTGAATCACACAAGAACGACAATGGTCATCCAACATACAAACCATGGATACATCAGAAAATACAGGAATTACAAAGCAACACAACGGCAACAAAGGATACATAAAAAAAGATAAATTGCGAATTGAAAAGAAATTGAAGAGTTCAATAGATTCACAGTAATGAGCTGCCAATTTCTCGAGGAGTCCCCTTGGCCAAGTGTTTCTCTGTGAAGATGATGAAATAGTGTTGAGCTGTTAATAGAGAGATTATACTTGAAGATAGCTAACATTTTAGATGCTAAACGTTATGAATAATCAGAAGACTGAACTTGGGCATTCATGCTTACCTTTGTTTCTTGAAGAGCTACCGAGCTTTCACATTTGTGTAGGGTAAAATTGTTGAGCGACTGGTCATTGAATGTGTTTGAGGTAAAATTGTCGAGTGCTTAGGCACTGTTGTGTTTTCGTAGGATAAAATTTGTGGGCTACTGGGCGTTGTTCTCACCTTTGGCTTTTGATATGTCGATATTTTGCCCATTATGTTCAATTTTTCCAGATTTGGAGGCAACATATTCTTTGATAAACTATGGATCCCGGGACAATTGAATATAGTTAGGACCTTTAAGGAGAACATGTTTTTAAGTTCCCCCAGCATAGCTGAATGAAAGTTTGCGCAATGGAATAAGCTCAATTGTTCCAGATATTCAAGGTCTCTTAACCATGTGGGAAATTTTGTACCCATGTATCCATTAAGTTCTAGTTTACAAATGTGATCATGGGGCTTTAGTCCCTCCAAAACCACATGATCATCGGGAAGCTTTGCAAGTTTCCTTTTCGACCAACACAACTCCAGAGAATGTAGATGCTCTTTCTGATCCAACTCTGCTTTCTTTGCATCATCTAGGCTCTCTACATTCTCAAGATGGCTGATGCAAAGGCTACCCTTGAGTTCATTCATCTCTCGTAGTTGGTCTATTCCATAACCCGCTTTCCTTTCTACATGAAACTCTCTCACTTCCTGGAGAGAAATCATTTTACCGATACCGGGTATTGTGTTCACTATCTCTGGCTTGGTCTCTAACCACCTGAGCATAACTAACCTATTTATGTGCTTAGGAAGAAACAAGATTTTGCGATCAAACTCAGCGGCAAGTGATTGCAGTTGGTAACACTTGCGCAACCAATCTGGAAGGGTTGTGGGACTCTCATTGTTATCATCGTTCATAAATCCAACTTTGAAATATCGGAGATGTCGTAGCTGATCAAAAGATCCAGGCACGAGATCTGAGAGTATAAGCATGCGTAGGCATTTTAGCTCTTTTAGAATCTTCTCAAGTGTGATAAGAGGGTTTACAGTTTTTTTGGGGTACTGGGACAACTGGCCCGTTATGATAAGGCTCCTTAGATTTGTTTTCCTCTTTAGAGATGCCGAGCCCCTATTGAGATCATTCACATCAAGGCTTACATGGCGACATCGATCTGGAATCACAATATCCGAACTATGTGTATTATCATTTCCTGGGCGCACAACCCTGTAATATTCTCCGAAACATAAGAATTCTGCCAACCGGTGTAAAGCCGCATGCACCTCATAAGAAACATCAGGCAAGGTAGAGCTTTTTGAATAATCAGGCACGGTAGATTTTGAATTTACTTTCTTAAAGAAATGCCTATTTACAAGATCATTGAAATAATTCTCCCCTACGGTCTCCATCGTTGTATGTTCATCTTTGGGGCAGAGAAATCCAAGGGCCATCCAAATTCTAATGAACTCTGTTTTGGAAAACTTGTGCTCGTAGGGAAATAGAGAACATGACAGGAAGCACTGTTGTAGTGCCCCATCACGTAGTTGCTCGTAACTCAACCTCATAATCCGGAGGAGTTTATTCTCCGGTTGTTCTATTGACACAGTGTATATATTCTTAGCCATTATTTCTTTCCAATGTTTCCGGATTAGATTCTGACCAAGTGCACACCCGATAGTCTCAACCACTAACGGCAAGCCACATAGGCTTTTTGTAATATCCTGACCCATACATTCCAACGAAGGATGAGGCATTTTCACATGACGAAAAGCATGTTGGTGGAGCAAACTCTGACACTCATTGAACTTTAAACCTTCCACATAGATCTTCTTTGTAGTGCCCAAATGAGTTGCAGTGCTCTCATGTCGAGTTGTCACTACAATTCTACTTCCTTTTTCTCCATGGTTAAAAAGAACAAAAAACCAATCAATAATCTCCTTACTATTCCACACATCATCAAATACTACAAGAAACCTTTTGCCTCGCAAACCATCCGCAATAATTTTTTGGATAGCACCAAGGTGTTTGGTCTTATGAAAATTTCTAGGCCTCTTCAAAGCGGCCGACTCGATAAACATGATCATGAGACTCTTCACATCAAATACGTGTGTCACACAAACCCATGCTCTAATATCAAAGTGCCTTTCCACTCTTGGGTGATTGTAAGTTACGCGGGCAAGAGCAGTTTTTCCTACTCCACCAACTCCCAAAAGAGAAACCGATGAGAATGTTTTTCCATCATGTGAGGCAGATTGGAACAAGAATGACATCAAATCAATCACCTCAGTGTCTCGACCAACTAGAGATGGTTGTTTTTGCGATGGTGTCGTAATACGCCAATCTGTTGCATTCGCAAGTGATTGGTTGCTGCCGTTTTTGTCATTGAGCTCCACGACCTTGAGAAAGAATCCCATTTCGTTAACTAAACCTTGAAATTTTCTCACGATCTTGTCCAACTCGCCAGCGTCACCACCTAATAGAAAACAAAATAGCTCTGCTCAACACAGGTGCTTACACAAGTAACACAACCCTTTAATTTAATTTGTGATTTGAGTTTTGGCTTTCTAGATTAATAAAAAAGTTTAGTCGTTGCACTTTGATTGAATTGCAATTTAATTCCTATACTATTTTAATTTGAAGTTTTTAGTCCCTTTATTACATAAAAACAAGGATGAAAAATTAGTTCTTGTCTTTTGACTCGAGAACTAATCGTCCATATGTTCATCAAATCAACCAGGAACAAATTGCAATCCAATTAATTAAGTAGAGAAATTAAGTATACAGGGACTAACAATTCCTTCGAAATTTTATCAAAAAAAAAGGTTAAATACCTTTCTTGCTTTTGCCCATGACCTTCACCCGGAGTATCTCGTAGCTGAAAGTGTCTAGCACATCTTCTGCATCATACACCGCGTCTTTGAGCTGGAAGAGCCACTTTTGCAAACCAGGGTTGTCTATCGGTCTCCGTTCCGCTTCATGAATCGCAGTTTCTATCTTATGTAGATTTTTCGTTAGACTTTCAAAGTTGGTTTTGATATTCTTGTGGCACTTTATCTTGTTGGTGGTATACTCCATCAACAGATTTGATACCCTCGAGATGATTAGAGATGCAAACCATCTTGCCACCACCAGCTCGACCACCATTGATGGAGAGATCAAAGATAGAACGGAGAGAGAGTGAGAGAGAGCAGGAGTTTTGGATCGGGATTAATGGCCACTACTTATCAAGGTTGAATATTCTAAGCATTTCAGGACAAATAAATAAGTAATTGAGAAAGAGAAACCTCCTGGTGCGAGTCAATGTATTTTAAAGCAACTACATTACGAAGCTTCTTTAGAATCTGTAATGCATGAGTTAACTCGTTTCATTAATTTCATATTAATACGAGCTCATTTCATCAACTTGGGAACTGCACAGAAGACTTTGTGGGTAGACTAATTAGATAATATGCAATTATTTGTTGAACCCCATGTGGCTACTGTGGACTTATAACGTGTGGAAAGAAGTACTGGTAGAATTCCATAGTATACAAATTATGACAAATTGAGGGAGAATTTAAAATGAGGATTATATCATAGGTCTGGTCATTAACATTACACTGCCGAAAATATTAAAATGAGGATTAAGATCTTTTTATCCACATCAAACTATTTAGCTTTAATTAACTTAAAAAACCTAAAATTTTATTAGTTCGTGCTCGTACTATTTACAAACTTGACGTGACAATAAAAGACTGGGTATTGTCTCAAAATATAAAAATAAGACTGGGGGTAGACTTCACTCGCAGACAAAGGAACCAACTTATCAACCCCTCTGAATCACGTCACTACTAACTTTCGTTTGCATTTGCCTCCGCGTGCCTCCACTAGTGTGCTAGTTGATAAAACAACGAAACTGGACAATCATAGTTTACTTAGGAACTAAAGTAGCTAGTTGATAAGATATATAATCTATCTATCAATAAGAGTAAGGATCGAAACTGAACAGACATAGTTTACTAAGAGATGGACTGTCTACGGGCCTCGAAAAAAAACTTTCATTTGCATTTAATGTCATTATTTATTAGAATCTTGATAATAAAATCGGTCCATCAAACTATATTTAGTGTCCTTTGCAGAATTTTGATATCACGGGCCGATATGTTGATCACATAAAGATGTCAAGCTTTAGTTTATTTAAAATGTCTTTTACATTTAACTATGTTTTTTTTTACTAATACATTTAACTATGTTTTATTAATGACCATGGTTTTTTGCTAAACCTTCTATGGTAAATCACAATGCCTTATTAAGTCTGAACTTCTCTGCTCTTTTTAAAAAAATGCCTGAATTTCTCTGTTATGAAAAAGAAAAAAATGTCTTTTCCTGAACCAAAGTTTTACGTATATTACTTATATTTCATACTTACAGAAATAAATAATACTCTATACAAACAAAAACCATTCAAATGTCTACATTTATAAATATAATCCATACTAGTTACAAACATAAAAGACTATAATTGCTCTAAAAAAACCATTCACTCAATGAAAAAATTTACATGAAAATCATTTTTTCCACTGAGGAAATCATTGTACAACACCTACCAAGAAAAAATTAGATTATATAATATTAGCTGCTATAACTTACAGAAATTAGTTTAATATCCAACAGTTTTATTATTTCTAAATATACTATTAGGTAAGTTCAAAAGTTTTTAACTTGCCAGAATTTTCTTTGTTTCCTACAATAGTTTGGCATGCTAGTCTCCAAGACTCAGGTTTCTATAAACAAATATAAAAAAAATATATATTAAAATCAATTCAAATTGAATATTAAAATATTTTTTAAGCAAGAAAAAATTAGAAATGTTTTTTTTTTGAGGAAATTTGGAGAGGGCTTTCACATCCCCCTTTCCAAAATGAAATATTTGTATACCTTTTTCAAGTACTTGTTCTCTGTATTTGTTCTTTCGTTCCCTGCCATCGACAATCTGAAATATATTTATTATTTATTCTCTTGCCTAATAAAATAATATATCTTTTTCATTATTAACTAATTTCCCTCTCTATTCTCTATCTCTCTATAAGCAAAAACAAAAGTAAAAACAAAATGAAGTATCTCAACAATGCAAGTGCCACAACTCCCACCGCCACCGCAATTCATCACTTTGCCCTATTAAATTTCAATTTGCCCCCGAATTAACCAAATTAATCAAATTAAGCCCCAAATTAACTAAACCAATTAGGTCAAATTTGTGTGAGAAATATTCAAACCGGCTAATTAGGGCATATTACATTACACCTCAATTGTTTCAACTAAAACTGCTTAATTATTATTGCGTAATTTTAAAAAGAAATAATACAAATGTTTTGTGTACCAATTTCGCTATTTAGGTCATCCCATTTGAATTTGCTCAGATACTTGATGTTCCATATATCATAATAGAAGGGATTTCTTTTTCTTCCACCTAAGAAAATTAATTAATTTATTTATTAAGAATGATAAAAAATTCAACATTTAGTTTTCAAAATAATATGTACCTATTTGTTGATTATTAAGCATTTTTGCAACCCTTTGGCCACACTTTTCTTAGAAAACTCAACCCATCTATACGAAAAAGAGAAAATTACATGAAAAAATGAATAAATTCAGCAAATTAAAAAAAATTACTTTAACAACTCACGGAAAATAAAATATTTATTTGCAAAAATACCCTTCAGTGAAGCCTTTTCCTCTAAATCCTCCACCCATCTTGTGATTCACTTGAGCTGATGGATCTACAATTCAAAATAAATAACATTAAAAAAAATTTACAAAAAAAAAAATCAAAACATACTTCCCAAAACTTTAAATCCCCCCAATTAAACATCCTTATGCAATTAAGCTTAAAAATGATACACAATTTTTCAATTCATGCCTCAATTTCACCAACTGTCACCAAATCAACCCTCAATCATGCAACTAAACCCCAAAAAAAAAATCCAAAAACCAAAATCCAACAAATTAATAAGCATTAAATTCTCACAAAGATAGATTCTTTCAAAAAATTACCATCAGTGGGAGGATAAACTCTCTGTAATTCGCCGTACTTAGCAAGACGGACGTGAGACGGCTTCATTCCCGGCGGAATCCGGCTCAAGTAACAGACTCTCCCCGCTTCTGAGAATCATCCACGGTTTTGCTCAATCGCTTTCGCTTGTTCTTCAGCTTTTGAACTTGAGTTTCTTCTCCGTTCGAGTTGTTTTCCATAGTTTATTGCCCTGGCGCAGCAGCGAACTGAAAGACTGGAGGAGGAGGAGAAGGAGGAGAAGGAGAAGAAGAAGAAAAGGAAGATGGGCTGCGTAGTATTGGGCCGTAATCTCATTTATGGGCTTTTAATAGCTCGGGTAGATAAGTCTTTTTTTAGACAGGCTGAAATAGAGATGCCATAAGTGGGGAAATTCGAATTTTTTTATCAAATAGGCTTATTTTAAAATGGAAAATGTGTTTTCATTCATGTTAAATTACTTCTATATCACTCTGGGTCAACGGATAACTTTTGAACGATGCTTATTAAGTTATATATATTTTTTGAGTGTTTTATATATTGTTATTGTGTTACATATACTATTTTGATATACAATGTTTGTGTGCTTTTATATATATATATATATATATATATATATATATATATATATATATATATATATATATTATTTTTATGGTTATATATATTGTTTTTCTATTTTATGTATTATTTGTACATATACTAGTTTGTATTTTTTATATATTGTGATTTATTTATAAATATTATTTTCGGAATATATATTTTATATATTTTTTTGCATTTTATATACTTTTTGTTGTTCTATATATCGTTCCACTGAAAAAAGAAAAAAATTTGGAGTGCACGGAAGTGATTTATCAAGTCCCTTTAAAAATTAAAATCAACTACGATATATTGTATTTTCTTATCATGTTACTCAACTACAACATATATACTGGACAATTGAGAAAAAAAATAACTTACTTGAAAGATACAATATACTTAAATAATACATTCACATCTGAAAAAAAATGTACTCCAAGCTGAAGCAATCGAAGAAACATTGACAAATATATTAGATTCAATAATCCGCATATAATAAATTGTTTCTTGTAAATATGATAGTCTTACAGCAATAGGTACTTCAATTTATTATAAATGTACTTGTTACACACAAAATAATACTGAAAAAGAAAATTACAAAGTACAGACATCCGACAAAATTAAAGACCACCTAATCATTGAACATACAAACCATGCATAATTCAGGAAATACTGTAATTAGAAAGCAACACAGACACAGGATCCGCAGAAAACTTACTTGAGGACCTATTATTCGCAATATCAAAACCACCATCTTATTGAGAGGATACACGATATTTAATTAATTAGACAAGATTGACGTAATTTTTACTTGTCAAACAAAGACCCTGAATTGAACTTCTCAATAAGCTTGGTGATTCTGCTTACGGATTATTATTATTTTTAAAAATATTTCAAAAAAAAACTTAAACAGTTCATAGGATTCACCATAATGAGCCGATCGCTAGATGTATAGAACCAATCTTGGGTTTGTAACAACATCAATTTCTCAGACTTTCTGCCTTTTGTTTCTCGATTTGTGCGTGTCATCCTTCCACAAAGGCCATGCTAATTTTCTCCGTGCCGTTCCAATTTTAACGGATGTCTCCGAAGAGACCTGCCTTTCGTTTCTCTGTGAAGATAGTTAAATAGTGTCAATAGAGCAGTTAAACATAAAGATTTGTAATCATGTTATATATTAAAACATTAGAAGTAAACAAAAAATAGGATGTGGCATGGATGCTTACCCTCATTATTTCTGCATCTGTTTCTGGGGTAAAATTTTTGTACAATTGGGCATCGTGACTCATAAAACTGCTCAATGCGACCCGCGGATTGTTGCTTGTGATTTCGACCTCGTCCTTGAGTTCCCCTGGTGGAGAAAGTAGGTTTTTGCAATTCTCTAAAGTCAATCGCTCTAGAGACTTGAGTTTCCCTAACCATGAGGGATAGTTTGCGCCCATATATCCAGTAATTTTCAGGTTCCGGATGCGGCTTGGTGGCATTAACTCCTCCAAGACCGAATCATGTGAAAGATTCTTTTCCTTTTTCTTTTGATTCGCGTCTTTCCCTTGGCACCAACGCAACTCCAAAGAGTGTAGATGCTCTTTCTTATCCAACTTGGCATTCTTTGCATCAACTAGGTTCCCTACATTCTCAAGATGGCTGATGCAAAGATGACCCTTGAGTTCATTCATCTGTTCTAATTGGTCTATTCCAAAAGCCCCTTTCCTTTGCACATGAAACTCTGCTACCTCCTGAAGAGAAATCATTGTGCCGATACCAGGTATTGTGTGCACCGTCTCTGGCTTAGTGTCGAGCCACCGGAGCATACGCAAACGATTTATATGCTTTGGGAGTGACAGGGGCTTGCCACCAAACTCAGCAGCAAGTGTCTGTAGATAGTAGCACTTGCGTAACCATTCGGGAAGGCTAACGGCATTGGTGTTGTTAGCATTACTTGGCGACCCGACTTTGAAATAACGAAGATGGCGTAAATTATTAAATGATCCATCTATGAGATCAGGAAGCCCGAGTACGCGCAGATACTTCTGCACTTTGAGAATTTCCTCAAGTGTAGAAAGAACTAGGTTTGCATCTTTTGGGCAAGAGGAAAACTCGTCAGTTATGATAAGGGTCCTCAGATTGGGTTTACTCTTTAAAGACACCGAGGCCATGACAAGATCATTCACATCAAGGCATACGTGGCGAGCACGATATGGAATCGCAATATTTGAATTGCGAGTACCGTAACGACCTTCTTTATAATCAACCCTAAAATACTCCCCATGAGATAAGAACTCCGCCAAATGGTGAAAAGCCACATTCATCTCGTAAGTAGCCTCGGCAGGCGTGGTAGATTCTGTTTTCACCTCGACAAAAAAATTTTCCTTCACAAACTCATTGAAATAACAGCTCCCAATAGCCTCCATTGTCGTCTTGCTTGTCGCTGTGGGCTGGAGAAAACCAAGAGCCATCCAAATTCTAACGAGTTCGGTTTCACGAAACTTGTGATCACTTGAAAATAAAGAACATGACAGGAAGCACTGTTGACGTGGGCCATCAGTCGAATAATCCTCATAGCTGAGCCTAATGGTCCGAAAAAGCCTGTTTCTCGGTTGTTCTACTTCGTATATATTACTGGCCATTACTCCCAACCAATGGTCCTCACTTCGTTCTTTCTGCAATGCACGCCCAATGGTCTCAACCACCAAGGGCAAACCACCAAGGCGTTTTGCAATCTTCTTACCAATATTTTCTAGCTCGGGCTTTTGATTATGATAAGGAACAAGTTTTGAAAGCAAATTCCAACACTCATCGGATTTTAATCCTTTCAAGTGCATCAACCTCCCTGAAGTGCTCAGTTTAGTTGCAACACTCTCGTGACGAGTTGTCACAAGCACTTTGCTTCCTTCTAACCCAACTCTTAAGGGCTCCAGAAATTCATCCAGCCCCTCATCACTCCACACATCATGCAGCACTATGAGAAATTTTTGGCCTCCCAACCCCTCCTTCAGAATACCTTGGATTGTATCCAAGCTTTGGATTTGATAAAGGTCTCTTGGCCTCTTGATAGAGCAAGACTCGATGCATTTGATTGTGAGACTCTTCACATCAAATTTGTGCGTCACAGATACCCAACCTCTAATAGGAAAATGACTTTCCATATCATGATAAGTGAAGCGGGCAAGGGCGGTTTTTCCAACCCCAGCAACTCCAAACATAGAAATAATTGGCAATATTTCTTCACTATTTGAGACAGGTTCAAGCAATAATGATGCCAGAGCTACCGCCTCAGACTCTCGACCTACAAGAGTTGGTTTACTATTTCCCGGTGCTTTGACACGCCAATCTGTAGTATGCTGGTTGTTGGCTTTGCTATTATCATTGTGCTTGACAGCAGCGAGGAAACGATCTGTCCCTTTAGCTAAACCCTGGAGTTTCTTCACGATATTGTCCAGCTCGACAGCATCACCACCTAAAAGACAAGAAAGCCACCTAGTTTAATACTCGTGTGGATTTGTCCTCAATGAAGCAAATTTGACATTTCAAACTATATCTAAAACTAACTATTCTATTGATGGACAATGTCAATGCATGATTATCTCATAATTGAAAATGAATGATGCGGATTCAGCACATATCAAAATGAAACATTTGCATTTTGTCATTTGGATTGTGAGAATTGCTAATATTCAACGCTAACAGCTTAAATTCAATATTGAAAATTCTAGAGCTAATTCATAATTTCCATTTTTTTTTTTTGAGAGAGAGAACTCACAATTTGTGAGTTAAAAGACTTGCTAAATATGTAATATATAAGATTGCTTATGCCGAGACTCGAACTTGGACCTCTTTCAAAATTTTAATATGTATTACTAGTTGAGCTAGCAAAAAAATTTCAAAAAGAATTAAATTGTATTTCTTTTATGGTCTGAGGGACTTTAGTAAATATGTGCTGCATAAAATTTTATTTGATGTTCGAACATATAATCTATTACTATTACATACAATATTTTCTGCCAACTAAGTTATAGATCATTTGCATTTATGTTTCAAGGATGTCTCTTAAATTATTTGATGTGCGGCATTTCCGGTTTTACCTTCATTATCCATCAACCTACCTCCTAACCCTAACGAACCGGCTTGGAAGGGGAGGTGTTTTAACTGCCTTCGACAAGGGCATAGAGCACGAACTTGCCGGTTCCCGCGGCGCTGCGTCCGTTGTTTCCGGGAAGGCCACAGCGCTAAAGGTTGTACTAATCCTGTGCAATCCAATTTGGAGGCTTCACCTGTCATCCCTCCTCCGGCCGTTTCGGCAGGACCCCCGAAATTGTCCACCGGAAGAAACATGCCCGAAGGCCGACACTTGAACGCTTTTCAGTTTCTTTCAACGGACGATCAGCACCACCGCGATCTTTCCTACCTGTCCAAAGCTTTGGTTCTGTCAACCCCACCAGGCGACCAACCTAACCTTCAAGCCTTAAGGCAGATGCTCACCAATGAATGGCCTGATGCGAGTGAATCGATTGGTATTACTCACTGGCAGGACAACCGCTTTTTGCTTTTCCTACCCAATGGCTTCTGTCACAAAGAGTTCGTTCAAAACTTCCCTATCAAGCTTAAGGAAGAAGGTCTCTCTATTCAATCATGGAGCCCTGCCTTGCGAGGACGGAGAGTGAACTTCCGCTTTGAAATTTGTTTGGATGTGTTTGGCGTTCCACCTCAAGGATGGCGGAAGTCAGACATTAAACAAGCGGTTAGCTCTTTCGGGTACTACGTCAATCATGAATCTCCGGTGTCTCACCGGTCACTACAAGTCCTGCGGGATACTGTGGTGGTTCATACGCTGAAAGTGGTCCCGATTTACTTAACTTGGGTTATAGACGGCGTAGCCCACCCCTTGCCTATTAATGTCATGCAGTGGACTGACTTTCAGCCGGCGGAAGGATCTGGAAATGACTCATCATCTATGGACACAACATCGGGGGAAAAGAGTTCCGAAGAAGAGAATGGATCGACTGAGTTGGCGCGAGCTAGATCTACCGGGTCTTGTTCGTTTAGTTCTGAAGAAGACTCTTTTGATGATGAGATTAGGCCGCCAAACCCCTAGCCGTTCAAGAACATGACCACCGATACCATCTTCATGAGCGAAGCATTCGTATGAGACAGAATTGTGGAAATTGAGTGCCCATTGAAGCGAGCTAGATTGTCGGAAGAAGTTGAGAAAGCTAAAGAAAGAAGCATAGAGACAATGAAGGATCTCATTAGCTACGAAGAAGACAGAAAAATAAGAGTAGCAACGGAGTTCATCGCCATGAATTCCGATCACCTAACTGAGCAGGCACCTCTGGCCTTAGTGGAGGATGATGTGGCAACGGCGGACGATATGGCAAGGGACTCTCGTGACTCAGAAGCTAAGATGGTAGCAGAGCGTGATGTGGTTTTCGCAGTCCTGGATGATGTGGAAAATACTGAACCTGGAGACTGCATGGGGGGGAATTTGGGGGAAGCGAAGCATCTAACATCAAATCTGCCCAATATAGAAGTTTCAAATTTGTACCAGGAATCAACTCCTGTAATCGCGCTTAAAGAGAAAGACAATATAGCAGTTATGGGAATAGATAATGCCTCATTTAAGGAGACAGAGGCAGAAAAGGAGAATGATGATTGGGCAGAGGGCCTCTCTAGGAAATCAAATCTGCAGGATAATTATGAGACCACGTGCGGCGTTAACAGTCAAGACTTTATTTTTGGGGCCAAAAGGGCGAGAGAGAGCCCAGAAGAGGCTGCCTTTTTGATGGGTTTTGGGCCGCAAACAAATGGGCTCTCAAATGGGTCCAGCGATGTAAAGAAAATGGAATCCAAAGAGAAGATAAAAGGAAAAAAAGCCCATACGAATTCTCAGGCGCAGTGAAGGCTTGCCAACCAGAAGAAACGAGAGAGTTAGGAATGCCACTGAGGTCCATGTGGATTCCATTACCAAAGCTGCAGCTTTAAAGAAGAAGAAGATGGATTTAGGCTCATCTAGCTCGCAAATGCAAGGCATCGTTAAGTCTCTTGTGCAAGAAGAAATTAATGCAAAATCACTCCCCAACCAGAAAATTGTAGGCGTGTTAGAAGACTGTCGAGTGTCTCTTGATGAAGAGGGGTTACTTGCGCTGGAGAAAAGCTTAGAGAAAGAAGGATGTGAGTTGGAGGACCTAGAGGTCCCTACAGTAATGTAGGTAGTCCTTGTGGTGCGAACCGTGAGGCTTAAATGCGTTCTGGTTGAGTTATTGTTTTCTAATGTCATCTTCTTTCTATTCTAGCAATTTTTCAGTTTTAAGTTGGAATGTAAGGGGATTAGGGGATGATGACAAGTGTAGTTTAATTAAAGAAGGTGTTAGAGAGGCAAATTGTGATGTGATTACGTTTCAAGAAACTAAATGGAATACCGGTTCTGTTTTTCTATTGAGAAAGGTGTGTCCGCCATCTTACTTTCAATCAGAATTTAAACATTCTGACGGATCAAAAGGGGGGATCTTAATCGCCTGGAAAAATTCTTTTGATTTCATTTCAACATATCATACAGCTCACACTATTACAGTAGTGCTTAAAGCCTCGAGAGACAACTCTGTCTTGCGAATTACCTCCGTTTATGGGCCTACTTCGGAGAATGAAAAGATCGTTTTCTTACTTGAAATGGATGAAATTAAAGATCAACATGAGGGAATTCCCTCAATTGTGCTTGGAGATTTCAACTTGGTTCGATCTCTTAATGAGCGATCAAATGGGAGGGGTAATGTAGACTTATGTATGGAATTTAATGATGCGATTAATCGGTGGGAAATGGTGAAAATTCCGCTGGAAGGGCGGCGATTCACTTGGTCGAATGGTCGACCGGAACCGTTTCAATCTAAAATCGACCGAGTCTTCCTGGTTCCTGGTTGGCTCGACGTTTTTGCTAAGATCTCCTTGAAACCGTTGTGTACTTCTACCTCGGATCATGTGCCGCTAAAACTTTCTTTTGACTTGGGGAAGAATGTTCGAAAGATTTGGCGTTTTAAAAATAGCTGGCTATCTCACCCGGATTCAGAAAAAATCGTTAAGGATTCGTGGGGAAACACTCTTCTTAGTCCAGACCCCGGGATCAATTTGATGTTAAAAGCAAAGAAAATAATCATAAGCTTACATAATTGGCACACGAACAGACGGAGATGCAGTGAATCAAAGGAAAAGATTTCAAACTGCAAGAGAGTGATCGAACTATTGGATACGGCAGAAGAGCAGCGGTTCTTGTCGTTCCTTGAAAGAAAATTACATATAGCTTGCAAGATCGCTTTACGAGACTCCGTGTCAGCTCAAGAGGCGAAATGGAGGCAGAGAGCCCACTGTCTTTGGTTGAAGGAAGGGGATGAAAATACTCGTTTCTTTCATTCTTTTGCATCGAATAGAAGGAGAAAAAAAATTCAACAAGTGAAGTCCTAGTAGATGACAGAACGGTCTCCGAAGAAACTGAGTTGAGAGAAGTGTTTCTTCATCACTTCAGAGAGAATACTGGAACCGAAAGTTCCTTGGTTGGGAATTTTGAGCTTACTAACTTATTTTCTAATGTTTCACAGGGTCTGTCAAATTTAGCGGATGCCTTCATCGAGGAAGAGATTCAAAAAGTGGTCCTCAACGCACCTAACCAGAAGGCAACGGGTCCAGATGGCTTGTCGAACGAGTTCTGGAAAACCTACTGGCAAATTGTAAGGGTCGATCTCGTGAATTTCTTCATGGCGTTTTGCAACAGGAAAGCAGATTTGGTGAAAATAAACGTAGCGGATATCGTCCTACTCCTAAAAATCGACGTTCCTGTGGGGCCAAGCGACTACCGGCCCATCAGTATTATCTCAAGCCCCATTAAAATGTTGACAAAGCTACTAGCCAACCGACTCGTCAACTTTTTACCGGGTTTGGTTTCTGAATTCCAATCCGGTTTTATCCAAAGCAGATCCATTTCAGAATCGTTCGCCTCAGTTAGAGAAATGCTCCACTTGTTCCACTCTACATCGGACCCCTCCTTCCTGTTCAAGGCCGATTTCTCGAAGGCCTTCGACACCCTAAGCTGGAAATTCATTCTTAAAATGCTAAAAGCGCGTGGCTTCCCGTCAATTTGGCTTTCCTGGATGAACTCTCTCTTCATCACTTCTAGGTCAGCCGTTATGATCAATGGAGTGCGTACACCTTGGTTTCGCCATAAACGTGGGGTTAGGCAAGGCGACTCTTTATCGCCTCTCCTATTCGTCCTGGCGACGGATGCTTTGCAGCGTATGATGCTCGCTTCTTTCCCTCTCTCTCATAACATTGTGGCCTCAAACGCTCTCACCTTCTAATACGTCGATGATACGATTTTTTTGGTTAAATTCGAGGAAGATAAACTTCGCAGTTTCAGAATCTTAGTTCAGCTCTTCTCCCTTATTTCGGGATTGAAAATCAATTGGAATAAAAGCGCCGTTATCCCGATTATGTTGTCAGAGATGCAGTTGAACATAACTGCTACAACTTTCAGTTGCGACATGGGCGAGCTGCCAATGCAATACCTGGGATTGCCTCCATCGCTTAAAAAGCCTCCGAAAAGCGCTTACATGCCTCTAGTTTCAAAATTCTCAAAGAGGTTAGCGGGTTGGAAGGGTCATTTTTTGTCAATCAGGGGCCGAATTCAGTTAGCCAAGGCAGTCTTATCGGCTCTGCCTACCTATTTCATGGCTTGCTTCAAATTACCCCAATGGGTGATCAATCAATTAGAGGGGATTCAACGGGGTTTTATATTGGGGGGGGGGGAGGGGGGGGGGGGGGAAGACCATGGTTACCATCTAGCAAATTGGGGGCTCATGTGTACTCCGAAGGCTAACGGAGGACTCGGCATTCGCAACATGAGGCTGCAAAATACAAGCCTGTTGATGAAATGGTGGTGGACTTACTTCTCCTCTAGTAATTCCATTTGGCGTATGATATGTTCTGGAAAATACGGGGACACTTGCTTCCCTCTATCTAGAATATCTCGTTCAAGGCAATCCTTTTTTTGGCGCGACCTTTTAGCAATACTACCGCTGTTTATCCAATTGTCTCATAATAACGTGGGGGATGGAGTCCAAACTAGTTTCTGACATCAATGTTGGATCGAAGAGATTCCGCTGCGAAAACTCTTTCCTTCCTTGTTCTCTTTCATTGAACTTAAACGTATCTCGGTTAGCAGGGCGAAGAAAGATGATGGATGGGAACTTGGGATACCTTATAATCTCTTCTCTAAGGCTGAATTCGAGCTTCTTCAATTAGATGATTTATTGAATACAGTTGCTCTCTCTCCTACCTCAGACTCTATCTCCTTCTTGGGAAGAAATGGGGGGAAATTCGAGGTCAGCAGACTATATACCCTACTAGCTAACTTCGGAATTAAAGTCCACTCGATCGAGAAGCTGTGGAAACTCAAGCTGCCCGCGAAGATCAAATTTGTTATTTGGCTGATACTCCACGATAAGATCCTGTCAAAAGAGAATCTCATGAAAAAAGGGGGAGACACAAACGGGATCTGTGTATGTTGTAACATTGGAACGATTGAATCAACAAGGCATCTTTTTTCCAATGTAATTTTTCCACTCAAGTTTGGCAGAAGGTGTTCGCTGAATGGTCATGTGTTGGCCCCGACTCTCAATCAATCCAAGAAGAATGGGATTTTTCCCCTCAGAGGTTGAATAAAGAAGAAAGGAAGCAGTGGATGATCTGGAAGACATGGGGTTGTTGGGAAATTTGGATCTCTAGAAATTCTTACATTTTCCAGGGCTCAAGGTTGAATGTCGATGAATGTTTCTGGAGAATTAAGTGTAATGTCAACTCGTGGTTGCGAAGTAATATAGCTTTGCTTAGTTAGTTAGTTAGTTTACAGTAGCTATTTCGATATTTTCTTCTGCGTTTTTGTAACTTTCAGTGGGTGGTGTTGTAGTTGTTCCAGACTACACAAAAATGCAGGCCTGACTTTGTAAATAAAGGTTGGTTTCAATGAATTTGACTCAAGGTCCCCAAAGGGGTATCCTTGCTTCCTTCCAAAAAAAAAAAGTCTTGAAATACCTTAAAGCTAGAGTTTTCTTTCCACTATATAAATAGGATCGCGATTCTCATTGTGGATCAAGCTCAAGCCAGAAACTAAGTTATCTCAAATATAGTGTAATGATGTAGTAGATAGTTAAATTTTCGATAGTTAAATAGAAGAGTGTAATACGAAGTAGATTCAAGAAATTATGCGGCAACAACTACATAGATTGGAATACCTACAACGGGGAGTTATTTAATGCTAGAAAGGACATGCATATAATTATGATCTCAATAGAAGAAGAGATGCTTTACTAAATTAAAGAAAAATTTATTCTCCAAAACCTGCTTGAGACACTCTTGCAACACGTTATTCTCCAAGAAAAAATATGTCCACTTCCAACGACTTCGAAAAAAGCCCATGGAAATATCACAATAGAGAATGACGTACAAGTATTTCACGATGGTAAAGTGCATCTCTAGCGAGATGCACAAATTGGCCATAATTAAATAGAAGATCAAAGAGCAATTATATGAGAAGAATAACTACATTAATGGTGTGAAACCAGAGTAGAGCTATTTTATGGCTGCTATCCAGGAATTATAAACTCCACCAACAGCATGGCTAGAACGAAACGTATGTTCGTTGATCAAGAGGCTTTGACCAAGAAAGTTGAAGCATCGTCAAAACAACAAGATGACGCATTGTCTTACCATTGAAGGAAGTGTAGATAAAAAAAGACCAAAGGTCGAGAACGATACTAGGCAGGCCTAGCAAGAGAAAGTGGGCGAAATGAGGGTATTGTGTTTAGGACTGTACTAACGTTTAGTTTCCAAGTGGGTTTTGGATAGATTCCCAATTTTATGTAGTTCTCAAAAGTTTTAAATTATGATTAAGAGAAAGATTTTGAATTTTTCGCTTCTGATTAAGTGTAGCTTATGTCTTGTAGATATATTAGAGTTTGAGTAATCAAATTCAAAATAATTTTATCGGGTTAATTTTTTTCTTTAATATTACGGTTTCATTAACATAGAGATGTTTGAGCTCTTCAATATCATGATGTTTAGACATGTTGTGTTTTCTTAATTTTATTGGGCTCTTTAAAATCACATGTTCATTTAATATACATATATATACTGCAGTTTTATTAAGAAAACTCAGCGGCTTAACATGTTGACCCACCGGTCCGACCGGTGAATCAGTGACTCGAGACTCATTCGGGTCAATATCCGGTCCGGTTCTGATAACATAGCTCAAAAATATTATTTATCGATAAAATACAATTAATTAAATGCTATGTATTACACCCCGGATCTATTTTTGGCCCGAGATATAACGGCCGTATACCCTCAAATTATATTAAGGATATACGACTCTAAAATCGTATTAAAGCAGCGAAAAATAAAAGAATTAAGTATCTATATATTATAAAAATCAAGTATCTATAAATATTTATTACATTAAATCTCTCGAAATTATGACGTCGCTCAACCCGATACCCCCCCTAATAACTGAACCTGAAATCTGAGGAAAGGGAAAGGGGGTGAGTCGAAACTCAATAAGGGTATGTTTCGCATACGTTAAAAATAATATTAATTTTAGTAAATAAATATTTGAATAAATTGTAATAAATATAAATATATTTAAAATCCTTTTATATTGGGATATCGATTTTTTATTCCACTTTCACGCACACATATTAGATCATGCTACATGGCATCGAGTACGCGCAGAGATACAAGTCTTTCCGAGCTCGTTATTTGGTGATTCGGCGGCCCTAGCTTCCACCTACTAAGTACGGCCTATCACCTATCACAAATCAGCGGCCTTGGCTTCCACCTACCAAATACCAGTGACCTTAACTATATTTCACTTATAACACAAATCAAATCTTATCCCATAAATATATATTTCTCAAAATATTTTATATAAACCATAAAATATTTTATATTTTCTCAAAACTATTATATATTATTCACAAATATTCTATTTTCATAAATAATAAAATATTTATTACGAGCAATATCATCTCTAATAAAATATTATATATATATATATATATATATATATATATATATATATATATATATATATATCAAAATATTTTAAAAATCATAAACGTATTTGAGAGCATAAATCCTTACCACGAATGAATACGACATAACTAACCGACGATTCGAAACTTCCGATCATAGCTATCCTCTTGAATGAAATTGCATCATCACTACCAATATCTCATATTCTTCTTGTTGGGGCTGGAATTGTTTATTTGTTCTATTGGAGAAATTAGAGTGGAAGAGAGTGGGAGATAGGTATCAAAATCAAGTCAAAATCTTGATTAGAGAGAAACAAAAGATAGAGAAGAGGGAAACAAAAGGACAAAATAATAAAGAGAATGAAAGGAGAGAATAAGGAGTAGAGGTGATTATATACATCTCCTACTTGTATTATTTCATTTTATAATCTTATCTTATTTTCTACTTGCATCTCTTCATTTTATAATATTATCTTATCTCTTACTTGCACACATTCATTTTATAATCTTATCTTATCAGTTATCTCCTACTTGCACCCATTCATTTTATACTCTTTTTATTTTATTTATTTATTTTATTATACGCTCTTTGAAAACATAACTACATAACTTTTCATATATAACTTGCACACAACCTTTCACATATAACTACATGTAACTAATTAATTAAATATTAATTTTATTATTTTAACAAAAACTAATTTTTAATATTTGTAATTTAGCCCCTAACTTCTAAACTATTACGAAAATATCCTTAATAAAATTCGGGTTATAACACTATGAACAACAATACATTAATATATATTGAAAGTTGAATCTTGAGTTTTCTTTATAATTTATTTTAAAAAAAAGGAGCAACTGAAAGAATTTTTATTTAAAATAGTATTGATGTGAAAAATAATTCATTAAATAATATTGTTTTGATTGTTCTGCTAAGGATCCTGGCGGAACATGCCTGGGCCATTTAGCAGCCTTAAATAATCTTAATTAGGAAAAAGAAATCTTGTTCCGTCATGCCTTTGACGGAACATGCTAAAATTTTAATTTTCAACGTTAAATGCAAATTGAGCAAAAAAATTAACTAAAAAATAAAATCATATTCCGTCAAGCCTTCTGGCGGAACAGCCAATTTTATATTCTTGTTGCCCCTAAACAGTCATGAAAAATTTAGCAAAAAAAAATTAAAAAATATATAAAAAAAAGAAATCATTGTTCTGCCCCACTATTTGGCGGAACAGTGTTATATTTTTTTTTTGTAAAATCTCCTTACTAATTATCAGTTAACACTGAAAATTAAAATTTTAACCTATTCCGTCAAAGAGCTTGGCGGAACAGTGTTTTTAACTTAATTAAGATTTTTTTAAAGAAAATTAAAAAAATATACCATGTTCCGTCAGAATCCTTGACGGAGCAGCTTCCGTTCCGCCAAAAAGACTGGCGGAAATGTTAGTTTCTTAATTATTTTCAAAATGATGTTATTTGTTGAATTATTTTTTTAATTATTTTCAAAATGATGTTATTTGTTGAATTATTTTTTTAACCGATGCTATTTTTAAAAAAAACAGTTCCACCTAAACCCCTCTAGTAGTGTGAATCAAAGATTAGATATCATCTTGATCTCACACGAAATTATGTGTCTGAACTTACAATATAATCCTTTGAATGGAAAGCTTATCTTATAAATTTAAATAAAAATAAAAAAATAACCTCGTTTTCTCTTGCTGCCCTTTACTTTCTTCTCGAGGACATCATAGGTGAAATTGTCTACCACGTCCTCCGCATCATACACCGAGGATTTGAGGTTGTGGAGCCACTCTTGCAGCGGACCATTGTTCAATTCGATTTGCTCGGCTATACCGATCGTAGATTCTATCTCATTTAGTGCTTGTTTCAGATCTTCCAAATTTGATATGATTTTTTTTTGGCAGTTTATCTTGTATTTGGCATTTTCATTAAGCAGATCTGCTACCTTCGAGATGAGCACACTCACAAACCAGCCTGCTACCAAGAGCCCGACGGCCATTTTTCACTGGTACACACTCACACACAGATAGAGAGAGAGAGAGAGAGAGAGAGAGAGAGAGAGAGCGGGGTTCAGATCGGAATCTATATAGAGAACTAGATATTTGACGTCCAACTACTTACTGAGATTGATTCATCTAAGGATATATTAGACTAATCGGATGAGATGCTGTGGATCTGAGGTACAGAATCCACAGTGCACAAAATTATAATAAACTCGTCTCACTATTTTCACACATGAGTATGTCAACAGAAAATTTAGTGCATGCACTTACCTACTTCACATGATAATTTGATTGTAGAAGACTTCGTGTGTCAAGGCAAAGACTATAAGGACTTACATCATTAAAATAAGACCTACAGATCGATCTACTATAAATCCTCAACAACTATGAATAATTGTGAGGATAACTGGAAGAATATGAATCTAGAGATAATAATTATGTGAGAAAGAAAGAAAGAATTAATGGAGAATTTTATTCATTGAATTGGATATGATTACAATAGCTATAGGTCTCTTTATATAGGAGAGAGCCATACTAATTATCAAAATACATTGTCTAAATTAAAGATACAATTTCCTAAAATACAATACAAGAATAGAAACAATCCACCTCCTTCCATTGTCTAAATATTCTCCAAATATTTATTTCTATAGCCTACACAATACCAAATAAGAAATATATAATTGAGAGATTTAGAGTCATGCAGAACAATCTTCACCTTGACTCAAAATCTCACTCATAACTCAAAAGTCGTACTAGCAACAAATACCAAAACGAGCTCCGCACAATAACTGAACTTTGCTGACAGCAAAGGCTTTGTGAGCATATCTGTTAGATTATTGGCAGTATTAAGCTTCTTAATCTTCACTATCTTCTTCTTGGTGACTTGTCGAGCAAAATAAAACCTAACATCAATGTACTTGCTTCTCTCATGATGCATCTGATCCTTCGCCAAGTGAATCGCACTCTGATTATCACAATAGATTGACGTAGGACCACCAAATGTCGAGATTTCTCCAAGCAAGCCTTTAAGCAAAATTGCCTCCTTAGCGCCTTCGGTAATCGCCATGTATTCAGCTTCTGTGCTAGATAGAGAAATGGTGGATTGCAGAGTAGCCTTCCAACTAATAGCACATCCGCCTAAGGTGAAGACATAACTGGTCAAAGATCGTCTCTTATCAAAATCACCCATAAAGTCCGAGTCAACATAACCCGTCAGCTCCTCATCGCTCCTCCCAAACTCCAAACGAGCATATGCGGTTCCCTTTAAATAAAGAAAAATCCACTTATCTGCCTCCCAGTGTTCTCTTCCGGGACATGACAAATAGCGACTCACCACACTAACGGCATGAGCAATGTCAGGTCTAGTGCAAACCATCAAATACATCATACTACCAACCGCACTAGAATATGGAACTCGTGACATGTAGCTCTTCTCCTTCTCGGTCTTCGGACTCAATTGTTTCGGCAGTCTGAATTTGGTCGCAAGAGGGGTAGAAACCGGTTTCACCTCATTCATATTAAACCGATCCAACACTTTCTCAACAAAATCCCTTTGTGAGAGATACAGTTTTCCGTTCGGCCTATCTCTAGTGATCTCCATTCCGAGGATCCTCTTGGCAGCCCCTAAATCTTTCATCTCAAATTCATAACTTAACTGACTCTTCACCCTTCTAATCTCCTCCTTATTCGATGTCGCGATTAACATGTCATCCACATAAAGAAATAGATACATAAAAGTCTCATCCGATAACTTCTTGAAGTACACACAACTATCATAATTGGATCTACAAAATCCAATACTCTCCATAAAGGAATAAAACCTCGTATACCACTGCCTTGGAGACTACTTTAAGCCATACAGTGACTTCTTTAATAAACACACGTGGTTCTCCAGATCGAAAACTTCATATCCTTCAGGTTGTTGCATGTAAATCATCTCCTCCGGGTCACCATGCAAAAATACAGTCTTCACATCTAACTGCTCCAGCTCCAAATTTATCGTAGCAACCAACGAAAGTAAAACTCGAATAGAAGTATACTTAACCACCGGTGAGAATACCTCATTGAAATTCACACCTTCAACTTGACTATAGCCCTTAGTCACCAGTCTCGCCTTGTACCGAATGCCGGTTGTGTCATCCTTCTTCTTGAACAACCACTTGCAACCCACAACTTTCTGCCCTTTAGGCAGCTTAAGAAGCGTCCAAATCCCGTTCTTTTGAAGAGATTCGATCTCCTTCTCCATAGCGACAGCCCACTTTGCTGCTTCACATGAGTCCATTGTCTCCTTAAAAGTCGAGGGTTAACCAAACTCCACTTCTTCGGCCACTGCCAAACAATACGCAAAATCAGAGTGTTCATACCTCGTAGGCGGTCTAATGGTCCTTCTAACCCCATCCCTTGCTAAAGCATAAGATCGTTGCGTCTGCTGACTCTCCTTGTCTGACACATCATCACTGTGAGAATCTTCATCGTACTCCAAGTTAGGCGAAGTTACTTGGCTTTGTTGATCCGGAATTTCAAGCTCCACCTTCCTCACAACCGTCTCATCCTCCTTAATAGACGATTCAGACGCCTTCGCCCGCAACATAACCGACTCATCGAAAGTCACATCTCTCGAAATGATGAGCTAAGGAGCCTTCGATCCAGACACCACAAACGATACCCCTTCACACCTGAAGCGTATCCAAAAAAAATGCACTTCTTCGCCCTAGGCTCCAACTTCCCTTCATTTGCATGCGCATAAGCCGGGCATCCAAACACCCGCAATATCGAGTAATCCACTGGTTTACCCAACCAAACTTCTTCTGGTGTCTTGCACTCAATGGACGTGTTCGGAGAGCGGTTGACCAACCAACAAGCAGTATTAATGGCTTCTGCCCAGAACTCCTTGCCTAAACCCGCATTAGAAAGCATACACCGAGCCTTCTCGAGAAGCGTCTGATTCATCCGTTCGGCCACGTCATTCTGCTGTGGAGTACCAACAATTGTTCGATGTCGAACAATTCCTTCATTCTTACAAAATTCATTAAACTCCTTACTACAAAATTCCAGACCGTTATCGGTCCTCAATCTCTTAATTTTCTTTTCCGTTTGGTTCTCCATAAGTGTCTTCCATTGCTTAAAGGCGACAAACACTTGACTCTTTCCTTTAAGAAATAAAACCAAATATTTTTCGAATAATCATCAATAAACGAGAGCATATAACGAGAACCGTTACCTTTCGACGGATCACGAGATGGTCTCCACAAATCCGAGTGGATGTAATCCAAAGTTCCCTTCGTGCGATGAACGGCTGTACTGAACCTGAGTCTCTTCTGTTTGCCAAAAATACAATCTTCACAAAACTCCAACTTGCCGGTACTCTGACCGCACAATAGATCTCTTTTGCTCAAGATCGTCATTCCGCGTTCACTCATATGCCCCAACCTCTATGCCACAACTTGGTATTATCCGAACCTGAGGTAGAGTTAACGACAGCGATTGAGCCCGAAACTGTGCTACCTTTTAGAAAATATAGCGTACCGATTCTTCTAGCCTTCATCACCGTAAGAGCCCCTCTAGAAAGGACTCCATCTTCACTTTGGAACTTGCAACCGAGATCTTCAAGAGCGCCTAATGAGATCAACTTTTTCTTCAAGTCGGGTATGTGCTTAACGACCATCACTGTACGGATAACCCCGTCATGCATTTTGATCCTCACTGTCCCAACACCTGCAACACTACAGAGATGATCATCTCCCAAATGAACACCTCCACTAGATGCCTCATATGTGGTAAATCGCTCTCGATTCGGGGTCATGTGCTGTGAAGCCCCTGTATCCATGACCCAATTCTTCTCAAAATTCTCCTTTCCATTTACCACAAAAAGTACCTCATCATTACCGGATTCAGCCATATTAGCTTCTTCCGATTGAACATCTTTCCGATTCGCTTTCTGTTTGTTTTGGAACTTGTAACAGCTAGCCTGAAAGTGTCTTCTCTTCCCGCAAAAGTAGCATGTAATGTCCTTGTGCTTGAATCTCGAACGGGTCTTCTCCGAATTCGGGTTTCTCTCCTTTTGACTTTCTCTCTCCACGAACAACCCAACATCTTGACGATTATTCTCGGCTATAGACAAATCATTGTCGATGTCGGACTTGACCATCAAATTGCTCTTCACATCCTCAAGCGTAAGCGCCTCTCTACTATGAAACATGGTCTCCTTAAATCCTTTATATGACGTCGGTAACAAGCACAACAGTACCATGGCTTTATCCTCATCTTGCATCTTAATACCGATATTCTCCATGTCATTAAGAATAGCGGTATATTCAGAAATATGGATTTTAATGGGTGTACCTTCTGCCATCTTCAAGGAGTGGAACCGTTGCTTCAAACGTAACCGGTTGGTAACCGATTTCTACATGTAGATGTCTTCGAGTTTCTTCCACGCGCCGGCTGTTGTAGTCTCTGTGAGGATTTCTTGAAGAGTCGAGTTGCTCAAACACAATTGTATCGTGGAGAGAGCTCTATCATCCATCATCTTGAAGGAATTATACCCTACGCCAAAGTGTTGGACTAGAGATTAGATTATGAGAAACATGTTTATTCAATTCATATATGAATGAGTGTATGGGTGACTAATATATTCACATATATTAGATCGACCATGAATGACACTTCGGGTTCACGTCATCAGAATACGTGATTCTGGTAGTAGAACTGTGAACCAACGAATGACATTCTAAACTGTCCCTAGTGATATGTGGGATGTCTATAGAGATAAACATATTTCAGGTAAGAAGCTACATATCTACACTAGTATATTCGTAGACTGGATGATCATGTTCTGCTAATCATGGATATAGGGATATCAAGTCTGGAATATAGGCACGTGTTAGAGAACACGTACTGGACTGACCACACTATGATAATATGCATGGTATATATCATTAGTGATTCTCATATGAATAGTGTGCTTGTTCCTACGACCTGAGGTCATCATGGATTCATGTATGAGGAACTGTATACTTTAATATGATCTTACGTCATCCGTAACGGGATGATCATTAGGGTCATCATTAGTTATGCACTGAATCATGACAAGGAATGTGAGTGACCAAGATGGGATTTGTTCCTCTCGTTAAGAGGGAGATATCTCTGGGCCCCCTGATGACCTAGGACTGAAGGAAATGCATGGTCATGCTCAAAATGCATTAACATGTGTTGTTAATATCATTTTGTATTTGTTCAGTCTAATTCTCGATCAGGAAAGAGACTTTGATCAAACTCAAGGATGACATACTTCCATGCCTTGTGATCAAGATATATATCATAGAACAAAAGTAATAATCAAATGTCTATTCAGATAGGTTTATGATCGCTGATCATTTCATTTAACATGGGTAGTCATGACACCAGTCTAGAGGTTACTCATGACTTACGATCTTTGGAAGATCGTTGCCAGCGTTAAATGGAACCTACACGGTCACACATAGAACAATGTCTAGTCGGGAAGGAAATGCTCTTAAATGGTTATACAATGATGTACAAATAGGTGAAGGAAATAATCGATCATTGGATGATTGATTTGAATGATTGTGCAAAAAAATTAGCATAGTTCCGTTGGCAACAGAACTCAGCCAATCTCTCGACAGCCAAGTTTTCAGATTAGGAAACCCTATTCCATTGGCAAGGGAATAGGTCCGTTAGGAACAGATAAGCGCTGTAATTAGGGTTTTAGTTATGGTAACTAAGCAATCATTCGTCTCCCTCTCTAGTATAAATAAAGGGGCAGTCCCCCTCTATTAGACGCACATTACAGAACCTCCAGGCTGCCGTAATACAGAGAGAAAGAGAGAGAGCCTCCTGAAAGCATTTCCGGACTCGTCTAGCCGAGTCCGGTTATTCCGACGATTCGAAGTTCGACGTGGATACGAGTAGAGGTCTTCTGCTTTGAAGACTAGCGAGCGATCAGTTTCTTTACCCTAGGAGAAGTAAGGAGTTCGTTCGAGTCAAGCTTTAGGAGCACGAAGGAGAAGGAAGCAAGACGGAAGTTCATTCAGACCTACATCCGCTTCTCTCTCCCGGATCAGGAAGATCCGAGGTATAATTAATAGCATAATCTCGTACTTTTATTTTCTCTACGATGATCCTAGGGAGGGTTGAACCCGTAGGTTCCGCTGCGCATGTAACGTACATGGCTACGGGTTCTCCAACACATCTCCCACTCAGTCTTTTTAGCTTCATCCTTCACATCCGCCGGTTTCCCAAAAATGGCGGTTTTCACACCTTAATTCAATAATATAGTCTTAATCTGCACTTGCCAAAGTACGAAACTCGTTGTGCCATCATATTTCTCGATATCGAATTTGTTTGACATAACCGCACTTGAATTCATGACGATACAACTCGGTTTGTGATTGTCTTGCGGAAGCAAAGAGATGATAGTTACTTGGCTCTGGTACCAATTTGTTAGAATAATTGGAAGAATATGGATCTAGAGAGAATAATTGTATGAGAAAGAAAGAGAGAATTAATGAAGAATTTTATTCATTGAATTGAATACGATTACAATAGCTACATGTTTCTTTATATAGGAGAGAGTCATACTAATTATCAAAATATATTGTCTAAATTAAATATACAAGTACCTAAAATATAATGTAATGATGAAAACAATCTATCTCCTTCTATTGTCTAAATATTCTCCAAATATTTATTTATATAGACTACGCAATACCAAATAGAAAATATATAATTGAGGGATTTATAATCATAAGTAACAATTTTCACACGTGAGTATGTCAACAGAAAATTTAGTGCATGCACTTACCTACTTCACATGATAATTTGATTGTAGAAGACTTACCTACTTCACATGATAATTTGATGGTAGAAGACTTCGTGTGCCAAGGCAAAGACTATAAGGACTTATATCATTAAAATAAGACAGACTACAGATCGATCTACTATAAATCCTCAACAGCTATGAACACATCTGGTCAAATAGTGGCAGCCAATGCAGGCTCTCCAGGATTAGATTAAATTTTAACTGGTTATATTGAATCGGTTAATTTGACCATAATCACGTTGTTTCCGGTTTTAGGTGGGAATAGTATAGAAGTGCATAATAGTGGAATAAAAATATTAATTTATCGCATTGTTAATATTAATAATATTAATGTGGAATAAACACAATTCTGCCAAAAAATTAGTAAAATATCTTATTATTCCACTAATCTATGTTTTCTAAGATACTTCAAATAAAATGAAACAGCCCAATATCCTCAATTCACAATTTTACATAGCTGTTGATCTTATTTCAATCAAATCACTCAACTTTCATTGGATTGTCACAATCACTATTTTCTTTTGTAGATTTGGTATCAAACGATAATCAATTTCTATATTGCGTTCAGTTTTTTTATAATATTTCTAAAGTAAGAAAGATTAGAAAATCGGTAAAATACCTTTTTCAAGTAATTGTTCTCTGTATTTGTTCTTTAGTTCAAAAGCTCCTTGCCATCAAGTAAACAAGTAATTGAAAAACCTTCCTTCAAAAAAAAAAAGAAAAACCTCCTTGTGCGAGTCAATGCATTTCAAAGCAACTACTACATATTGCATTACGAAACTTCTCTGTATGACTATATTCCTTTAATGCATGAGTAAACTCGTTTCATTAATTTCATATTAATACGAACTCATTTCATCAGCTTGGGAACTGCACATCTCATTAGAAGACTTTGTGGGTAGACTAATTAGATAACATGCAATTATTTGGGGTTAGAACTCCATGCGGCTATTGTGGACTTATAACTTGTGCAATGAAGTACTGATAGAATTCCATAGTGCACAAATTATGACAAATTGAGGGAGAATTTAAAATGAGGATTATATCATAGGTCAGGTCATTAACATTACACTGCCGAAAATATTAAAATGGGGATTAAGATCTTTTTATCCACATCAAACTGTATAGCTTTAATTAACTTAAAACAACCGAAAATTTTATTTAGTTCGTGCTCGTACTATTTACAAACTTGACGTGACAATAAAAGACTCTGGATATTGTCTCAAAATATAAAAAATAAAAGACTTGTGGGCAGACTTGACTAGCAGACAAGACTGACAGAACTAAATTAATGAATTTTATCAACAACTCTGAATTGTTCTTGTCAAATTAGATGGGTTAATTTGACTGTAATCACATAAATCACTAAACTTTCGTTTGCATCTAATGTCATTATTTATTAGAATTTTGATAATAAAATCGGTCCATCAAAGAATATTTAGGGCTTGTTTGGATGGCCAGTAATTTGTAGGTATTTTCTAAGATAGGAAAAAATTCTAGAGTTTTAAATATACAAATTTGGATGGAGTTTAGGAATTTTAAGGGAAAATTTAATTTAGAAATTTTTAGGGAAATTTTGTATAGAAAAAAAGAGAAGAATGAAAACTTAACTTTTTGGTAAGTTTTTTTCTAAGAATTTTTATATTATATTATATCATATCATGTCATATTATAGAAAACTCATATAAACACATTTTCTCCAAATTTACTAATTTACATTCAAACACATCATTTTTTTTATACATCCTAGAATTTATAATTCTCTAGTATTTGAATTTTGCAAATCCTAATTCCTAGAAATATCCTCATCCTTTGCAGAATTTTGATATCACCGGGCCAATATATTGATAGTATACAGATGTCGAGCTTTAGTTTATTTGCTCAATTAAATGTCTTTTACATTTAACTATGTTTTTTTTTAATTATACATTTAACTATGTTTTATTAATAATAATATTTTTTTGCTAAACCTTTCATGGGAAATCACGATGCCTTACTAAGTCTGAATCTCTGTTCTTTTTTTAAAAAAATATCTGAACTTCTCTGTTTATGAAAAAAATAAAAAGAAAGAGAAATGCTTTCCCTTTGTAAACTATTAGTGAATAAATTAAACTACACTAAAATAAAATAAAATAAAATAAAACAAAATAAGACAAGACAAGACAATACCATACAAAGAAATGCCCTGAACCAAAGTTTTATGTATATTACTTATATTTCATACTTACAGAAATACATAGTACTCTATACAAACAAAAAACATACAAATTTCTACATTTATAAATATAATCCATACTAGTTACAAACATAAAATCATGCACTCAATGAAAAATTTTACATGAAAAATCATTTTTTCCACTGAGGCAATCTTTGTACAACAACCTACAAAGAAAAAAAAAATAGATTATATAATATTAGCTGCTTTAATTTCCAGAAATTAATTTACTATCCAACACTTGTATTGTTCTAAGTATAGTAGTTAATAAAGTTAGGTGTGTTCAAAAGTTTTTACCTGGCCAGAATTTTCTTTGTTTCCTACAATAGTTTGGCATGCTAGTCTCCAAGACTCGGGTTTCTATAAACAAATAAAAATATTAAAATCAATTCAAATTGAATATTAAAATATTTTTTAAGCAAAAAATATTAGAAATATTTGTATACCTTTTTCAAGTACTTGTTCTCTGTATTTGTTCTTTCGTTCAAAAGCTCCTTGCCATCAACAATCTGGAATATATTTTTATTATTTATTTTGTTGCCTAATAAAAGAATATACTTTTTTCTTTCTATTCTATGTCTCTCAAAAGAAAAAAAAGTAACTAAATAAATAAATAAAAGGAAAAATAAAAATAAAAACAAAATTAAGTACCTCAACAATGCAAGTGCCACAACTCCCACCGCCTCCACAATTCATCACTTTACCCTAATTATATTTCATAACATTTTTTAATCAAGCATTTCAAATTTAATGTTCATAATCATGCAATTAAACCCTAATTGAGAAGCCTCAATCATGCAATTAGGTCTAAATTAAACCCATTTAAACTTATCCAATTTCTATGTATGGCATGGCGCCTCAAAATTCCTTACTCATTTCCATTTTAACTGTGACTACAAAGAAGAAGAAAATAGAAATGTATAAAGATCTTACATAAGCAGCATAAAGCTCCATCTTATTTTCATTCATAATATTTCGGAGTAGTTTTTCACCACTAACAGCTGTAGCAGTATCAATTGGATAATTCCCGTCATCTCCAACTTTTGGCTGCAAATAATTAAAAAAAATTCGAGTCTGAGTATCAATTTAATTCCTAATTAAGCTCAAATTGCACTACAAAAGGCAAAATTACAACTCACCAACCTAAACAGTAATAATGAAAACAACAATAATCCCATTTGACAATGTGAAAAAATATGGGTTTTTATAACAAAAAACAAAGAGGAACTGACACCGATGAACTGGAGCTCGATTTGGGGTTTAGAAACCGTCTCCGACACACTCGTGGAAGCGGCGGAGGCGGAGTCGGCGGACGAACGAACGGGAAGAAAGAAGCGATTCGGCTTGAGAGAAACGAAGCGAGGATTTCTTTGACAAGGAGGAGAAGGAGAGAAGGAGAGAATCGAGCTTGTGGCCGCCATTTTCTCTCGATTTTGTTCTGAACTGTTTCGTATGAACATCCAATCATTATGATGCACAGTAAACTTAAACAGGGGTTTTAATTAAGCCACGCCATCAGTATCATGGCCCTTCTAGAATTGTGGCGGGAATGTACGGTCCCACCAGTTAAGATTACATAGATAACCCTTAATTGTTCAAATTTACAAATTCAGGTAACTTGTTCAACAAAGTTTCAAATTGGGAAATGAGAAATCACGACGGGATGCTGTAGCGATTCTGTGACGACGGATTGAAATTATATATTATTTTTTCGCTTTTCTATATACGCTATATACTATTTTTATGTTTTAAAATATATACTATTTACCAAATAAATTTTTATATACTGCTTGTTTTCAGTTTATATGTTTTTATATACTGTTTTTCATTTTTTTAAATATATATTGTTTTACCGAATGAATTTTTTATATACTGTTTGTTTTCAGTTTATATTTTTTTCAGTTTTGCTATACCGTCGCTACAGTACCGTCGCACAGTATCAGCTCCCTTTCAAATTTTGTCTCAATTTTTTGTGTAGTATATTTAGTATATCTAACCTGTTTGTTAACTATAAAGTTTGGAGAGAAATTTGAAATCTTAATTTTTTGTCTTGAGTTGGAATTTAGAAATCTGACATAGTGAAATAAATAAATAGAAAATAAGTTAGTTTTGACTATTTGAAAGTTTAGTGAGTTAGGCATGAACATTTGTCTAACAAGTACAGGTTAGTTATCTTGCTATATTAAGCAATGAAGCTTAACTTCAACTATGAAATTTTTTATAGATCAAGAAATTAAGTTCTAACTTCAAATATCTTCAAATCCATGATTAAAACCTTCATACTAGAAGATTCTAAGTACAGTACAAGTATTTCTACAGAGAATCAAATTATTCACAAGCAAGTTATGAAAATAATAATAGAAGAATTAAATGAATTGATGATATTCTGATATCCCTGAATGTAACATTTAACAATAATGATACATAAATTACAAATATGCAGAGCAATTGTACATCACAACAACAACAAACAAACACAACAAACTGAGTCGAAGAAACAAATAAAAAATTTTAAAAAATATTAAAATTTAAAAATTAAAAACAAAAATTAAAAATTAAAAATGAACTACCAAATCCCCACCTTGAAGAATGAAATAATGAGCTATGTTCCTCTGATCTCTATTTCCCCACCATCAAAGAATTTCAAATTTTGAACAAATGATTTTTTCCAAACCTTTTTATTTTTCAAAAAGGTTTGTTTTGCTTGTTCTCTCTTTTGAGCTGTACTTTCAACTTTTTACCGCCTAGTTGATATCCGTTCATCATACTTATCGCTGACTGTGCTGCCGCTTGCGTATCATAACTCACAAACCCTAAAATTAAAAAACAATAAATAAATCATTAATCATCATGTTTCATTTATTTATTTATTTTTACTAACAGTAATTGTTTATATTAGACGTATTACGGATTCTGTGCAATCAGCTAATTATGGAAGTATGTTTATTTATTTACCAAAGCATTTACTGACGCCAGTTGCCTTATCGACAAAAACCTTGGCGCTTAAAACCCTACCAAAACCCTGAAAAGCAGTCGCCAAATCTTGGTCTCCGAATTCTTGTGGTATGTGGTAAATAAACAGATTCGCCCCTGGCGGCCCTACAAAATAAAAAATAACAAATAAAAAAATAAATCATTTATTTCTTTACTACGCTAAAAACAAAAAAATTAAATTAAATTAACTAACCTTCAAGAAAATAAATAAAATAATAAATTCAATCATGTATTTCTTTAATACGCTAAAAACAAAAAAATAAAATAAAGTCAAGTACAAACCTTCAAGCTGGCTGCCAGAATTACTCGTTCCAGTCAACCCACCACCAGCCGAATTATTACCACCCACATTCACACTCAAATTATTCCCGAGCGAACTAATACCACTAATTCCATTATTCCCCAAAACAGGCGGCCTGCCACTATTCCCACCAACACTATTCCCGCTATTCCCACTACTGGGGAACTGGAGAGGATACTGGACGCCGCCGACCGGCGAGTACGGCGAGCCGAGCTGCATGGCAGTTAGGGTTTTAGGAGGGTTTTGAGCGGCGGAATCAGGGTTTAGGGTTCTGGTGTTGCTTCCTGGCGAGAATAGGTTGTTGTTGTATGCCGCTTGGTTTTGCATTGAGAGTTGGTACTGAATGTAGTTTTGCGGCTGTGAAAATTAGAAAGAAAAAGAAAATGGTGTGAGGTGATAGTTTCGTATTTTTATGTATGCCCCTAAGAAAGGGGAAAAATGTGATGGAGGCCCTGGCAGAAATGAAAATTCTGTGTATATCCTATAAACCATGGGTAATTTCAACTATACCCCCTCTTCCATTTTTTAAAATTCCTAAAATACCCTATCTATACCATACCTGATAATTTTCTCTTCTTCAGGGGTATCTGTGATATTTATCCCTTAAAACATCACATAATTGCAATCCAATTGAAAACATCGCCTACACACTCTCCTCACTCAACACAAAAACTTCCCAAAACACGCATAAATCATCATACATAATATTTCCTTTCTTCAATAGCACACACACACACACGACAATTCAACATTTCATAACCCCACACACAAAACCACCCAACAATCAATAAATCAACCAATCAACTAAACTAACATTTTAACATTTTAAAATTTCCCATAAATATATAATATTTCTTCTCTTTTCAAAGGTACAAGTGATATTTAAAGTTTTAACTTTTAAAAGGGTTGGAACGAAAGTACGCAATAATTAAACGAAGCGAAATTCTTCAAAAACCCCCTACCATTTCTATAAATTACCAAAACAAAAACCCTCACGTCTCAGATTCCTTCAAAAACTCCCTATAAAGGCAACTGAATTATTTTTTAGCGCCTATGGTGTTAACTGTTAACTTTAACATTTCTGACCTGGTAGCTGTAGCCGTTGTAAGGCGGGATGAATCCGAAAGGCGAAGCGCCGTAAACGCCAGCTGTCTGTTGGAGCGCGTCGTTTCCGCCCCCCATTTTTGAGGCTTGCGTTTGCGCCTTCTGAGCTCTTCTCGCCTGCCTCTCCTTCTCCGTGTCCGCCCACTTCACCACCAACGGCACGTTCGAACCCTAATTGTTCAAAAATGTAATTCATTGTGATTAGTTAGTTAATGGTGTGTGATATGGAGAGATTATAGATTGGGTTTTTTGTGTATTTTGGTGTGGAATTTGCTGTTGTGTTACTTGGTTTTACTTTTTGTATGTTTTGTTGGGTAATGTAGTTCCGTATCGGCCCATTTCAGTACTAACGGCACGTTCGAACCCTAATTGTTAAAACATGTAATTGATTGATTGATTAGTTAATTAGTGTGTGTGATATGGAGATTATAGATTGGGTTTTTTGTGTATTTTGGTGTGTAATTTGCTGTTGTGCTACTTGGTTTTTACTTTTTGTATGTTTTGATGGGTAATATATTTCTGTGTCGGCCCGTTTCAGTACTAACGGCACGTTCGAACCCTAATTGTTAAAAAATGTAATTAACTGATTGATTAATTAATTAGTGTGTGTGATATGGAGAGATTATAGATTGGGTTTTTTTTGTGTATTTTGGTGTGTAATTTGCTGTTATGTTACTTGGTTTTACTTTTTGTATGTTTTGATGGGTAATGTAGTTCCGTATCGGCCCATTTCAGTACCAATGGCACGTTCGAACCCTAATTGTTCAAAAATGTAATTGATTGATTGATTAGTTAATTAGTGGTGTGTGATATGGAGATTATAGATTGGGTTTTTTGTGTATTTTGGTGTGTAATTTGCTGTTGTGCTACTTGTTTTTTACTTTTTGTATGTTTTGATGGGTAATATATTTCCGTGTCAGCCCACTTCACAATGGAACGTTCGAACCCTAATTGTTCAAAAATGTAATTGATTGATTGATTAGTTGATTAATGGTGTGTAATATGGAGATTATAGATTGGGTTTTATCTTATGGAAAACAACATTTTAAAATATTTTCCGAGATGTGATGATGCATTTTAATAATTAACGGAAAAAATAACATTGGAAAAATCTATAAATGAGATTTAAAAATGAATTAAACCTCCATTCTGTGTTTGCCATTTAACGCTTCAAGAGCCGCCAAGGCTTGTTCTTTCGTTTCGAACTTCAAAAAAGCACAACCTGCTAGATAATCAAAAGAATCAAGTTACAAATTGTATATAAAACACATGAAATTAATCATTTATTATACAGAAAACGGTATATTTGGGGAATTTTTAACCTTTGCTTGTTTGTTGTGAGCCTCTAAGTATTTGCAAGTCCTTAATATTTCCGTATTTTGAGAATAAATCAGACAGCTCTTCATCAGTTACAGTCTTTGGAAGCATTCCAATGAATAACTTGTGCTCTACAAAAAAATTATAAAAAATAAATAAATAAAAAGGAAAATTGTAGAGGCTATAATTTTAATTCTCATTATTTTTTTTTTGTTTAATTGATTATAATGGAAGAAAAGAAATTTGATTTTACAAAAAATACAAACCTAATCTTTCCAGCTCACCATCAGCATATTTAACTTGCAACGGGCTAGAAGCCTGCATTGAGTCAATCAGAGCATTTTGTAATATTTTATTTCTAAAAATAGTATAGTAAATTCAGTTAAATCATTTTCATCAGAAAATAAATTTCGTAAAATCATTTCTATTCAACTTGCTATTATTAGCATGCTCAATTGTAACACAAGAGTAAATACTACTTACGGATATTTTTGCATGCAAATTAGCATAATGACAAACTAGAAGTAATAAAAGTAAAAAACCATAGATAAAAAGAGAAAAAGTTGTACTTTTTAGATACATTAGAGATTAGTATATAGCACAGTACCTAAACTTTCTTAATTTTGTAAAATTGAGCCTAGTGATTTGACTTCAATTTACAATCAAATTTTCCCAAAATATCCCTCCTATCTAAATCCATCAATATCAAAACTAATAATTCAACAAATAAGACAATTATTAGGCTAGAGACTGAAAGAAGAAAATAGATCTAAGTAGAAACCTATTGATTCTACACTAAAATGATTGTTCATTGTGCCAGCTGGCGACAGCTCAGATAAGATATTTATCAGAGGATAACAGCAAAAGTCAAAATTCAAGAAAAAATCTCAAAAACAGAAATTCTTATGGTAGTACTAACTATAGCTCAATTTAGCACAATTACATAAAAACGTGAAATTCTGTTGTTAGTTAACTAAACTAACAAAGTCAACAGCTCAGATCGTAGCAAAAAAAAGAGCTTTCCATCCAACAAAACACATTTCGAAATTAAGTACTCTCCCAGCCAATTAAGCACTAAAGCCCCCACAAGCAGCGAAAATTACAGCTCAACTAAAACAGATCAACACCCACATTGACAAAACAAGCTCAGATCCAATCAAAAATTCAACAAAAAAAGAGAAACACTTACACCAGGCAGAGTCTTCTTGTTGTGATAAGCCGTCACCGCCTTGTCCGCCTCCTCTCTACTCGGGCAGATCAAGAAACAACACCCTAAAAAAACAGATCCGATCTCATTAAACACCCAAATTCCCACCAAAAAACAACAAAAATGTAGTAAAAAAACAACCAGACAACCTACCTCTAGATGTTTTGGTAGTCTTGTCACGAATTATGTTGACTTCATCCACAATTGCGACTTCTTTAAAGAGAGACAGGAGCTGCTCCTCCGTCATGTGTTTAGGAACCTGACCGACGAACAGCTTCACGGACTCTTCCTCCCTTCCAATTGGCGCTTGCTGTCTCGTGTCCTCTCCTCTCAGATCTCCGCCGCTTCCTTCCGCCATTGCCGTTGGAAGAGCTCTGGTTAATCCTCTCTCTATGACGAGTGGGGTAAGGATGAGATTTCGAATGTGCAGATTTCAGATTTGTTTGTTTGTTTGGTCGTTCCTTCTTCTTCTTCTTCTCTTCTTCTCTGTTGTGATTAAGCGGGTCGTTTACTTGAGATGGATTAATGACGATTCAGCTGCTGCTTTCTTTTTTCGAGTTTTTTCTTTTTTTTTCATTTATGCCCTTCGGAAAGCTTTATTTCTTTTCCTTATTTGCTCTCCGTCCCGCGTCTCGGCTAGTGTAAATATTTTTTTCAGATATACCCCTTCTAATATTTAAATTTTGAAATTGTGTGTTTCCGACTTAACTGTCATCTTGTCGTTCTTCGGAATTTTATACAACTGCCCTCAGAATAGGTGTAATTAGTGAGACAACCCCTGAGATTTGTTTATTTTAAATTGCGTTGTTTTTGTGATTTTGCCCTGGTGAACTTTTCATTTTACGAAAGAATGACAAGCCAGCTGTCATTTCGTTAGCTTGAGCAAGTGGGCAGTCCTCTGTGCTACTTGCAAGCATGTCCTTGGAAATTGTGTAATAATGAAAACGTCCTTCGATAGCTTGACTCTGGCTGTCAGATTTGTTTGCTTCTTTAAATATGTAGCCGTTTCTAAGATAGTTTTCAGTTTGACCCTAAATTTTATAGGATTTTGTAAGGAGCCATTAACAGCTGTTATTTCATCTGCATAATATAGGTGGCTTGAAATTCCAATCACTGCCTTTAATTTATGGAATTTATTACTAGTTAGAAATTGTCTTTTTTTAATTAATTTATGTAGTTACTATATGATCTTGATAAAAATTAAATTAGTACTGAGGCCGTTAACAGGCAACAAACAGCTGCCATTAATTAATATGGCCATCAACTCATCAACTCTTGCTTTCATTACTCTGCTTCTAGTTTTTGTCTTTACTTTTTTAACAATTGAACTTTTACAAATAGCCCTCTAGTAAATAAGAACTCAAAAGTTGAAATTTTTCTATATTTTAAATATTATAAATTTCGCTATATATTTGAAATAAACATTAGCAATAAATTTTAATTTTGTGATTAGTCTAATATGAAAACAATTCATTTTTTTTTTAATTATCATGATTTTATTTGTGTAGAAAGAAAATTATGTTTGAATGGCTATTTTCACTCAATATTCATTAATTTGAAGGGCCAGGCTGCAAAATTACCTTCAAACCTTATCCTCAACTCATTAAACTTGAAAGGATATCAGCACATGCATGGCCTTCTGTGTTTATACTTTTAAATCTTAGATCCTTTTATTCTGTACTCTTATACTTCTGATTAATACTTGAGATATGATAATTATTATCGAAATAATAGTCATACATTTTTTAAAGTCTTTATAATAATCATATAATTAATTAACAACATATATAATGGTTTTAAATGTAAAATGTACACGTCCTTCAAAAAGAAAAAACACAGTAAAATGTGTATACTAATTTTTTGCAATATAGATCTTATTTTATTGTGTAAATAAAACACAAAAATTTAGAAAATAAATTATTTCATACAAGGAGATATATTATTATATATTACATATTAAAAATCATGAGAGAAAAATATAGCTCCGAACAATATTATCAACTTGCAATGGGGACCAGTACCAGTAAGATTGGGTGAAAATAAAAAAAGATGTTTGCATATATACTCTCTAAAAGGATTTATTTGAACGTTGTGCCATTTAAGGCCCATTCATCCATAAAATAGTTGACAGCAATAAGTATTTTCAAATAACAAGAATCAGTAAGCAAGATAGCTAGTTGTAAAATAATATGTTATCTAAAAGTCAATACTGTATTAAAGAAATGCAACTTAGATTATAAATACTCAAAACAATTCAACCAAATTTTCATTTATCTAGTGACTGAATTTACAAGCTAAAATTAGCATAGCTTTAATTTTAATACTTAAATTGATATAATTAAAACTTAAAATTTCATAACATTGATTTGTGTCTGTGTGTGTGTATATATATATATATATATATATAAAAACACAACCCCCACAATAATTTTGTTCAACTCTCGATTACTTTAACAACTCCAATTTTTACTCTTTCAGGGGCATTTCAGAAAATACTCCATCAAAATGTATAAAGACAGAGAGAGAGAGGAGTATTGACAAAGGCTTGATGAATTAGGACAAGATGTTTTTTTCCTTTTCCAGTTTACCTTTTACTGTACTGATTTCCCTTACTCTCTCACCCGTACAAAACAAACCGTCGCCTCGCCTCTGCAGTCTCTCTCTCTGCCTCGTGGGCCCCACTTATTACGCACCCCAATTCTATCACAGTAACTCGCGACACTACCTACAGAGTTGTTGAGCTCACAGAGGATCAGTGGATGTTTGGATACCGAACAAAACAACCTAGCGGCGGAAGCAGGTGACGTGGGACCCGCTATTAAGACGAGACTCGTGCTTCTGCTGCCACGTGGCATTTGGCGCGCAATTAGGGGGGCCGTTTCGGTTCCTCTCCAGAAAATGAAACTCCAGCCTTCAGCCATTCTACCATCCCTCTCCAATTTTAAACAATGTAGAACTCCATTACTAATCATAAGTACAGCTTACTATGGACTTTTTTTCAATTTTATTTGCCGAAAAAATATAACTTTCGCCGAATCATTGAATGAAAGTGAAGGAATTTTGTCTAGTCACATGAGGAAAGTATAAATTTTCATTTTTTTTTAATATGTTTAGCTGTTAGCGCTTAAATATATCTTAATTGAGATTTAATTTTGTTTACAAATTTGCTCAGTCACTAGATGAAATTGAGTTTTTAAGTCTGATTGTCATTAAGTTAAGTTGGATACTGTTATAATATAATTTCTCAACAATTTTGTTCAACAATTAGGTGAAATAATTAGTTTCGCTCAGTGATTGAGCGAAATTATTATTTCTGTAAATAAAGGTGATTAAGGACTATTTTTTTAAATAAATTTTTTTTCATAGCTATTTGGAAAAAAAATCCTTACTATCTCCACTGATTATTTGAATGGAGATGATGGATGAGGTGCTAAGTCGGTATCCAAGGAAAAGAAGAGAAATGATATGGACCGGGTCCAGGCAGAATTAACTTGATTTGAAGTAGTAAACACGTGTTGGACACATAGGATGACATGATTGACAGCTAAAACTTCCTCATTGGTCTGATTAATTGCTGGGAAAATCAGATAATTATTTATTTATGTCTGTATATTTCGTGATTCATTTAATATTTGATAGAATGAAGTGAATGAAATGAATAATGATGTCCCAATCAGGAAATTATGAAGACCGGTGAGTGTTAAATTGATGTTGCAGCAATTAGATTCATCAATTTTTTTAGTGGTATCTCTTTAAGTCAGTAGTATATATTTGTTCTGTTACGAGGTGAACTTTTGTATAATTTATCACATAGATTCATTGATTATCATTATCAAGGTAAATATACCATGCCCATTATACAATTTATCTCTCTTATTTTTCATGTCATCGTAATTTTTTGTGTATAAAGTTATAATATTATATGAATGGGCCTGATTTGAACAGGCCGGTCTAATTTTTCAAATTTGGATCATAGAAATACACTTTTAAGTACTATAATTTTATTCAAGTATTGATAAAGAGGGGTGTTCTAAATAAACATTGAATAAATATTTATTGAAGTCATTTTCGGCATGCAGTTGATCATGAGAAATGTCTTGGAGTTTCAAGCCATTTTTTGCCTCAAATCATATATTATTTTACAACCAAGACATACCATACAAAAAGTATTTTCACATTCATGCAATACTAGTTCAATTTCTTTCAACAAATATCCATTTAATATGGTTAAAAGAAAGGAGTATTTTGCGTGAAAAAAAGATATAAAAGGATCACACATTTGTAGCCGCTTATGCTTATTTTATATAAATAGAGACTACTTCCTAACTGTACTCTCCAAATAATTGTATGGATTATTTACATATGAAAGTTGAAAATAAGATGTTAGAAGAAACCGAATTCGAAAATATGTCACATGGTGCAGTTCAACATTTATCTATAGTTGTGACATTATCACACTTTTAGAAGCACCGGCTCGGATGTCCAGCCTCCTGTCCCTCCACATGCACCAACTCTGACGACCTATACCGCAACAACTCTAGCGCCATGTCTCCTGCGAGTTTGGGCGGCCTGTATGATACCAGCTCGGCTTTCAATGTCTTAGATACCAACTAAAGCCCCCTCTAATGCAGCATTTCGCGCTCTGGTACCATCATCAACACTAGTAAGCTATCGACAATTTTTTTTAATCTTTTATTCTTCTATTCTTATGATTTTGTATATGTTTTTTGGCCATTTTTATCTATCTTTCACTATTTATTTTTTGTTTTAAACAGGCGGATGATGCCAAGTAAGCTGAGAATGCAACGTGGAAGGAAGAACTCAGCCACCACCGCCTTGCACGGAATGTAAGTTTTGTTTTTAACCTTAATTACAGTTGTATATATTTTATTTATTTTTATAATGTGAGAAATTAATTTTTTTTGTTTGTAATTTTTTTTAACCAGAAAATATTGGTTGGTAGAGTGATGATATGATGTATTGAACAAGAGAGCCATGAAGTTTTAAACCTTGCCTCATTTTTTTTATGTAAGAGATACAATTTCTCTCAAAATTTTAAGAATAAAACAAAAAAAGATAGTATGAAATTGTGTAGATTTTTCATGTTTTTTATTTTTTAGATAAATTAATTTTGATAATTATTAGTTAGTACTAATTTCTTAACCCAATCAACACGCGGGGGCTTATCACTGATTTCTCTATGAACCAATATACAAAACCAGCCTTGTGATAAAGCTGACAAGCTCTAATCTAAACATATTCTCAATTAATCCCAATTAATTAATAAACTAAGCTGAAATTAATTGGGACCCCAACAGCTCAAATACATAACTGTTCTTAGCGACTCCTCTGATCTTCTCGCCTTCTCATCCAAGCCTTTCGACTTCTCAGAAACCCTCTTCGCTTGAGAAATCGCCCCCAAATTGGCACCCTTCATTTGATTCTTCACAGACCTCAATGCGTAATTCCATCTACAAAGCCCCACTTGATCCTTCAGAGCTTCCACCGCTCCGACACTCGTTGCCACTATCAATGAAACTCTTCCCTTAGACGCCATGTTTGGTTTTTTTCACCTCTTTAGATTGTTTATATATTTCTCTCAAATTTTGGAATGGATATGGTTGAATGGTTGAATGAGGGAGAAAGAGTTTGATGTGTATATATGGAGATTGAGATTGAGATTGAGTTTGAGATGAAGGCAGAGAAGGAATGGGAGGGGAACGAGGGGATGTACTTGGTACAGTGGTATTGGTTGCTGGTATTGAAGAATTCCATGTGTCCAACATACAAGGGGCTCTTTTGTTTGGTTGTGACACTGCTCTAGAGGCGTGAGAGAAGTGTAATGAAACGATGTGAAACTACACGCTGCAATTTTCTCAAATTCATTTTTTATTTAAAAATAAAAGCATATTACATTACATTACATAATTTACATTACATTACATTACACCTATATACAATTCTCTTAATTTTCTAAAATTGTGACTGCGTGTATCTTCTCTAGATTATTTGTGGTCTTTTTTTATCTAAATCAAATAGACTAAGAAATATTATTTATAAAATATATCACAGAAAATAAAAAAAAATTCTAACTTAACATATATTTATCCCCCACTTACCATGATATAGTCAGCAATTTTGGACTGTAGTGATAAGTGCCCACAGCAGAAAAAATTAATTAATTTTAGTGGTAATTGAGAACAACGTAAAGTGAATAAAAGTGGTAAGTAGGTCTCACATAGAAATAAATGAGAGGTAAATCTGTGTCACTGTAGCAAGCCCCTAAATAAAAAGAAGAGAATATGGACCTACTTTTGAAATAAAAAAAATGTGTATGCATCTATATAAAGTTTAATGTAGTGGGTCATCTCTCAAGTAATAAATGACTCACTACATTTTGTAAAAAAGTACATGATAATAACATAAGTAGTGTCATTTTTTTATGAAAAAAAATTGATCTATGTTACATTTAATACAATGAGTTATCTCTCAAATAATAAACGACTCATTATATTTTTCAAACATAAGCATATTGCAATCTAAGATTTACTAGATGTTATTTAAAATATATGAGACCATGCTATATGGTGGCAAGGGAAGCATTAGAGAAATTTTAGGAAATTGAATTTAAAAAAGAAATTGAATTTTCATGAAGAAAACAAAAAATATATATACTCTTTCAGAGAACTTCTTCGTGAATACTTTCCAGATAATATTGTTTTGAAAAAAAAATCTCACGAAATTTTCCAAATAATAAATTAGAAAAAAATTCTGACTTTTTTGAGGAAAATTTTGGTAGAGTGTGTACATAGGAATTTTAAATTATTTTGAAAAAATAAAATATAATTTTTTAAGGGTCAAAAGTGGTCTTTTTAGATTTATTTTATTTATTAATTTTTTGCACAAATTTTGAATAAATTAAATACTACCGTATAATAAAAATTTCAAATAATACAGTACAATTTTCGATTATGCAACAGTCTTTTACAATTATTCATCCGAAGCGGAGCGAGAGTCCACTCTAGTCCTTCATTATTATTTTTTTTGAAAATTTAGGCAGAGCTAAGAATCCAGCGTGTAAACTCTATTGACGAAAGTTCTTTACAAGAGTAACCCGTTTACAATAAAGAAGCAGAAAAATAGAAAGAGAAATGTGCAAATACGACGGTGTGATCACGACGGGATCACAACAGTCGTGCCAGCACGACCATCAGCCACTCTCTTTTTTCTTCCCGTCGTGCATTCTTCTCCAGAACGACGGCTATATACTGTTATTGGCTGATATATATATATTGTTTTGACGAATTATATACTGTTATACCATATCTATTTATCACGTGTATATACTGTTATATCATACATGTGTATTGATATATATATATATATATATATATATATATATATATATATATATATATATATATATATATATATATATATATATATATATATATATATACTGTTATCTATGTGAATTGTATAGTGTTATATATATACTGTTTTGTCTGAATTATATACTCTTATATCATATCTATATACTGTTATACCATATCTTTTTATCACGTGTATATACTGTTATATCATATCTATGTATTGATATATATATATATATATATATATATATATATATATATATATATATATATATATATATATATATATATATATATATATATATATATATACTGTTATATATTTGAATTATATAGTGTTATATATATAATATTTTGACTGAATTATATATTGTTATATCATATCTATATACTGTTATACCATATCTATTTATCATGTGTGTGTGTGTGTATATATATATATATATATATATATATATATATATATATATATATATATATATATATATATATATATACTGTTATATATGTGAATTATATAGTGTTATATATATATATATATATATATATATATATATATATATATATATATATTATTTTGTCTGAATTATATATTGTTATATCATATCTATATACTGTTATTATTAGATTATAATATTTTTTGAATAATGCTATATATACTGTTATGGTCGTGACGGAAGTGCTGCACGACGAGGCTGGTGAACCGGTGTGATTAAGGTCTGCTGACATCAGCCGACGTCAGCGGTCGTGATTTCGTCGTGCTCTCCCCGTTGTGCTCTATCATATCCCAAAGAGAAAATATATATAATGAAATTATACAATAATAATTTTGGTGAATTAAGAAAATAGTAGTCTAATTGGATTGGAACCACGCTACACAAGAGTTTGAGCTTTATTATTTACATCAAGAACCTCACATGAAATTAGATCATAAGTCTCACATGAAAATCAATTAAAATTATGTATCATGTATCTGTGTAAATGCATCTTGCATGAAAAATGGTCAGAAGTCACCACTTATTAACAATTTATGTGATGGTGTTTATGAAGAATGTACATATCTTATAGAAAAATGCAAGAACACACAACAAATAACTCCATACATTCTATGCATAAATTATATGTTTTCAAAATAGAGAGACAAATATTGAAGTCATAAAAAACAACAAATTCTTCCAAACTCTTTTTACAATTTTTTTTTTTCAATGTTTCACTTAATAATAACATGACCACTTCATTCTTAATAATTATCTGGATGATCAAATCAATTAGGACCCCAACAACTCAAATACATAACTGTCCTAAACGACTCATCGGATGGCTTCGCCTCCTCCTCATCCATCACTTCCTTCCTCCTAACAAAACCGGACGATTCCACTTCTTAACTCGAGCAAATGCACCATTATTGTCCTTAGCCACATACTTCTCAAGAGAACTCAACACGTAATTCCATCTACAAATCCCCGCTTGATCTTTGAATGCTTCAACCGTGTAAACACTCGCAGCAAAGATCAGTGATGCTCGGTTTGTAAACCCCATTATAGTTACTTATCTTTTTTCTTTGATTTTTGAATGAGAAAAAGGTGGAAATATATAGGAAAGGATGTAGAGGAGTTATGGGACTTATCGATAAGATAATAAACAGGATAGAGATATGGCTGATTACTTTTGTACGGAAGCATCAGTCTGATTTCATCCATGCAAAAACTGCACTGGTGAAGTGAAACAGGGGACAAAGAAGCCCAATAGGCCACTTTACAACTAATTATAAATTATTAATAATAATAATAATATAATAGTAATAATAATAATAATAATAATACTTTATCCAAACACAATTATAATAATGACAATGGTGATGAAATATCTTGTCTGTCTTAGTCTTTCTATCCTTAATTAAACGGCCCACAATGGCAACCAAACAAATCAGCCCCTTGTATATGGAAATTCAAATCCCGGAAAACCATTATCCAGCATCTCGTTTCCCTCTCCCATACCTTCTCTCTCTCTCTCTATATCAAAAATTCCAAATCCTCACGCGTAACAATCTATCCATGAACACATGTCACTTCAGCCTTCACTCTCCACTCGGACAAAGCTCACAATCAAACAAATCACTCACATGGAATTCCTCAATACCATCAATCAATACCACTGTCCCAGCTTCCTGTTTTACGGATCACCCCCATACCTCTTCCATGATTCAATTTCTATATATACAGATTCCATTGCTTGCAGTTTTACAGCAATTTTCGTAAAATCATAGAAGGTGATTAAAGACTAAAGAGAGAGGGGAAAACCCAACAAAATGGCGGGTTCAGGAAGAGTTTCATTGATAGTGGCAGCGAGTGTGGGAGCGGTGGAAGCTCTGAAGGATCAAGTGGGGCTTTGTAGATGGAATTACGCATTGAGGTGTGTGAAGAATCAAATGAGAGGTGCCAATTCAGGGGCGATTTCTCAATTCAAGAAGGTTTCTGAGAAGAAGAAAGGGTTAGATGAGAAGGCGAGGAGATCAGAGGAGTCGCTAAGAACAGTTATGTATTTGAGCTGTTGGGGTCCTAATTAGCTAAGCAATTAAGCTTTAATTGGAACTGTTTGTCATTGTATATTTGGTTTATGTGGAAAAAAGGAAAAAAAATATTTGTTAGAAATTTAGTTGATGATATTGATTGCAATTTTAGACTCCACAATCAAATTCACGTCACAAATTCTATTCATTTAATACCACATGCAGAAGATTGAAATCACAAATCATATAGCTACAAGATTCTAACAAAGAAAATTCTTTGTATGATCCTAAAAAGATAAAATATTCTTTCAGAATTTCGAGTGCAATCAAAGCACACTAAAATTCATCACCAATACGATGGATATCAGTTATCAAGACCTCACAACAAATTGCTGATATAGTATTTCTTTCCAAACACAGATATTAATATCATTATAATCTTCAGTTGGATGTGAATTCATTCTAGAAAAATATATTTTGCTGAAAATAACACAAAAAGGGCATTTGGTCTAGTGGTATGATTCTCGCTTTGGGTGCGAGAGGTCCCGAGTTCGATTCTCGGAATGCCCCTTTTATTCTTCTCTTGCCATGAAGGTGAGATTTTATTATTTGGATTTCCAAATATTAAAGTAAGAGATATCGTACGGAAATCAATTCATGAACGAGATAACCAAGAACAAGCATGTGGGCCTGATTCCACATGTTTTGATTCTAATCCTTGTCTCTCTCTTAGAACATCCACATTATTGCATATCTTTTAGCCTTTTCAATCTGACAGTCAGTCCAACCGGATGCTCATTTCGGCTGCGGATCTTAATAGTGACACGAACGAGGCAAAACTAGCTTTTAAGATTTTGAAATTTTAGTATATATATATGGTAATATTACTGTATTTTGTGATAAATTTATATATTATATGTATTCCGCTTCCTCAATATTTTTTTATTGTATTTTCCACTACGGGTTCTCCGCCCCCCACCTCTAAGGATTTGGGTCAAGATCTGCCGGTGGCTCATTTTATTCGCTATATGAATACATAATCGCCACACAATAGTTTACAAAAGAATTTGTAACAATCAAAGGTCAAATGAATCTGAACTTATAATTTTAAGAACGTATTAAAACTTTAGTTAGATGAGCATGTATATATTTCTTTTGACTGCATATCACTACTGTCCAAGGAAATTAAATGGAGGGCTTAAAATAGCTTGGTGGATTGAAGAATTTCCTACTTATGGTTCAACTGATGAATATTCAAACTTCAAGTTGGGAAGAAAGAAAGAAAGAGAAGCTCACCATGTTAAGGACAGCTCTCAGGTTTCCTTTTTTTCTTTTTATTTACCCCATTCTATTTCCTCTTGAACTCATTAGTGCTTCAAATTGTTTGTTCGGTTCTTTTCTTTTGTAACTTAGATTGAAAGGGAAGCAAAGACTTTGTGTTTTGTTCCCCAAATCAAACCACTTCTCAACTGATTCACAGTCTGGAAGGTCATTTTCTTATCTCCTCAATTTCTTAGATCTTTTTTTTCTTATTTGTTCTAAAAAATCACCATTGATTAATCAGACTAGCAGGAAAGATTGCAGTGATAACTGGAGCCTCCAGTGGAATTGGTAAAGTGGCAGCTCATGAATTCATCAAAAATGGAGGAAAAGTCATCTTAGCAGATATACAAGACCAATTAGGGGAATCTATTGCAAAAGATCTTGGCCCTAATGCTTCATTCATTCATTGTGATGTCACCAATGAGTCACAGGCGAGTTCTTTACTTTACATTTAATTTTGATTTTCCTGAATGATAATATAATTAGTTGTCGCATTGCAGGTTGCCGGCGCGGTTCAACTTGCAGTGGCCAAGTATGGCAAACTTGACATAATGTATAACAATGCTGGAATAGTAGGTACTCTAATACCTACAATTACAGATATGGACCTTAACAGGTTTGACCAGATCATGACGGTCAATGTTCGGTCCATGGTTGCAGGGATCAAACATGCTGCTCGAGTCATGATCCCTCGCAAAGCTGGATCCATAATTTGTACCGCTAGCATTGGAGGTGCGCTATGTATACTTGTTACTACATCTCTCATTAATTATTTATTTCATAATGATAGTATGTTACTCTAGCTATATAAATAATTTAACAGGTATGATTGGAGGCTTGGCGCCACCTGATTACTCTATCTCCAAGGCAGCCGTGCTGGGTTTGGTAAAATCAGCATCTGCTGAGCTGTGCCAGTATGGTATCAGAGTGAACTGTGTATCTCCGCATGCTATACCGACTCCGATGGGGGTAAACGCGATGAAAAAATTGTTTCCAGGGATCGAAACGGAAAAATGTGTGGAGTTGCATCATAAAATGGGGGAACTTGAAGGAGCGAAATGCGAAGAATCTGATATAGCGAAGGCGGCTCTGTTCTTGGCTTCTGACGAAGCGAAATATGTGAGCGGTCATAATTTAGTGGTTGATGGTGGCTTTACTGCTTTTAAAAGATTGAATTTTTCGGGCATTTAGAAGAGCGTGAAAATTGGGAGAGATAAATGGAAAGAATAATTCAATATTTATTGATGTAGTTGAAATAATAAAGAATACTGCAATTGAGAAGATTGACATATTTACTGGTATGATTGAAATTTGAATTCACCGATATTTTCTACCCTGCAGCACATTTCAAATAGGCTGCTTTCAGCCTAGCTAGCATTATTTTTTTCGAAAAGTTAGCTAGCATTATTTGTGTGACATGAGATTAAATATGCATGACTCAACTAATTATAAACGTTAATTTGAGGTTGAATATGTATGAGTCGTTAACCTTAAAAAATCCCTTTTACCAACACTTAATTTGAGGTTAATATTGTATGAGTTAGTTAACAATAAATATTAGCTTCAGATTGATATCTATCTTAGCTAATTATAAATCTTAAGGAAAGTATCTAACTAAGAGATTATCAAAATCGACGTGTTCTTTTCTAAATTCTAGAATTTTATATCTGACTGAATAGGATGCACTTTTCTTGCAATTATTTGTAAAATGTTCAAGTTGGTATATTCGATTTTTGATATATTCTACAATTGGTGTGGCATCAAAATTTTCGAGTTTTATTTGTCATATATGAAATATTGGAGAAAATGAAGAAGATATATAATGAAGAAACGAAAAGACGAGATTTTATTTAAGTAAATCAATTATTGTGTTGAAAGATGACTCTTTCGAGGTAACGATAACAATGGGTGTTCCAATAATTATTAAATGGTGATAATATTGGACCTTAATTGCCGCATCTTATTTAACTTCCAACTGAATCTAAATTTTATTTAATGTAATTATTACATTCTCTTAAAGATCTTATTTATTTAACAATAAAGAAAAGATCTTATTCATTTACTTTATTTCATGTAATTCATATATCAAAATTTCACATTTTCTACTCTTTCGTAGTCTCAATATCTGCTACTTGGTTCTGATCATAGACCACCTCATCCTCTCTGCTCTTGAATCTTCACTTCCAATTCATATCACTTTAAACTTCACTCAGATTTTATCATGTTTCTTTCTCTCTCAATTTCGCCCTTTCGTTTCTTCTTCTCAGATCTCAACTACCGACCGACGATCACCACTCCCAATTCCAGCGGTGGAGATAGAAACAACCAGATGGACCCCGATTGGTCTCTTCTCCCTCTTGATCTAATCCGACTGATTTCCGAAAAAATCCCTTTTACCAACACTTACTTGTTTGCCGTTCATTGAGGGAAAAAAAAATACATGCCAGTTAGGCTGTTTTTTGAATTTTTTTCTAAGTTATTAATTTTTATATATGCCAGTTAGGCTGAATTAAGATGCACAATTCGTGCAATTATTTAGAGAACGCTGAAAGAATTTTGTAATTCGACAATTGACGGGTTGTCTAAATGTTCAAATTTCATTTTGTTTATCATGAAATATTGGAGAAAATTGAATAAGATATATAATGAACTAGGCATTCACATAGATTTTTTTTTTTTTAATGTTTGCTCGAGGAGGCATTCAGATAGATTTTATTTAAACAAATCAATTATTGAATAATAGGGTTTTGCGTTACAGTTAAATGATGTCACAATATTGACCCCTTAATTGCATATTTTATTTAACTATCTAGATGAGTCTTAATTTATTTCATTTAATTATTACGTAAGATTTTATTTTTTGTTTTGTAATTCATATCCCAAATAGTTCACTTTCTACTCTCTCTCTTTTTTGACATTTTAGACCGAAGGCCAAACTCTCCTACTACTCTCTCATACCTCTGTTCTAATCACCCCTGCATCTTCTCCCCCAATTCTCATTACTTCTTCACTCAATCCTCTCTCAAGCATTCCCGTTCGTTTCTTCTTCTTCTTCTTCTCAGATCTCATCCACCAACCAACTGCTCACCACCCAAAATCAAATTCTAGAACGAAACAAACAGATGGGTCCCGACTGGTCGCTTCTCCCTCAGGAACTAATCCAACACATTTCCGACAAAATCCCTTTTACCAACATTTACTTCCGTATCCGTGCTGTTTGCCGTTCATGGCGTCTCGCCTGCTCCCTCCACTCTCACCATATTTCGCCATTGCCATGGCTGAGGCTCCCTAAGTTCCCGACCATGCCCGTCCTCTCCTTTTACGACTTCTCCAGGTCTGAAATCCACCATTTTGACCTTCCATTTTTAGTTGGTAAGAAGAGATTCTTTGACTCGGGCCGTAGCTGGCTTTTTCTTGAGAAAAACATGGTTGTCTCCTTGTTAAACCCGATTACAGGAGAGGTAAAGACTAATCTCATTCCTTCATTAGCTGCTCCTCCCACCATTCTTGGGTTTGCAAGCAATGAAAAGACCAGAAACCCTTTGCCTTCAGTCTACCATCGAGAATTCAACTATGTTTGCGTCATCACAAAGATCATTCTTACATCAAGTCCGTTCGATGTGGATTGCTTTGTGGTGGCTAAGTTTATCTCCGAATGGGAATTAGGGTTTTGTAAAATTGGCGACAGTCGTTGGACTGTTCTGAAATTAACGGAATATGGGGGAGGTAGCCGACGTATTTTAGATTTCACATGCAAAAAGAATTTGGTTTATGCGATAAACGACCTAGGCCATATTACGATTTACGACCTTCAAAATCTTTCGCAAAATATCTTGATTGCGGATCTTGATTGTTTGCATTGGTACAAATTTTTGCTACTTGGAATTGAGGGAGAACTCGACGGAATACCTCTCGCCGTGAAAAATATTGATTATATTATGCCGAAAGGTAGATGTGAGATTTATAAGTGTATTTATGATGAATTGTATAGAGAATATAGATGGGAGCGAGTTAAAGATATTGGAAATTCGATGTTGGTTTTAGATCGCGGAAAATGCGGAATCGTATCTCTTGATAATGCTCGATTGAACGGATTGGAAAAGAACCACCTTTGTTGTTATGAGTGTAGTTATGAAATGGGAAATTATTCTTATAGTATTAAGATGGTGAGTGTTGAAAATAGGACTATTAAAGAAGTGCCTACTTCTTTTGGCTTATTCTCTTGGGACTCAGTTGGAAGTCCCGCTTGGTTCTCTCCTAGATTATACTAGCAATTTGTGAAAATGATCGTCTCGATTAGGTACCAAGTTTTTTTACATTGTTTAATTCAATTTATTATTGCTCTAATGGTTTAGCCTTTTGGTTTTATTTGAAATCAAAAACAAAGAAAAAAGTTGATCGAAAATATCATTGAAATTTAATGATAAAAATCATGTGCCGCTATAGTCAATATAACATTACTCCCTTGATGTTCGTACGGAAATCTTACGCATCACCAAAATTAAATTTAGTTTACCAACAAATAATAAAGGGATAAATGCATGTCATTCCTTGGTACTTCTATCAGATTGCAATTTGGTCCTTATAGTACTAATCATGCACAGTTAGTAAATGCACTTTGTTTATATAAAGTACAAAGCTCAAAAAATTTAAATCAATAGTACATGGACTAAGTTGCAATCATATCAAAATATACAAGGACTAGCATTCATTTATCCCAATAATATAATTTTCTCTACCAACAGTAGAAACACATCAAAGTAAGTCATTTACGGCCGAATTGTACCAGAAATCGTAGCCACTTGCTCCTCACCTTGATTAACCAGAGTAATTTTTGTTGCAGGCAGAGCACGCCTAATTTGGTCAAGCTTTTTATTCGTGCTGATGCCATTTAACCTAAATGCCACTGATGTAACTGAATCCGACTCAAGTTCCACAATGTTGCAACAATTGCTACAATCACATTGTTTTGTTTTTGCTTTTTGGTCTTGTAAGCACTAATTAGAGAATGAAGGTGTGAAGTGGAGTTATTTTAGTGTTAGGCTAGTATTTTAGGGATAAAAGACGGGACAATATGATTGGGTGATTGTGTCTTTAGTTTGTTTTGCTTCTTTGAGGTTGCTTTTGAATTTTGTTTTTGAGTAAACATTTCAGTTGACCCGTTCTTCGAGCTTTATGAGTTTGTATGGATGAAAATAGTTTGTTTGTATGAAGTAGGCGGTAAATAGGCTATTTTCGTGAAGAAAATGAGAGAAGAATTTTTTTGGAAAAAAATTTCCACAATATTAGTAGGAATGTCTTCATGTATATAATATTTTTATTTTCCATAATAAAACTAGTACAGTTAGATCTAATGTCTGAAACTTTTTCCAAACAAATTCAGATCAACACTACATTGTCACAAGTAAAAATATCCGAAATTTAGAAGCCTTAGATGTAGAAAGTATATATCTCATAACTCATTTGAAAGTATATTAAGACTGCTATTTTGTGTTCATCCGTAGTGAGTATTAAATCCCGTTTTGGTTCTCGCCTAGATTATACTAGCTATTTTTTGAAAAAGATCGTCTAAATTAGGTACCAAGTTTTATGATACTATTCAATTCAATGTATTATTGCTTACCGGTATATTGTTATGGCTTTATTTGAAATAAAGATTTACTCAAAAAAGAAAAAAGAAAAAAGTGGATGGAAAATATATTCCAAAATTTATGATAAAAAATGAAATCTCGCTAGAGTCAATATAACATTACTCCACACAGAGATCTTACACATCACCAAACTAAATTTAGTTTACCAACAAAAATGGGATAAATACGCTGTTACTCCTTGTATGGTCCTTACACTACTAATCAATCGTGCATAGTTAGTACATATACTCCCTTTTTATGAAATACAACAATCAAAAAGTTTAAATTAATAGCACAATGACTAAGTTGCAATCAAATTAAAAGTAAATAGACTAAAGGTGCATTTATCCTAATAATAACATCTCCTCCACCATAGAAACCCATCAAAGTAAGTCAGTGGCGGCTGAACCATACCAAAAATCGTGGCCACTTGCGTCCCCTCTTAAACGGCCAAAGTAATTTTAATTTTCCTTGCAGGCGTTTGACCATAGCACGTCTCCTCTTGCGTCGCTGGCATTGATTTAGTCCAATCCGGCCCGAGTTGAGCAAAGACTTGGTCGCGCTTGTGGCTAACTCCGTCCCGACATTAGCCACTCTTGTGGCCGCCACTGTTGCAATAAATGCTACCACCGCCGCCGATGCCATAGTTTTTTTTTCCGTTTTTGGTCTTTGTAGCTGCTATTAGAGGGCTAAAAGAAGTGTGTAAGTGAAAAGAGTTATTTTAGTCTAAGGCTACTGATTTAGGGCTAAGAGGGGACAATACGACTCGATGAGCATGTTATTGTTTTGTTTTATTTCTTTGAGGTTGCTTTTAACTTTTGTTTTTGATTTGATGTGTTTTTAGTTTGTTTTATTTCTCTGAGGTAGTTTTATTTTTTGTTTTTGAATAAATTTTTGATTTGACGCTTTTTCGATATCTCTGAGTGCTTGTTTGAATGAAAGTATTTATGAATGAAGTAAAGGGTGTATAAGTTATTTTTCATAATAACACAGAACTAATATTTTGATACTTATTTTTTTTTCATGTTAATTGATTAGACCAACATTACATTTTCAACATACCTATAGCTGGTTCCGCTATTGTTCATCCGAATGGCCGATTAAATATCAGCTGTGCAACTAAGAACCAATGTATTGAAGAACATACCCAATCATATCAAAAATGTTCGCAGTCAAATCCGCACGAGGAAATACATCATGAAACAATCAAAGTAATTTAAAGAAAACAGTTCACTTTATATACATGTATGAGAAAATACAACTAGAAGTTTCAAAATATTATCATTAATAAAATAAGTTCACTTCTTTTTCCAATTTTCTTCGTTTTCAACGCATCATGCCTCCTGGAACCATTGGTGGTTGCATCCCTGATCTTGCAAACCGCTCTATATTTTCATGATATCCTACAATCAACTCAAAAAATAAAATAAAAAAACAACATATAATTAAAATTAAGTACATATTTATTAATTATTAGAGAGAGAGAGACCTATTGACATGTCGAAGCCGCGATTTTGAAGCTCTCTATACATCTGACATAAAGAACAGGGTTCACAGCAGTACTGGACGCAACAATCACAGCACGGACTCTCCGGCAAGTTGTAACCCATGCGTAGATTTCTGCGATATATGCATGAGTATATCCACTGCAAGAAAATTCCAGGACACACCAAAATACCGCAGCAGAACAAACAGCAGTACAGCGATGCACTCCCACAGCAAGCTGCGTTCAATATTTTTTTTATAAGATAATATACTGAGGAAATTTTATTATTTTATTAGCATATAAATTAAAACTCATTTTATTATATTTTATTGACGAAACTCATTTTACTTACATGTCAGTCCTCTATCAACAATGTGCGCAGTCCTGCCGAACGCGACGCATGGACACCAAAATGTGAGGCAACCTGATAAATTCAAACAATAAAGACCAAATCAAGAAAAAAAATCATGCCTCCATTTTTCTCATTGATTATTTTTTTTTCTTAGCTTCTTCTACTAGGAGTTTGGATTTTTTTCATTCATGTATATATATAAAATAAGTTTACAGCTGTTGACGTCATCGAAACAACTACAAAGGTCCGTAGTCCATCGTTCTGGTCCAAAATTCACCGGAGACCCAATCACGGCTGGTGGAGCCGTCACCGGAGGCTGCGGCAGTGTTCCCGCCTCCCCGGAAGGCTTAGGATAATACATCTTTCTTTGTTTAGTTTGAGAAGATGAAGAAATGCCCTTTGACAAGACTATATTTATATAGTGTGGGGGAATAACTTATCTGTGTTGAGAATGAAATATAAAGAGTAGTTTACCTCCTGAAAAGAACTGAGAATTATTTTGTATACATTGATAGATGTGGAGTTGCTTTCACTCGGTATTTACTTTGAAAAATTGAGGATAGTGACTAATTTATGTGATATTTATGTACAATAGTCAACTAATGTTTATTTTTTGTTATGTTTTCTTCTATTTGAATAATTAAGACATTTCTAATTGGTTAAATCTGTATTATTAATTATGGTTTCGTATGAAATTTATAGCTAATTTACTTTATGTACTTGCAAACTTGATGTAACAATGTTAACCAAGTTATAACTTCACAATTTGAAGAATTTCCGAATTGTAGAGAAAATATATATTCCAGGCAGTTTCAAGTCTTACTTTTCCGAACCTATTTTTAAGTTGAAATATTTGCATAATCTATTTCTTAAACTATTTTCAGAACTTACTTACCAAGAGGTTTCCTATTATATTATTTCAACTATTTTGAGTGCAAGCAGAAGCAAAGTACTCAAGAAGGAATTTATTTTATAATAGGTGTACATTACAATTAATTCCCATATTCCTTCAATATTTAATAAATCATCACATATCTAATTAACTATTACATAATATGCTATTATGCCAAAACTTCATAGCTCAAGTGATTAGGCACTATTGGACTTTGGGGAGTGATCCTAAATTTGAATCCCAACAAACCTATAGATCTTTCAGTCCATTGATGATGTCGAGTTTTTTTTTATATTCAATCCATTTGATTGAGAAATTTTTACTAAATATGTACTAAATTAATATATAAAGTGACATAACATTGAGTGATCATACATTTTTGCACATACTTTTCAAATCATAATAATAAGTCAAATTATAAAAAAAATGATCATAAGTGGGATACTTCAGTTGCTTAAATAAAAAATAGGTAAATAAATGTGGCTATTATTAATATTATTTCTATAAATAATATTAGATGCACTTGAAAATTGAAATAACCTCACCATATCAATCATCAGACAAAGAGTGAACTAGTGGTATGCTGGTATTATTCTGTCGAGTTTGTGCTCCTATCAAGAACCAGCTAGAGTACAGTAGAGATCTTTAATCAATAATCCATCAATCATAGCTTCGGGTAAAAAAATCTCTGAATCCATTTTCTCCAGTAATATCATGCCTTGTCATTCCTCTCCAGTAATGGGCTGGATCAGGCATTATGTTTGTGTGACTATATCAAATAAAGTATGAGTTACCTATAAATCTCCCTTTTAACGCTTATATTTTCACTGGCATTGATTCGAAGAAAAAATGATTCTTCTCTTTTATAATGCACATTCAATCCTCATATGTTATGTCCATGTAATGGTGAAATATTGGAGAAAATTGAACAATAAAAACGAATTAAATAATATGGTGAAAACCTAATTTGCAGGGGGGATACTAGAGGTGAATCAAATTCTAAAGGTACAAAGTTATTTCATAATCCTCAGCAAGAATTGGTGTAAACAATAACAAGCTCAAACAACTTCGATTCGGCATGAAGTATCAATCAATTGGTTTGAATTTAACTATTATTCGGCATAAAGTATAAAACACTTGGTCCTACTAGATCCGGACTAAATCCTTTACATTTTATGATTTAAAGTAATATAATATATGTTTTGATGCAATTCGTTAAATTAAAGTAAGAAAAATAATTGTAATAGAACTATTAAAGTATTAAGCACTATATTAGTTGTCTTGTTATAGAAATTCCATTATATTCCAACTCGCAATGTAAACATAAATGATAACTATACTTGACCAATATTTATCAGTTTACAAACCATATTCTGAACTTATTTTAGATAACGAACATTCTTGCACTTTCATAATGTACGAAATCAGTCTTTACGCCGTCTAATAAAATAACTCTAAAAATATAACAAAGAAACAAAACTCTTAATTGTATCATAAGTAAAACCAACGGAACTTGTTAACCATATATGATTAGGTCTGTTCTACCCGGAAAAATTATAAAATGCACAAACTCATCCAATAATAGAGGAGAGAGGCTTATAAAGCAAGCCCTCAACAATAGGCCCAAAACAGAAACCTAAGATAAAATTTCGTAATGTACTTGTCAGATCTCGAATATCTCTGGCCCTAGTCCAATGATTCCAAAAAATAACATAATACGAAATTATAAAAAATGAGGAGAAAGAAATAAAAAATCGTCATGTGAGAACAAAAAAACAAACAACTACCAATTATATCACAATTATTGTGTGAACATTTGAGAAGTTCCTTCAGTCTTCAAAAATATATTCTTTAACTTCATTTTCACCTTGAACCTCATGGGGTTTTCACCATGAATCTTCATGTTAATGGGTTGTATCTTGCATTATTTTTGTGTGACACTATTAAATAAAGTATGATCTATAAATCTCTTTGAACTTGCATTTTCATTAAAATTGATCCGGAGAAATTTATTTTACTTCTTCTTGTGAATTATTTTTGTGTGACACTATCAAATAAAGTATGATCTATAAATCTCTAGAACTTACATTTTCATTAAAGTTGATCTGGAGAAATTAATTTTAATTCTTCTATAATCTAATGCAAGTTTTCTCATATTTATTTGGTGAAATATTGGAGAAAATTGAATAGAGTGTGTGATGAACAACTATTACACGGAAAATTTTATTTGTGAAGTTTAACCACATCCAGATTCCTAAATCATAAAATTCCTATCGATTTCAACAAAATGGATCAACTTCAACAACATGAAGTATCAATGGCTTGCTTCCATTAGATGAACCACAAATCCATACCATGTTTTCCACATAACAATTTATACAATGAGAATCTGATGCAATACATTAAATTAATTAAATATATTTTTTGATGATTGAAGTGAAAAAGGCCTAATGGAAACAACTACCAAACGAAAATGCAGAACTTTGACCCATTCTGGTATTCAGCCTCTGCAAGGGGTTTCGAGTATAGTAAAGAGTGTTGTGGACAGGATCTATCATCCACTTTTGAAGAGGAAATCAATTTTTTTTTTTGTATCCTTCATATTATAAAGAAATAAAAATAAAATTTCCCAAATGCATTGTTTGTCCTTTTTCCTGGTTTTTCTTTATGGGATCTGATAAAAAAATATTTTACCAGAATCACAACTTGCTTCAAATATAAAGGATCTCATAACATTGCCAGTATAATTATTAAATATTATACGATAATAACTACTTGCCCATTTAGGTATTACATGTCATTCATTATATTTCAACAGACTTTCATTATTAATAATATCACATTTAACATTAGAAAATGTATGTAAAACAGTATACCATCCAAAAAATACTTCAAAAAACCAAACTAAGAAATCATTAAATAGACAACTGAGAATGAGGTGAGTATATATTGAACAAAACATGTCCACCACACAATTGGGGCCTGTTCAAACATCTGGCTTATTATAATAGATAAATAAAGCAAGTCCTCAAATATTACGTCCAAAACCAAAGGCTAACATAATTGCATAATGCATTTAACATTCAGTTCATAATTCTGTTCATGCATGTCTCTTAACCCTGCATCCCAATTATTCCTGAAAACACAAAACCATAATTCAAAAAATAGGAAATAAAAGAAATTGAAAAAAATAAAATTTATTGAGTACCAGCCAAGTAGATCAATAAAAATTCGTCAGTAAATAATAAAAACAAGACATAAAAGTTAAAAATGAAAAAAATGAATAAAAAGATAATTACCACAAGCGACTCTTCCACCAGCATTTCCAGTGCTCTTGCTGAGCTCATGTCCACCTATATATTTAACCCATCAAACAAATCAATTCCTCAATAATAACATATATTTTTCACATTCACGGTTAAGAAAAAAAATATTTTTCTCAAAAGATATAGACATAAAAAAAATACTTGAACAAAAAATAATTACAACATTGTAGTAATTATAATTTGAAATTAAAATAAAATTATGAATTAAGAATACAAAAAATAATAATAGTACCTTTGCCAAGATCATCAGGATCAGCATGGACAACAACAGCACGTCCAATTATGGAATGCGCTCCAGTAAGAGGAATCTGTTAATTTAAAAAAAATAATAATAATTAATTCACTTAAAATAAAATCTCATAAACTAAACAGAAAAAGACTATGCTAATTTAATAACAGGCAATCACCTGACTGTCAGTGATGGTGAACGTAGCAGTACCTGAACAAAAAATCAGAAGAAAAAAAATCAATTAAGCGCATCTAATTAATTAGAAATTTCAATTGAATTGGGGAAAACCTGCAGAAAAAATATTTCTTTGTTAATTTTAATTAATAAATTTTAATTTAAAAAACTAACCATCTTCACCAACAGTGACATTTCCAAGATCGCCAGCATGGCGGTTCTCATCAGTTGGTGCACCGTGCTCCTTTCCAGCTGGATTGAAATGCGGCCCTACAAATAGTTACAAAATAACAAAAAATTAAACAAAATCCAATTAAAAATAGTATAATAACAATAATGATGATAATTTAGTAAGAGAAAATACCAGTAGACATGCAGCCATTGGTGGTATCACCAAGAGCATGAACATGGAATCCGTGCTGACCAGGTTTCAAACCAGAAATGCTTCCAGTTACAGTCGTTGGGCCTAAAATAAAATCAATTAAATCCAAATCAAGATTCAAGTAATTAATCTTACCGTAAAATTAAAATCAATCCAATTTTGCTTCAATTTAAAAGTGATAAAAGAATAAGTACCGTCGCCTTCTTGAGTGAAGTAAATTGTGCCCTTAACTTCAGTACTGCTACCAAGCACTGCAACAGCCTTCACCATTTTTGCTTTTTCTGTGTTCTATAATTAAAATTAATAAGAAATTAAAGGCCTCAAAAACAAAATTAATCATATTTGTATATTTAAGATATGAATTTGGATAATTATGCTGAATTTGTGGTTAGATGTATACAATATTGAACAGGAAATGCATGAAAAGTTTAGAGGAAGTTTGAGAATGTAATGGAAAGATACTGGAATATATCAGAAGCATTGCTGAGTCATTGCTGAGATAATCATGAAATTGATATATTTAATAAAATGATGAAAAAGTCAAAAGTCAAGATAATATGTTGTGTATTCCACTTTAGTGGGAGAAACTTTCCAAAACATTTTTCAACATTATCTTACAGTGTTTTGATTTAGTTAAAAATTTGGTTTGATTTATTACTATGTGAATGAAAAATGAATGATCTCAAAAGTGATCACAGATTTACCCCATCACAAAAACAATGGTAAGTTTTCTCTCCTAATCTAAACAGTGTTAAATCTAGCTCTGAAATTACACAGCATTAAATTCTCCCAAAAATGCAAGATCCATCGCTGAAAAACCCAAACCAGACCTGACAGAACAACACAACTTGCCAGCTATACAGACCAGTGAAACCAATTGCCCTAAAATGCAAAATCAGATCAACTATTCCACCTACTTTACGCAAATCAAAACCCTATACTCCATCAATCCCCTATTTCTCATTAACCTCCTCACAAATTAGCAAACCAAGCCCTAAGATCATCAATCTTAAACGCTCAGACAAAGCACTAACAAATCAACCAACAAACCGATCAACAGATCGCAGATCGGACGCACACAAACCGATCAAAAGTAAAACAATCCGGATAGGAAAACAGTATATCGGAGCTTAAATGATGAATATTTGATTGATTTTGGAATAATACCTCAGGTGACCCCTTGAAGAAGAAGAAGAAGAAGAGAGAAGAGAGAAGAGAGTAGAGCGATGTTCGTTGTTCTTACTAGAAGGTTCTGTATATAAGAAGAAGCGGAGACCACGCCCTGTCCCGAGTAAATAATATAGGTCTGGTCACCGCCCGGTCATAATACCCCCATTCTGCCCGATTATTTTTTCTTTCCTTGTCAGAAATATTTATCGTAAAGGTAAATTTCATTAGGTTATTCAATTTTAAAAAATGCCCAAATAAATGACATAATTTTTCATTATCTCGTAGAGATCACCAAACTTTCAAAAATTATTAAATAAATTACTTAACATTCAATTGTCTCATATAAGTCACTCAATTTTTAAAAAATAACCAAATAGGTCATCTGGTTAATTGAAATTTAAGTGACTTATTTGATTATTTTTTAAAATTGAGCGACCTATATGGGACAATTCAAAGTTGGATAACCTATTTGAAATTTTTTGAAAGTTGAGTGATTCTAAGGAACAATTGAAAATTGAGCGATTTATTTAGTCATTATTGAAAGTTAAGTGACTTATGGTGAAATTTATCCTCCAAAAAATTATCTATTTTCAGTAACTGCTTTTAGTTTTATTCAGTAAATAATTATGAATAAATATAAAGTGCTTATTATAAAACTAATTGACTAATAATTTTATTTCTCAAATATTAAAAATTATACGAACATAATTTTTCACATAGTTAAGAGGTTTAATAATTTTGTTTTGTATGGAGAAAATGAATCCAGTTATCCTGAGGTGAGCGTGACGCCAACTGTAAAGAACCGGCACTAAAGGCCGATGATTAAGTTCTGGTGTGAAATGAATCTTTGGTAAATTTTCCAACCTGCCATTTTATTTTTTTCTTGTGATGTGGCCAAACTTTCTAACATAAGCATAGACGAAATAGACTTAGACTTGTGTGACATGTATTGCTGTAACTATTCGTGTAGGGAGTCACTAGCTCTTTAGAAGTCCCACATTTTTGCTTGTAGATTGAAATTGAAATGATCTGTTATTTTGGTTTTGGAGAATTATAATTGATTTCTAAAATAGTTTGATTATGATTTAACCAAATAAATTATATTACTCATCAATTTGTTGTGTTTATTGTTTCATGTATAAATCCTATTTTGTCAGTTTGAATTTTATTTTGTTTCATGTAAAGCCTCCTGTTTTATTAGCTTGAATTGCATTTTATTCTTATTTTATCAACTTGAATTGCATTTTATTTCATATATAACCCTTATTTTGTCAGCTTGATTTGTTTTTTTTATAACATTTAGATTTGCGCTCTCTTTTTAGGGCTTGTTTGGATGGTTAGTAATTTGTTGGTATTTTCAAGGATAGGAAAAATTCCTAAAGTTTTAAATATGCAAGTTTGGATGGGGTTTAGGAATTTTTACGAAAAAATATCAGAGTTTCGAAGATTCCAAAAAAGAAGTTTTGATTTAGAACTTCTTATTTGGAATTTTTTTAGGAAATTTTGTATAGAAAAGAGAGAAGAATGAAAACTTAGGGTTCGTTAGGGAATGTTTTTGTTTTTTGTTTTTCGTTTTTTTCTTCAAAATAAAATCAAAACGTGTTTGATAATTCCTCAGCATTTCTATTTTTTTTTTTTTGCTCAAATCCAAATAAATAAATGGAATTTAAGAAACAACAAAATGATGTTTCCATATTTCTTTTTCTTTTTTTTCTTATCTTTCCGTGCATTCATTGCTCCATAAATCACTCATCTCTTTCCTTTTCTATTCAGTCTTTTTATCAATTATCATATCATGAGGGCCGGCTCAGGGATAAGCCCGTAGGTTAGGGCAGCAACCTGAGTCAGGGAAACTATATTTCATCTATTACCTTAGTAAAGTTAATGGGCCTGTGAGAAAAATAATTGTAAGAGCCCAATGTGAAAAGATAGAGCCAGCGCCACGTGAAGAACTGCACAAGTAAATCAAGAATAAGGTATGAACCTAATCTATATCACCATTTCCTTAAGAACTTGAGAGCTAAATTATTTTTCTTTGAGGTATGAAGATACTGGAGACTACCTAATGGAGAGCAAGAACAAAGACTGTCCTCTTTTCTCAAAGAGGTAGGGATTTCGTCCTTTTTTGAATTGAAGGCAGAGAGATTTCCATGTCCATTGTGACAAAGAAAAGAAAAACTAAGGACAAAGATTTCCTCTAGCTTTTACAATTTTCGTCTAAACAAATGCATATTTATATTATATTATTTTCTTTTAGAATGTAGTAATATTTTATCTTCCTATTTTTCTATTTTATTATTTTTTGTTCTAATATTTGTCATCTAATTTACTGCTCATGTCATGCACGTAAGATGTTAATAAATTATCTAAAAGAATATTATGAATTATAATAACAAGTTAAATAGTAAGCAAAATTTGTCTTTAATAATACTAATAATATTAAACAAAGAGCATGAAGAGCCTTTCAACTAAAAATTCAAGGACAAGTATATATCTTTAAACCATTTTTTAGTTTTTTTAGAACATTGTTCTTCTAGTTTGAAGAACATATATATACTTTTTTTTGAACTTTGCTATTTTGTTGTCCTCAGTTCTATACGAGTTTTTTTTTAAGGCTTTTTTGCATTTTATTTATTTATTATGGGGCAATATATTGGGTCAATATTAATATTATAGAGTGGGTTATAACTTGACTAGAGCAATTAATATGATGGGCCGACCCTGCATATGATGATCAATCTCAAATTTTACTAGCAATACCATGGAAGAAAGGGAATCACCACCATATTTATTGCTAAATCCCACGGAAAATAAATGTGACCAATTACTACTAGGTAATAAAACTCGAGAATCAATAAAAACCGTCATTAATGATAAAAATCATACCTTTACCATAAATTGGAATCCGCCATTAATGAGCTTCCAATTCAGAATGAAGAATAGTTGAGGTTGGTAATTACTAATTACTAACTCTACAATAAATCCTCCTGTTAAATATTATTTGAATGATGAATAGTTAAGGTTTCTCATGTTGTATGGTACAAACACTCATTAATACTATTAATCTTGATCTCGTTCCCATCAAAACAACCCATGAAAAAAAAATCAAAATATCTTGCATAAAAAAGATTTTATCAGATTTTATCCTTTTCATCATTGTACTTCATCTGCTTCACTTTTTGACCTCGACACCAGTAGAAAACAGTCTTTGCTGAGCTATTCGAGGAAAGAATATAACCATAAAAAAAAAATGTTAGTTTGAGGAGGATATAAATATTGATATTTCAAATATTTTTAGGGGTGGAGGATATAAACATGATATTTCTTTTTTCCTATTGAGTATTTATGAATTTATGCAAACCATAACTCTGCTCCAACCATAGATCCGTACGCTGAGTTTACCATAAAATAAAGATTTTCCGTGTTCATTAACTGCTATGAAGAAGTTATAAAACTTTCCTTAATTAAGCTATATTATTGTTACCCATTTTGTTATGGATTTCCTTAATTAATCGATACTTTGAAAGGAAGTTCTCTTCATCTCTTTCAAAACATCTCTCTCTCTCTCTTTTCTCTCTATAAGAAACCAGATCATCAGCAAATACTAAAAAGAATAACTAAAAACTGAGAGACAAGAAAAATCCAAGAAAGAAATAGAAATGCCGAGAGTTGTTCGCCAAGTGTGGGGCTTTAACGCAGAGAGAGAATTTTCTCTCATTCGCCGAATAGCTAGAGAATCAAAGTTTGCAACTTTCGATACGGAATTTCCAGGTGTGATATATAAACCGACGACCCACCCTCGTAATCTCTCTCCGGAAGAACGCTATGCTTTCTTAAAGGCCAATGTAGATGAGCTCAAGCTGGTTCAATTCGGTCTCACCCTCTCAAACTCAAAAAACAGGTCTGCCATCACATGGGAGTTCAATTTCCGTGAGTTCGACCCGTGTGAAGATCCTTGCTCGCCTGATTCAGTCATGCTATTACAATCGCAAGGTATTGATTTCATGCAAAATCGCATTTGGGGGATTGATTCACGGCATTTTGCAGAGTTGCTCTGGACTTCTTCTGGATTATTTATGGATTATACGAACATTTCTTGGATTACTTTCCACGGTGCATATGACTTTGGGTATATGATCAAAGTTCTTTCCGGAAAAAAGTTGCCGGAGACAATAGATGAGTTCTCCCGACTCACAAGGAGTTTTTTCGGATATAACATTTTTGATATTAAATATTTAATTAAATCTTGCGATATTAATTTATATGGCGGGCTGGAGAAAGTTGGAGAAGCGCTTAATATTGAAAGGGCTACCGGAAAGAGTCATCAAGCTGGGTCTGATAGCTTACTGACGTGGCAGGTTTATCAGAAGATTAGAGAAGATTTTCTTCAATTGGATGGTGGAATTACACATGCTGGAATTTTATTTGGTCTGCATGAACAATAAAGATAAAAATGATATATTATGGCATTATGGCAGTTTGGTAAATTAGTTAGAATATAATCTGACTTTTTTTTTTTTTGGGGGTGGTTGGGGGGGGGGGGGGGTGGGAGGTGTTTGACAAGTGAAATGTAAATGAATTATTTCTTGTTATTTAGTACAATGTTTTGCAAGTTTTGCTTAGTTAGCCCACTGCCAATAATGAATTAAACATTAGATAATGTAAATTAATATTCCATATTGTGCGCAAATGCACCCTAAAGATTTAATATGTTGTATGAATGTGCCAGCATAACAATTTGATATATTTTGTTTCATTTTAGTATATAAACCCCATTCTCCAACAACAATTCTCTACCTCTCCAAAAAATTAAATAACAAATAGTTGTTGTGTTACGTTAATATTATTTCGGGTGACCTCTGTGACTGTATTTTCTATATTTTATGTAATTTTAATTTATTATTTTGTATTGTACGTCTATTGTCAACGAAGGTCTAAAGCTGACTTGGATATTGATTAAAAGAATTACGCCAGGTAGACCAAGCACTCCATACTTTTCAAAAAAAAAATTAGTATATTAAAATTATATCTCACATCACATCATATTGTATTTTTTTTTTTTGAAATAATTACGGAGAGCTTGAGTGTCTCTCGCGTAAATCTATTAACCAACGCCCAGTTTTTACAAACCATAATTGATAATAGAGATTGGTAAAAAAAGAAAAAACAACAAAAGCTAAAATACTGGAGTGCCACCCTACATTCTAGCACTACAAAAAATACGATACAACCCAAGAAACAGTAACACAAAAATATTATTATATCTAAGGGCGAGATTGAAGGTCTAACTGGCCGGTTTGGCACAAGATGTAGCCATACCCGCCTTTTGCCTTTTGTGTAGGTTCCCCCCTTCTCTCTTCAAGTCTCTTTACAAGATGCTCTGAGATATTCTTCTGATATATAGAAAAATAAAAACATGGTTAATGGAGACTAATTTGTGGCAAATTTGGGTAAATTTTCTAAAAATACCCCTAAAGTGCTACTTGTGATTAATTTGGCACTGAATTGAAGTACAATTGAAAACTTGATAACTTGACGAATATTGTTTCAGTTGCAAAATTGAGGTTTAGTGGAGAAAAATTTGGCACGTCGCGCTGCACGATAGATCGCACGCGGGTCGTCCCCAAACAGGGCTTGATTTCTATTTTCCCATTACATTTTTATAGCGTGACTATAATTGAATTGCATTTATATATAAAAAGAACATTTGTGTATTTTACCAAATTTATGCATAATTATATAGAATGATCATAGGCTACAACTTTTTTTTGTTAAACTTCTAAATGTTCACTATTCAATATGATATAATTATTTAAAAAATGAATATAGATGTTATTACAAATAGGAAAATTGTAGTTATAAGCAAATACATCTAATTAATCTCAATTAATCAATATGGCAATCTCAGACATGCGAGTCATGACATATTGTAATCCATTCGATTTCCGATTGCTAACTAATTTTATCTCTAAACTAAAACAATTTGTGTTTCTGAATCAATCATGTGTGCCTTTCTAAAGAATTTAAACTAATTAATTATCATCATCAAGCATTTGAACAAGTTCTTACTTTCATTAATTAAATTGGCAAATCCACAATAGTATTAATTCTAGGATAATACTCGCGCTTAGTGTGAATATTTCAATTTTATTATTTATTTCAATTTATAATGTAGAAATTACAATTATGAAAATTCAAAATAAAAGTTTGAAATGAATTCATAGTACATAAATAATATATAATAAATATGATAAGTAAGTTGGTTATGTTTAAAATCATTTTGAATTACATCATAAGATATTCTATCGATTTATTATTCATTAAAAAATATTTTTTATATCCATCTAATTTTGTAAGGACGCATAAGTTTATAAAAATAAATTTACATATAAGAAATAAAATAACATAAATGATAAATGCATAAAAAATAAAAAATAAAAAATAAAAAATAAAAAATAAAAAATAAAAAATAAAAAATAAAAAATAAAAATAAAAATAAAAAATAATAACCAACAAAATAATTTGTATAATTAATTTATGATCTCAATTTATGTTTGTATTAAGATTTATAAGATTAAAAGGTCATCACTTTTTTTGTTCTCTTTGGTTTTCTTATGTTGTTATATCATGACATATATTAGAAAAAAAAATAAAGAATTAATCAGGCATATAGGAAGAAGTCCAAAAAAATAAAAATGAAAGATAATTTATTTCAAAGATTTTAGTTGAAACTACAGAATATTTAATTAGAGATGATTAACTTTAAAAAAGATAAAAAATAATTATTATTTTTGTCATGATCTTTTAAAAAAAATATATTATATATATGAGAAAAATATGCATACTATACATAGAAAAATATAACATGGCTCAATTTTTTCTTATTATTTTTTATTTTTATTAGTTGTTAAAATGATGTAGATTATGTACAAATTGATTACATATGCTATTTTGAAATCCGTAATACATATTAATATAATATAGTTTTCAATACTTTGTATTTTTTTACATGATAGTTCTCACATAATTGAATATATAATACAAAACAATATCTAACTAATCATGTGATATTGTGATAAAAATTAAAATGAAAAACTAAGATTTGAGAATTTTTTTGATCCGACGGCCGGGAGGAAATTGATGATAGGACTCTTGAGAATGCTCAAAGAGAGATGAAAAATAAGATAAGAGCAAACGAACGTATCATTTTTTACATGTTCTTTTATATAGTTTATATTCAGATTTTTAGCAGGAAAAAAATTAAGTTGAAACCATAACAATATAGAATTCAAAATCAAGAGAAAATTCCAACAAATTTATATTTGATGATTTTAACATGAGAAATAAAATATTTCATTAAGAATTATTATTTTTTAAAGAAGAAAAGAAAAAAAATATTTAGGTTTTAATGAGTGAACTATTTATATTCTACTTGTATTAATATTTGAACATGACTTCGAACCATGATTCATTGAAACTATGTGATTAAGTTCTGATGGCCAGAAACAAATTCAACAGTTCTCACTAAATCGGGGATGGAACACAAAACATCAATTCAATCAATCATATGATTTTGTTTTAATTTTCCACACACATGTTGTCCTAGAATACCAATAAATTTGAGAAAATTAAAGGTTAAGATTTAACAAAAATGTTGATCAAACCATTAAGATAAAAGTGATAATGTGGAGGGCTCAAAAGGAGGTGAAAAATAAAGGGTTGGGGTTCATTTCTCTTAATAATAAATGTTTTTCCTCCCTTGAATAATGACATGAGTTAGTTAAATCAGATCATTATAAAGTTATTTTAATAATGTATATTTTACTTTATGAATGTACAACCAACAAGCATGAAAATTATTATTTGTGTATATATTTGATTTCTAACATGCCAACAACATGGTAGTGTTGGTGATATTTCTACAAATATCAATTTAGTAATATTACTTTTTACAACAAAATACTATAGCAAGTAGTATTCTCGAGTGATGTTATATTCTTTTTACGTATTATGAATTTACAAATTTTTATATTGTGGTTATCATGTTGAATGCATGGAGCAAGATTGTTCAAATTTTAAAACAGAAAAGCAACTTTTTTGAAAACAAAAATAAAATAATAGAAAACTATTTTTGGTTTATGAAAAACAAAAAACGAAAAAACACAAATGATACCAAACGTGCCCTTAATTTTTTGTAAGTTTTTTTCTAGGAAGTTTTAGGGATGTATTAACCAAATGAATATTATATTATATTATATTATATTATATTATATTATATTATATTATATTATATTATATTAATTATATTATATTATATTATATTATTGAATAAATAATATTTAAAAAATAATAAGGCATAATGAAAATATAATAAAAGGCAAATAAAAAATAATTATAATATAAATAACTCAAAACAAAAAAATGATAATTTTAAAATTAATAAAATTAAATAAATTAATAAATAATATTTCCAAAATAATAAATAATAGTTGAAAAATTAAATGATTAATATATAAAAATCCTTAAATATAATTAAAAATAATAAATAGTAATAACAAAATTATTAAGAATAATAATTATTATTTAAAAATCATAAATAATAATTAATAAATTAATAAATAATAAGTAATAATTAGAAATAATAAATAATAATTAAAAAATACAAATAATATTAGGAATATCATAAATAGTGATTTCAGATAATAAATAATAAAATTAATAAATAATAATTAAAATAATAAATAATAATTATTAAGTTAAATATTATTATTAAGAAAACTAATAAATATAACATATTATATAAAACTCATATAAACACATTTCCTACAAATTTACTAATTTGCATGCAAACACACCACTTTTTCATACATCCTAGAATTTATAATCCTGAATTTTGCAAATCCTAATCTCACATTTCACTCATCAAAAACTCATTATTTCAAATAAAAATATGGCTTTATTCTAATTACTTAAATCCTATACTAGAAAATTTCACACCCAAACAAGCCCTTAGGATTGAACTAATAAAACCAACAGAAATCCAAATTGTTTATTAGATAAGTTTATCTACTATAGTGTCCTTATAATAAGATGTTCAACAAACTTCAAATTCCAGTAGCAGAAATAGAAACATCAAATTTCTATTCTGGTTAAAAACAATGTTATTCATCCTCTCCAATTCATAGAAGAGATTAAATTCTCATTACATTCATCCAACAACCATATATCACATTACTCAACATCTCCAATTTTACAAATCACCAAAGGAACTCAATCACCATTTCATAAAATCTACAAAACACTAGACATTCATTCTATAAACTTTTCACAAACACTAAAGAGCAACAAGGCTCCTCCCAAAAATCTTCCCGTTCAAAATGCCCCTCGTAAACTTCACAAACTCAAACCCGCTCCTCTCCTCCTTCTTCCCCAAATCACCACCGTTCTTAACCCTCAAACTCAAATTCTCCTCTTTCAACACATCAATGGAGTACGAAAGCTGCCTTATAACTTCCCTCTTCTCCTCGTCTTTTGCGCTTAACCCCTCCTTTAAAACCTTATTCTCATCTAAAACCCTCTCCAATTCCCTCTTCAAATCCTTAACCTTCTCACTTTCGCTCTCCTTATCGGGTATCGGGTCCTCCACCTCTGAATCCGACTCGCACGAATCCGTCGAAGAAAAAACAGAGCAACTCGAACTGTTGTCAGTTAACTTTTTGTTCAAATTGAGGGAATTTTGGGGGGACAAACTGGGGATGGATATGGATTTATTTTGAGATTTTAATTGGTCCAGTTGTTCGGCTAAAGAGCGTTGGGACCGATAGAGATCTCCGAGTTTTTCCACAAGAAGAGGTCTTTTTTTGTAGTACATTTCGGCTCTTTGCGCGAATGAGTCAGCATCTTGTTCTATTAATTTCAGCATCTGTTTTGTCTTTTCTTCCAAATCTGAAAAAAATATCAGAAAAATATAGAAGTTTATAAATCATTGTTATATTTATTGGTCTATATTGTTGGGCTTAGTTTGTAAATCACAAAATGCAATAAGAAAAATATTGGGCTTAGTTTGTAAAGTAAGATGAAATATTAAGCTTAATTTGTAAAATAATATAAATATTGGGCAAATTGTAAAATAAAGATAAAATATTGGGCTTAATTTGTAAAATAAGATGAACATTGGGATATATTTAAGACTTTTGATCAATAAATACCAAGAAGTACATATAACAATAAATGCATATCTAAATACATGAAAAACAGAGAATTTGAATTAAATGAATCTGAAAAACAAAATTAAAATAAAAAACAAACCAGAAAGAGTAGAGATTAGCCAAGGAGACTGCCTTGAATTATTATTATGACTATCAAACCACCAAGTTTGAGAAATCTCCTTCATTTGCACCATCTTCTTTTTCTCCTTTCTTTTCTTGCCTGATTCAATTTCAAATCAAATTAGAAAAATTCAGAAATAAAGCAATTGAGTATTTTATACACCTCTTTGAAAGAACTTTCACTATTTTGAGTGCAGTTGTATTGACTATTTTAAGCACTTAAAGCAATTAGCTATTTTGAGGTTTTTCTTTCTTTTCTTTTTTTAGGTATTTGGGGATTTAATTGGCCTAATTAATCAATCATCATGCTATTTTCGTGAATAGATAGCGGCAAGAAATACGTAACAACAAGCACCACATCTGCATGTTCTACTTTTTTTTTTAATACAGATTGAATCTTTCTACAATCTTCATGCATACTTTTCATTACAGGTTTAATCCTTAACGTTCCAACTTAACAACATCAAAAGAGACCATAAGCTCAAAAATCAATCGAAGTATTCATCTTGCTAAAACGGTCAAACTTATTCAGTGTGATTAATTCACCAAGGCCTAACTCAACTACTGAAAAATAGCTCCAATACAACAGATTGAATCAAGAACAAGAACAACAAGAAAAACAAACACAAAAATACCAAGAACCAGTTCTCTCAACCAAAGGTACCTTCGTTTCCTCTCCTCCTTTATTCTTCTCCTTCCCCTCCTCCTCCTCTCCCTTCTTCTCCTCTCTTCTGCTCCTTCTGCTTCTGCTCCAAATTCAAAAACAGAAGAAACAAAAACTTCCCCCCAAATGGAATAGCACGATTCACTGTCCAATATATTCTCCTCGGATTTAATGACGTGGATCCCGCCCCTCCAATCAACGCTCGCCACGTGTATCCGTAGACGAGCTGTCCCAGGAGCGCTTTATTACTCTACCTCTTTCTCTTTAGCCTTTTACTCACGTGGAATTTGTACAGATATTTTACCTGACAGGATTACAGGAGATTAACTGGCTAAAGTCGGCCACGTAACGAAAATGTAAGTTTTCTGCTATGTTTTGTATGTGAATAGTGGTTTTGGAGCGTCTATACTCTATAAGGGATTTTTATTATTATTTTATTTTTTGGGAAGGCGCCACGATTTGTGCTTTAAAATAGATTTTAAAATGGCCGTAATAAAGCTGCTTTGGGAATTCGTTCTAGCCCTAGCCCCCAATTCTTACGCATATGCCATCCATTGAGTGTATTTTCTACTAAATTATATAATTTGTAATTGTATTTTCTATTGAGCATAATTTTTACATAACAAATTAAGCTATCTTGCAACATAAATTGTACTTTTATTGAAATTATTCATTTTGAAATGATCAAATGTATAAGCAACTTTTTTTTTATTTGGATGATCTTATATTTTACTCAGCCTGTGAGAATAAAAATTTTAAATAACCGATGCATTCGAAGTAAAATCTTTTGATTATTTCATAAAAAGTAATAATGAGGTCAAAGTCAAACAAGAAATACACTTACATTACAACACATAATACAGTCAAACTTTGACCTCGTTGAATTACAAAATAATATTTGGTAATTTAATGTTTTAATTATAGTCAAAACAATTGTTAACTACCATTTAATGATATTATTTGATTATTTATGATATGGCTCATAAGTTTAACATATTAATAATACATTTATGATTTTGTAGTACTATTAAATGATCAATTTTTAGTATCAATAAAGTTAGACAAACAAACCAATTTGATAAACCACAAACAAAAGGGCTGAATATGGAAATTAATGGATAATTTTTCAATACATATTTAGAAATGGAAGATAAAAAATTATCCATTAATTTTCATATTCCAGTCGTTTGTTTGTAATTTGTTTGTCTAGCCTTAATAAAATATTAAAATATTATTATATCCTGTTCTTTCAGATTATCATATTGTCCATATCCAAACTGGTAGTGTTGTGGTTGCTAACACTTTCAAAATTGAAAAAATGTTGTTTCTAAATGCTGAGGGGTATTTTGGGGATAGCAAGTTGATGAAATTATTTATTGGATGGAATTATGAAAGTCTGGAGCTATAGACCTACAACGGTCGGAAAAAACCTTCGTCTCCTTCTGAGTCAAATTGCTAGCACGTGCGATTCTAACCATTTGATTATTCCTCTCCAGCAGAGACAAAAATGGTGATATCATTTGGACAGCCAAAGGTAAGATGAATATACAAAACAAGAGGATGCAAAAGGAAAATGTTTTGTTTTATTAAAATACAAATTTACCAACTAATGGTATTTGATTGTTTATTTCATGATAAGTGATTAGTAAGTAATTGCATTGTTAAATCGATTAGCTATGACTGTTTAATGTATAAGTTAACGAGAAAGAGAACACAATTCTATCAGATTTCATTAGTGTTGACGGCTATTTCATGCATGTCATTCATGGTAGATTAATGTAAATTTCAAAATCAAAGCCGAAATTCCCTTTTGCTAATGAATTTTGAAAGACTGGAGTCTCAAGCCATGAATTTTGTCATCTTTTCAGTTTTCAGATATTATAAAGTACAGTTTATAGTATTATACTTCATAGGCCTTTATTAGGTTAAATATAGTCATTTTCTTTTTCTTTTCGGCCCAAGACATAATAGTCCTGTTTGGCCCAATTATTGTCTGACTTGATTTCAAGTTCTGATTAGAGTTTTGATTGTGCATTTGTTCTGTTTAATTATTATCCACTCTATTATTACTAGGGTTATTTAGGCCAGCAGTACTACTCTTATTATTTTTTTTTAAATGTAGGCTGATAGCCTACTTAGACTTTCATTAAATTAAAAACGATATTTACATATTTGTATTTACATGAACAGACATGAATCGGCCTACTTTACTAGCCGATTAGACCTCTCATTTTCCTAAATCTATCCTAACCCTCTATCCTAACTAAGGATTTGGTCTTATATGTTGAGTTGCCGCGGTTGCCCATTCTCGAGATGTGGCAAGTACGTATTGGAAAGTTTGGGTAGCAGTTTTCCTTTTTCCTTGGAAGATCCGATTATTCCTTTTCTTCCAAATCTCCCAGCAGCAGACTGCCCATATTCCTTCTGATTCCTTATGGAGCGGCTTTTGTAATCTCTTTTTTGCCCAATTAAGCAAGTTGAAGGATACTTTGATCCTTGTCGGGGCCTGTAGGCCTACTTGGGCGCATGCTTTATGCCATACTAATTTTGCATAGTTGCAATTTGCAAAAAGGTACTCTCTTGACTCAGTTGCTCTAGGATTGCATAAGACGCATGCATCCGTGTGTATGCAATGCTTACGTAGGAGTCTCTCTCGTGTTGAGTTTGTTTTTGTTTAGCAGCCACAAGAAGAATTTTATTCTTGGTGGTGCTCCTATTTTCTAGAGGGAACGACCGTGTTGGTCATTTTGGCCTCTCGGTCCGTGTAAAAGCAATAAGTTGTTTTAACGGAGAATTGCTTTGTTTTGCAGGCCTCCCACATTAACGTGTCTGCTTCATTGTTTAGCGTTATACTTCTCAATTGCTCGTTCAACTCTGCGAGTTTGTTCTCTTGATATGTGCTTAATGCCCTAAACCATTGTAGGGAATCAGGGTTTGTAACTGCTTCGTGGATTGTAATGTCTTTCCTGATAGTTCTCCTATATAGTCCCTTATATAGATTTGCATATGTTTGCTCTTGCCATTTGTCATGCCAAAATTTAGTTGTGCGTCCGTTTCCTACCTTAATTTTTGCCCTGCTGTTGAAGAGCGGTAGTATCGTTTGTAAATCTCTCACGAAGAAATTTTGTGCTTTATTATTCCATGGAAGCATGTGTGCGCCATAGCATGTGTTGATAGTTGTAGCTCATGCTCCTTTTCCTTGGGTGCTAATTTTCTATATCAATTTCATTAGTAGTGCTTTATTGTGCATTCTAAGATCCTTGATTCCCAGGCCTCCATTCTTTTTGGATTTGCATGCCCTTCCCCATTTTGCTAAATGTTTGCCTTTTTTATATTCGTTAGTTCCTCCCCATAGGAAATTTCTTCGCATTTTATCAACTTTCGTTATTATTCCTTAGGGTAATAGGAAGGCTTGCATAAAGTATAACGGGGTTGCTGAGAGTACTGAGTTTATTATGGTTACTGTACCTGCAATTGAGAGGAATTTTGTGGACCATCCTGCAATTCTTTTCCTAATTTTTTCTATCATAGGTAGAAAAAATTCCTCTGGAGGTTTTTCTATCGAGAGTGGTAGACTCAGATACTTGATCGGAAAATCTTGCTGGTTGCAATGTAAAAGATTACCAATTGATCTTTCATTCTCCCGTGGCACTTGGATAGCAGTGAATGTAGATTTAGCGTGATTAATTTGCAGTCCTGTTATTTTGCCAAAGTTCTGGAGTGCTAAATTGATAAGTTGCAAGTTAGTGCGGTGCGCTTCAGTGATAATTACAGTGTCATCTGCGTATTGAATTGCCTTCATTTGCATTTTTTGCGGTGTAGGGGCAAGCGTGTTTAGATAGTGGATCACATATTGAAGTGATTCCGCTATTAAATTGAAGAGCATCGGGGAGAGCGGGTCTCCCTGGCGTAGGCCTCTTAGGTGCGAAAAGAAATGTTGCAATCTTCCGTTAATTTTGATTGCTGAGCTAGATGTGCTTAGCATGGATGTAATCCATGAGATCCAATTTTTCGGGAATCCTCTTTGTATCATAACCGCTTCTAGAAAATGCCAGTTGACTGTATCGAATGCTTTTGTGAAGTCCACTTTATAGAAGACTGATGGAGTGTTTGCTTTGTGTAGGAAATTTAGGTACTCTCGTGTTGCTAAAAAGGATTCTATTATTTGCCTGTTTTTAATGAAAGCCGTTTGATTTTCTGAGATAAGTTTTGGCATTTTGAGTTGCAATCTTTTTGCCAAGATTTTGGACAATATTTTAATGGGTCCATCAATCACACTGATGGGTCGGTAGTCAGTGATTAGTTTTGCTTCTTGCTAAATCAAAAACTGCTTCCTTGACTTCCTGTGCTGAAATTTCCTTGTCCAAATCATCTAGGTCAGTAGCTGAGGGCATGGGTTGCAGGAATTATTGTGATACTTGGCCTACTAGAGGTCTTGACCCAAGAGATTGCGTAAAAAAGCGTTGAAATTGACTTGATATTTCTAGCTCATTAGTAATCCTCCTGCCATCTACCTCTATGATGTCAATGTATGGATTTCTCTAAGAGGTTTTTCAATGTATCCTTGCGTTTTGCGATGGCCTGTAGTGGTGATTCCACTGAATGGCTCATCTGAGTTTCTACTTTTTCTTTGCCTTTTGCATGCTGGATCATTCTTATTCTTACTCTCTCAAAGAGATCATCTAGTGGCTCACTATCATACCATAGATCCGTGCGGTGATTTTCTTTTCAGTAGCCCACAATGTGAATTGGGGCTTCGGTTTTGAGACCATTGCAAAAAATTAACAGAATATCTGGAATCTCCTCCAGGCTTGTTGTTAGAATGACCACTCTCAGCTTCTCCATTGATTCGATTTCAATGAGAGACCCATGGTGTTTCAAGTTGCCAAAAGTACTCACCATATTTTGGATATCAGATCTTCTCCATCCAAAAGTTGGCAAATTATAGATGTCGAGCCATGCTCTATATCTATGAGGTGCTCTTGTGGTTTTGTATGCTCTATGCCAAGGATGAATAACAATACCTCTATCTTGGAGGTAGTCAGTTTTAATTGTCTCAAAATCCCGTAATGTGAGGTGGTTAGGGATGTCAACCACATATTTATGTGATCTGAGATGTGCTAAATGGACATTGTTGCCAAAAATTGAGCTTTTCTCAAGTTGTGATTTGATGTAGGCCAAAAATTGAGCTTTTCTCTCCACCAACCTTGTATCAACAAGCATGCATTGAGAGTACCTCTTGAGATCTTGCAGTGTTGTTTCTGTGGTATGAACGTGGTATTTGGCTCTTTGTTCCCGAAATTGTGGCAAGGATTGACCTTCTGCCATGGGAGGTGGTACCGGCGGGTCTTGGGAGGGGTCATAGGGTGGTGGAGGGACCCTTATCTTCGCTTTACAGTTTCTTAGAATATGTCCGGTGCGGTCACAGTTGGTACAATGAAAAGGAAAAGGACATTCTTTGACTACGTGTTTTTCGGTGTAACAATTCAAGCAACGATTGAACTATGGTTGGATGTTAGAGTTGGGGGGCAAAATAATGTTGCGTGGTGCCTCATTCCTCTGTTTCAGAGTGTCAGCAACGGTAAACCTAGGTTTGCTCTTGTAATGATCTTTTTTTTGTTTATTTTTTGCGTTGTTTGGGGTTATTTTCTTATGATGCTTGTGTTTGGCTTTTTCAGATGTGCTTTGCATTTGTGCAATCGGGTGATTGTCTGATGGAGTGAAACCATTGGGCATATTCCTATTTGTGTTGCGATTGAGAGATGAGCCTAAATGTGAAGTGGAGTAAGTGGGGCTCTTGTTACTTGCATAGGTCTGTGACTTATACTCATTTTTGCCTATGAAGTTGGCTTAAGAGGAGGAAACTCTAAAAGAGTTATTTAGCTGTGACATTATTGTCTGTTTGCAATTTTTTTCTTTCTTCTGTGAGAGTTTGATTGGAGAGTGGTTGTGATGGCCTAGTGCTCTTATGTTGTCTCCTTTTATGAACAGGGAGTATGGATTTCCAGATTGTATGTTTGCATGTGTGAGTCCAAATGATTCTTTTGAGGAAACAAAAAAATGGATGTTCTGCTTGTAAGAACTTGCGTGAGGAAAGCTGAATTCCCTTTTGGTGTTATTTTTGCTCTTGTAATAGAACCAGCCAAATTCTAGAGGTGTCAGCCTCCTTCTACCCATTTGACTTATATTTATCTGTGTTTGTATTGTTGTGGTGTGTAATGGCTGCAAGCTGTACAAGACCAAGTCTTATGCTTGTTTGGATGAGAATTGCTACTTTTTAATTTTTATGTCTGGGTTAATAAAAGTTGCGTGTAGAGATGTTGTAGAAGAAGAGTAAGAGTGCTTAGAAGCTTGTGTAATCTTCTTTGTTTTGGTTCTTTGGAAGAAAGATCAAAATCGCCACTTTTTGTTAGCTAGTGAAAGAGCCGTTGCTCTCTTTTTCCTTGATCGTACTACTCTTATTTCATTATATTAGTAATTATCTACATCAATAAATGATGTTAACTAGATTGTATCCTTGTTCCGCTTCGGACTGATAATTTTGTCCGTAGTATTTTTTTTTTTACAGAGATTATAATGACTTTATTAATTTTTTAATGAAATAGAGAATATTTTAATATTTTTGGATCATTCATCTTTTTTATATTTTGTAGGGATATAAATGAATTAATATATTAACAAATACGTCCGAAATATGGATACATATGCATATTCTTAGCACTTTAATTTGATGATACCATTATTGCTATCTTTTATATTATATTTTGTGATGTATTAATTTCATTACCATTTATATTGCTTAAAAAAATTCTTTTATTTTATAAAAATATTATTTTATCTTATGTAAAGTATTATTTCTCTTATATATTTTTTATAATTTTATTTTTTAGTTTAAAACCTTTTATTTACAAAATAACTATTTTTGTAGAGACTAAAAAGAGAATCTAAATAATTAATGGGAAGTATTTTGTTGCAAAAAGAACAGGTGAATTGTTATAGATAACTCAAGTAGTTAGCTAAACAAATTATCTAATATTAAAAAAAAAATAGAATAAAAAATTATATTTTGTTTACTGAAACTAAAATATTCACAAAATCTAGGAGATACTAAAAAATCCTTATACATACCATTGGTCCCAAAAAAATGACAGCTTGAAATATTTCACTCAAGCAATGCACAATTTTATTTTGCCAAAAGCTTATTACAGGCAATGAGGTATAAATGCATATATATCGCTAAATTTTTGAATATTTAGAATTTCAAGGGACATATATTCTTTTATATTTCACTTCCATTATATTTAACATTTACAAATTATAAATAATTTATTTATGGAATACTTTTATAACATCACTCTAATTTTATAACTATTTTATTCATAGAACAATAAATATTTCTTTAAACAACTAAATCTTCCAAGTTTCAATTTCTTTATTATTAAAAGTTACTATATATATATTATTTTGAAAACAAAAATTTAAGATAGATAAGTAAAAATATATTGTTTCAACTTTACAAAATAGCGTAAAGTTCAGTATAATTGTATTGCCATTAATATTATTTCTTTGTGGTTTGAGAATATTAAAAAATTAAGAATAAAAACTAATTATTTCTAGAATAAAGTAAAATTAAAATAAATATATTAACATATAATTTATAAAATATAATATTTAGAACTCAATTAAATATAATTTCTAAATATCAAAACAAAATAGAAGTAAAATAGTAAATATATAATATTTTTCAAAAGTTAAAGGATGTATTTGAAAATTCCTTTAAAAAAAATTCCTGGCATGGGAACTCTCACTTTCTCTTTTTTTTGTATTTTGATTTTTTATAGAACTTTTGATACAAAAAAGTCATAATTGGTTCATAAAAAGCTAAATTGACCTGTTACATTAAATACTACATACATCAAACCACATCATCTTTCTTAATAAATTTTTTTGTCTGATTTTGTGTGGCCGTTATGAGACAAAAATATGTTAATGGATTTATGTAAAGCTTATCTTACTTCACATATTGACTCGCTATATAAGCACTGACCACAATTTTTTTTCCAAAACTACACGTGTCAGTCAGTTATGAAATTAAGAAAATTGTATATAGGTTGAATGAATGGGTCTTAATTTAAGATATTATTTTCATGTCTATTCCTGAAAAAGTCAATAGCTTTTATAATTTTAAATAAAAAAAATCTTTCAATGGGTTTATAAAAGATTTTAGTACATGGGATAGTTAGTGGTTATGATACTGGTACCATTTTTCATAGGTGAGGGAATTGAATCTTGCGCAGCAGCAGAATTTCAGAGAACTTTTTAGAAAGTTTCAGATAATATTAGATATCATCTCTTAGTGTGTGTCTGCGCGCGTGTTGTGCTACGGGCTATTGTAAATTTTCTTTTTTTACAAAAGATGTTAGCTTGTATGCTGAAGGTACAGCTAATTCAGAGATAGTACTATTATTTTGGAGAAAATATATTATCTTAGAAATTATTTGAATACAATAAATATTAGTTACATTATTGATGTATATTTTAGTGCATTATTGGTATATATTATTTTGTTCAATCGTGCCGTCTGAATGCAGATAATTCAGAAATATTTGTAACATATTCAGGACGCCGATTATTCAGATCGGATCATAATTGTTTGGCATGACTAATATTGAATTTAGCTTAATTAATGAAAATAAGTAAAAAAAAATATTATCTTACATCTATTATATTCATAAATGAAATGCAAGAGATGTTTGAGAATTCAAAATCTGATATGGAACTTCAAAATTTCCTCCATTCAAAAAAAATAATAAAATAAAATGAAAAAAAAACTTGCGGGGGAAAAGAAGATATCTACTAATATGTTCAAAATATCTCAAATCAATCAACCTGTGCCACCAATGTGTTAGGGTGGTAATTACCAGGTGCTTCTGATTTCAAAAACATAATTCCTCTGTATGCCAAATATAGCTGTATTTATATATTCAATTATCTAGCAATTATTAACTAGACCTATCAAAAATAAGCATTAATTATTGATGTATTTATTTATAATTGTTTGATTAAATAGAAAAAGATATCTTTACATAATATTATGTTATATAAGATTTCTATATACAAAATACCTACTGAATAATTCAAGGGAAGTTACATAACAAAATAAAGGGCTATCTTTGTGATTTCTGATAATGTAAGCACCTTATATTTTATGCATATATATATATATGGGTTGTTATGTAATTTTCTATAAAAATAAAAATATAAGAGCTGTCTTTTTATGATCATTGCACCTCTTTATCAGCTGTCTCTGTCTCTGTCTCATTATTATTCCATCTCTTATCATATCATAGTACCACACAAAATTAAACCATTTTCCATCACTTCCATTCCATTCCACCTGTACTTACCATGTGCCATCCTTAATTTAATTTAATTTATTTATATAATTACATCTTGATTCTTTTTATAGTACAATCAATTAATAATCTAACTATATGTTAGATCTAGATGTTGTTAAAATATATTTTAGATCTATCTATAGTGGCAAAATTTTATCGATGCAACTAATTGGAGTGATTAGTCTCACATGTTTAAACTCAAATCTAATTATTGGATCTGAAATAAATTGGTATGGATAAGATAGAAGAGTTGCTGTTCAAATTTGATTAATACCAAATTAATATGTGAGTTGAAAATAAAATAAAAAAATATCTTTTTATTTTACTAGAGTAGATATAATCTCTTTAATCATAAGATTCATTTTTCCATGATGACAACCTAACAAATGTCTCATTCTTAGGCTACATATATACCTCAATAGATCTTCCATATTTTAGGATATTATTACTGTAAATCAACTATGTGGCCTTTTTCCTTTTCCAGGTCCTGAATTTATAATTTTAATTTCCATTAAGAAAGCTATGTTATGAGAGACAAGATGTAAGAAGAAAACAGAGAAAGGAAGAAAAAAATAACAAAAGAAGCACTTCGTGCACCTCTTTTGTTCCCTAAAGTAAGAGGCACCAAAATAGAAAATGAAAGCTGTCACGTTTCTTGGCTTTTTTTTACTACTCTTAGGGCATGCTTGATTTGAGGTATTTCCGGTTTGATGTATATCTCAAATACGTCATAATAATTATATATGATTTTGAAAATATATATTAGTTGTTTGATTTGATATATTTTAAATAATGTAAAGAAAAATTCATTGTTTGATTTTTTGTTGTAAAATCGGAATTTTAATTTTGATTCAAATTAATTGTTTGATGATTGTAGATTATCTATATAAAATTGTTTACCAATTTTTCAAAATTATTTTGTACAATTAAATTTATTTTATAATTTATAAATCTCACACATTACACATACAATTACAAAACAAATAAATATCATTAGTTGATATGAATTATTAATTAAACAAAAAAAGAAATTAAATACGTGGAATTTAAACGTAAAAAGAAAAGAAATATTTTATTTTATGTATTTTATTTTAATTAAATATTTTTTATTTTAATGTAATATTTAATTTAATTTAATTTATATTTTATTTTATATAATTTAATTTATTTTAATTTAATATTTAATTTAATTAATATTTTAATTTTAATTTTTTATTTAATTTGTAAATATTGTATTTTTTTATATAATATTTTGTTTTGTTTTAATTTAATTTAATATAATTTAATTAATTTAATATTTATTTAATATTTTTTATTAATTTATTTAATACATTTTAATTTAATATTTTTTATTAATTTATTTAATAATACAAATCAAACAATAAATTTTATTCTAAATACTTCATTTCACTTTACAATCCTCTAAAATACACCAAATCAAACATGCCCTTAGTTTATTTAGAAAATACATCTAATAAACTTTTTTGTGGTATGATGAAAGAATCTATTTGCTGATCACGAGTGGAACAATATGTAGTTAGTGTTGTTTGTTCTTTCTTTAATTGAATGAAAAAACAAATATCATATAACAAACTTGAACAGTAATCTTTTTATAGACAATTGAATAGTAATCTTAACAAGTGCATCATATATGACAAAAAATATTAAATAACCAGTTATCTTTTCTATGCGGTTTCCATGAAAACTCGTATATTTCATACAATCTTACAAAATATAGAGAAACTCAATATTCCACGTCACTCTTGAGTAATCCAATTACTTAATTATATGGACATATATACTTATCAACTTCAAGAAGAATATGCGGTTCCCCGACAAATTAGGGTTTCGAAAATGAATTTGAATACGTATTACTTCGATTGAGATGGCTCATCTTCAGTCCTTGAATCCAACTTGGCGTCCGAACCATTTTCTAAGTTTGAGTCTATCTTTTAAAAGTTCGACAGTTGTGCTACTATTTTAGAAGTGAAATGAGTGACTATAATATATGACATTTTAAGCTTTATTTATATCTTGAAGATAATTTGAATTCAATAATTAAGAAATATAGAGAAATTTGTCTGTTTTTTATTTGTTTTCATAAAAAGAGTTGGAACAATTACTTCTGAGTTCTGATACATGATAAAGACATTGGTTTCAGAAGAATAATAGTAGACAAAAAACTGAATTAGTAAAAACACGACATATCCATTACATATGCTCACATGACAACTCAAATCTATACTCACTTGAGTTAATTAATAACTGATCATAAAAATAAGAAACTTGATATATTAAATTATATGATTAATAAATATATTATTAAAAAAAAGTTATTTTAACTTATTAGTGTGTGTTTTAGAGGTAGATTTTTTTATTTTACTTAAAGGACATGCAAGCTATACTGTTCTAAATTTATTTTTTAGAAAATATAATCTTCTTTGATATGATGGATTCAGCAATTAGGCGACCCAACAAATATTTATTTCCCCACTAAGTCACGAGAGGAAATGTGGTCCAAATTAGCCTTTGGATCAATGCGAGGATTAAGTTAATGGGGAATTTAAACTAAAACTAACAGAGTATTTGTCTGAATAATTTTATATCTGAAACTTCTTTTTTTTGAGGAATTATATCTGAAACTTTAATATTGCGAGTCACTGAGTTGTGCATATACAGTTCGTATTAAAAACATGCTGATACACATAGCCATAAATTGGCTTGAAGCATAGAGAATTAATTGAGATTCAGTCGACAAAAAGTGGCCAATGTTGAGTCCATCTGGATGGTTCCCCATGGTTCCTGATTCAGGAGCAGGAAATATTGTCAAGTGTCAAGTCATGATTATTTTTTCCTCCATAGTCTCTTTAATTGAGTGCAATCTATAAATTATACCCTGCTTTTGTCCCGTCTATAGTTTTTTCAGTTTTAATACTGCAATTGTAATTGTTCCAACTAAAATCAAGTATTCAAATCTTTTTTTAGCAGTCCAAAAATGAAGCGTTTAAAACTATATGGTTAAGACTCAACATTAATTTGTTATGCATTGAGTCTTTAAGTTAAAAAACTTAAAATAAGTAAGTACTCAAAAAGAAAATACATAACATATCTTAATGCATATTCAATGTATGATAATTCTTAATTATAAGAATTAAAACATTTATTGAAGTATATTCGTCTCATTGTGTGGTATAACGACCTGATATAAATATATAATGGGCCAATGGCATTTTTGTTATAACCTAATTAAACATCTCTTCAGTAATGAGAATTTTAAGCTTAATTCACTTGCTTTCATTCAAAGTTTTTTTTTTTTTGAGATTTTCATTCAAAGTTTTGGAACACCTATGGTCTCTTTCTTCTTTTAAATAAGCTTTGGAACACGTGATTTCTTTGAACATATTTTTTGATTTTGATTTCTCAATTTCGAGACATCTAAGACTACTTATATAAAGTTAAAATTAAAATTGATTTACGATTTTGAATGGTTCAAATTTCAGAAACCGTGACCGAAAACCACATCACATCTCTCGCCACCTTTTGCACGAGTAGTTTTTAACACCTCTGTTTAGCTTCTCGTGAGAAAAAAAAAAGGGTATTAAATCAAGAACAAATTTTGAAATGTTTCAAACTTTTGTAAAATTTCTTTTGAAATGTTTCGATATTTTATAAAAAATGAGAATTTTTGAGCGTTAGCAAACATTTTAAGTTTCAATATTTTGTTGGGTATTTTGCAACTATTTTGCTAAAACGCCTAAAAGAATAAAATGTCCATGTATATATATCATGGTTCTGAGAATCGCCTGACTGAGCTGATTTAAGTTAGAATCAGCAAGTTTTGATTCGATTAATACCTGATTCTTATGATGATATATATTTATTATTTAAATTGGTCTGATTCTTCATCTGATTCGACTAATTCTGATCATATTCAACTAATTTTAAATTGGTATCCTACGAAACCGACTCCGATTCTGATTCCGAATTTACGAACTTTGATATATATTCTTATAAATCTAGGAGGAATTAGTAATCAAAGTAGAAAAACTATAACATGTCAGCGCTGAGGTGGAGTCTGATACTATATATATATATATTTCTTATTTTACTCGGCCAAAAAGCAAATCTTATTACTTCACGATAGTCAGCTTTTAACCTATTGAACGCAGATTCAAAATCTTATTAAATTTCTAACTACTCATTTAGTCATTTAATCTGAATTCCATGCATTGAATTTGTTGAAAGACATCTTAGTGTTCAATATTGGCCAACGAGAAATCTGAAAGGAATATATTAAATAGTCAATTGAGTGTGATGATACTAAAAATGTATATTAATATAAAAAAATGTCAATTCATACTTATAAAATACATATTAATATAATAGAGTTATATGTTTAATGCTTATTGCTTATTGCTCAACACATCAAAGAGAAAATACGTTTAGTTCTTAAAATATACAACTTAAAATCCCATTTGTTGAATAATTTGTTCCAAAAATCATAAATAAAGAAGAGTAAGAATTACCAGCATATTCTAGAGTGTCCGTACATTCACTGTCCTTGTTGGAGTCCACACATGATACAGACATTCATCCTCTACTCTCTTTCAAACGCCAAATACACTTATACATCCATTATAATGAAACCACGTGTAGAGAACCTGACCAAATGTCTCTTCGTTCTATCTTCCAATAATAATAATAATAATAAACCGCAAAATAATAATAATAATAATAATAATAATAATAATAATAATAATAATAATAATAATAATTAATAACTGCGGTTTTTTAAGTTCCACAGCGCCACTACTTTCTTGCACTGAAGTACCTCTTCTTTCTCGATTTTTTTAAATTTTACTTGCTACCTACCTCTTAAAATCAATCTCTACTGAAATACATTTTAGTCAGGAAAAAGATTCTCTTTATTTCCATTTATTTTGTAATTTGAATGTTATTATTTTCTTGCTGATACAACGAATAGAGAAAAACACATACATCTCATAAATTTAAAATTCTTAAAAATCTTCTTCTGAAAATAATATGAAGTTAATTCTAAAAAAAAAAGAAAATAATATGAAGTTAAAAATAATGAAATATAATATTATCTCAGATGAATTATAGAAAATGATGTCACATAGCAATAGCAATAAATAACATCCTCCTATGACATTCAAAAAAAAAAAAAAAAAATCCTCCTATGACCAATTAAACAAAAATAGAAGTTAGGTAGTAAAATACAAAAATGAAAAAGTGAGGGAACTAATGTTTAAAATTGCAACCAAATAACAGCGCATATAAATTTAGAGCAATCCTTCGAACTACTTCTCAAACGGCTTCTAAAATTCCAAAATTTTCCCATTTTTAGAAAAATCTCAGTACGAGAATTTCCGTTAAATTCAACCAAATTACAGTTAAACTCAAATTCTTCCCTAAATCAGAAAACCAACTTCGAATTTCGCTGAAATTGGGAGAAAATAGAAGAAACAGAGGAGGAGAATTATCCTTTTTGATGCATTTTGAGGAGCTGAATTTCTGCTGAATTTTGTAAGGAGAAAAATGGGTTTTGATTTGGCCGCACAACTCGTGCGATTGGGGATTGTGTCTACGTCGGATCACACGTCCGTGGTTTCGATCAATTTGTTCGTTGCTCTGCTTTGCGCGTGCATCGTAATTGGCCATTTATTGGAGGAACATAAATGGGCTAATGAATCCATTACTGCTCTGATTATTGTGAGTTTTCTGAATCTTTTTCTCGCCATTTATCTTCCTAAATTCGTGTTTTTTGGTTATACATGTTTGGTTTTTTTTGGATTTATTTCTGATTTTTTTTATACAGGGATTGTGTACAGGTGTGGTTATTTTACTGACGACAAAAGGAAAAAGTTCTCATATTTTGGTATTTAGCGAGGATTTGTTCTTTATATATCTGCTACCTCCAATTATATTCAATGCTGGGTAAGTTTTTTCAAGAAATTATCATTGATTAATTATCAAAATTGCGTTATTTTATCTTTTGATTTGTGAGCTTTGTGACTTCATTCATCAGTTCAGCAAAATTCCGGATTTGGAATCTGTTTTGCTGTCTTTCAATAGACATATTTTTGTTTATTTTTTTTTTAATTTATATGTTTGATACATGGTTCAATTATTCTTTGCATGTGGGTTCTATAGTTTATGTTCCCTCTTGTGATATTTTTTCCATTTACAAAATAAAAAAATTAAATAATGGAATCTGCGTCAAAACAGATTTGAGTAGGTGAGGGACCTAGTGTATTAATGATATCTTAGCAAATATCTCTAGGTTTTTTAATAAATTAAACACTTAGTTCCATTAATGGAACATTTCTTTTTTTTTTTTTTAAAATAAAGGCCCCGCATAAATAACGCACAAAAATGGGTTAGTACTTAGCATACAGTTGTAGTGTGTTTCATACAATTTTCAGTGTTTAATTTAGCAATATTTCAGTTTCATCACCCACAAAATAGATTTACATTCTCCCTAAGGAAAAAAATGGAGAGAGAAGACTGATTTCCTTTATAGTAAATGAAAATAATATAATCTATATCTAAATCTAACTTTTAATTTTTATTTGATTGAAGGTTCCAAGTGAAAAAGAAGCAATTCTTTCGCAATTTCATGACAATTACTCTGTTTGGTGCAGTTGGAACCCTAATTTCCTTTTTCACCATTTCTTTCGGTAAATACTTCTTTTCCCATTGATATATTTTGATTGTGCGTGTGACTGTAATTCCGCAATTTTCCAATTTATTTTCTCCAATTATATGCATTTTCTAATATTTCTTTTAAAAACAGGGGCAATATGGTTAGTAAACAAAATGGATATCGGCAGCCTAGATATCGGAGACATTCTTGGTAATTATTTCACATCATTAATTATTTATTTATCACTAATTCTTTTCAGACCATTAATTATTTAATTATCACTAATTATATTTTAGATAATTAATTATTTAATCATCACTCCTTTTATTGTTTTTTCATTTTTGCAGCACTCGGTGCTATATTTTCAGCCACAGATTCTGTTTGTACCCTACAGGTAAAACTCCCCCCCAAACCAAAATAATAATAATAATAATAATAATAATAATAATAATAATAATAATAAATTTGAATATGTATGTGTTAGGTGTTGAACCAAGACGAGACGCCGTTCCTGTACTCGGTGGTGTTCGGGGAGGGGGTGGTGAACGACGCGACGTCGGTGGTGTTATTTAACGCGCTGCAGAACTTCGACCTCGTGCACCTCGACGCCTCCGTCTTCTTCAAGTTCGGCATCAACTTCGTCTACCTCTTCCTCACCAGCACCTTTTTGGGAGTCTTCGTATGTCTCTTTTATACTTATTCTTATTGTTATTCTTATTGTTGTTGTTCTTATTGTTGTTGTTTTGTTGCTCTCTTTTTGGTATTTTGTTGTTGTTATGGGATATTTGGAACGTGATTTGTGTTAAAGGTTACGTGATTGTTTTGATGTGTGTTTTTATTGTTTGATTTTTTTGTATTTATTGATCTCTTAGTGTTATTATTGTTGTCATTATTATTAGTAGTAGTATTTAATGTTTTGATGTTTTTTTTTTATTTCAGGTGGGATTGCTGAGTGCGTACATAATCAAGAAACTTTATTTCGGAAGGTATAAATCAATGATTTATTGAAATAATATAAAGAAACTCTATTTTGAAATGATTGTTAAAAAAATATTAATAATAATTAATATTTTATTTGCAGGCATTCGACTGACCGGGAAGTGGCAATAATGATTCTGATGGCTTATCTTTCTTACATGCTTGCTGAAGTAAGTTCTATTATATTAAAAATATATTTTTGAACAATTAACATTAGTAAAATGACAAAAATGCACTTTGTGTGATATTTTTATAATATTTTTTATTTTTTTATACAGTTGTTGGATTTGAGCGGAATTTTGACGGTATTTTTTTCCGGTATAGTGATGTCACATTACACGTGGCATAACGTCACGGAAAGCTCTAGAATTACTACCAAGTAAAATTTTACATATTAGTTGCCTTAATTAATAAATTTAACATAACCTATATTTCACATTTACTAATTTATTTTTATATTTTTGTAGGCATGCTTTTGCGACACTGTCATTTATTTCTGAGACATTTTTGTTCCTTTATGTTGGTATGGATGCACTTGATATTGAAAAATGGAAACTTGCTAGCGATAGGTATATTTTAATTTACTATCTTAAAATTAAAAAAATATACTTAAGCACAATATAATATTAAATTATCATATTTATAACATTTTTTTATTTTCAGTCCATCAAATTCAATTGGTGTGAGCGCGATTTTATTAAGTCTTGTTTTGGTCGGTCGAGCTGCGTTTGTTTTTCCTCTTTCTTTCTTATCTAACCTGACAAAGAAAAATCCGAACGAAAAAATCAATTTCAGAAAACAAGTACGTGTTTTAAAGTTTAATTATTATTTCATTTTTTGAATTTTATATATTTTTGGTGATAAAATGAGTTTGTTTTTGATAGATTATAATATGGTGGGCCGGTTTGATGAGAGGCGCCGTCTCAATTGCCCTTGCTTATAACAAGGTACATAAAAAAATTATTAACTAAATATATACATAGTTATATTTTGGAAATTATTTGTGTTTTTGGAATAATCCGTCTCAATTGCCCTTGCTTATAACAAGGTACATAAAAAAATTATTAACTAAATATATACATAGTTATATTTTGGAAATTATTTGTGTTTTTGGAATAATTTATTTTAATTAAGGTAATTTATTGTATTTTTTTCAGTTTGCAAGTTCTGGACATACACAATTGCGTGAAAATGCAATTATGATTACAAGCACCATTACCGTCGTTCTTTTCAGCACCATGGTAAGATTTCTCTTTTCTTTCTTTATTTCACATATTTATCAACTCAAAAAATCATATCAAATCCCCTACATTTACGTGGTAAACAAAATATAATATACCGGTAAGAAAAACCCATTCCAGGCAACAATCATTTCTCCCTACTTCCACTTACCACCACAACACATTTCCCTTACCACCTCTCAACAAAACTCTGAAAACGTTGTTAACACATCTCTAACATTAAATATTTCAAACAAATTCATACTTTTTATTTCATATAATATAATTTTTTTAGGTATTTGGACTCATGATAAAAAACTTGAATATATGTTTCTTTATTAAACTCTTAACTAATATATATATATATATATATATATATATATATATATATATATATATATATATTGAGGACTTGATGTTGTTTCTCGTCATGCAGCACGACACGAAAAAATAATATATAAAGACAATAAACAATATATAAAATTAAACAAACAATATGCAAAATCATTTTTTTAAATAGTATATAAAGGCAATAAACACTATATGTACAAAACAATTACTGAAAAAACATCGCGTTTTTGTGCACGGTCAAGCCCGCTGCGCATTCAGATCTCCCCATTTATTAAACTCAAACTCAAACACTTAGTTATTTTAATCTTTTCAGGTATTTGGGATGATGACAAAGCCACTAATAAGACTTTTACTCCCAAAATCCCCCAACAACTCCTCCGAGCCCTCGTCCCCCAAATCCTTCATAACCCACCCGCTCCTCGTCTCCGGCACGGGCTCCGATATAGAAAACCCAATATTACGTCCGTCGAGCATCCGCATGCTGCTCTCCAAGCCGCACCACACGGTGCATCATTATTGGAGGAAGTTTGACGATGCGGTTATGAGACCGATGTTTGGTGGACGGGGTTTCGTGCCGTATGTGCCGGGGAGTCCGACCGAGGATCGGAGCTTGCATGGGAATGAGTCTGAGGAAGAGTAGAGGGTGTGAAGGTGAGTGAGATGTTTGGGGTTTGGTGGTGATTTGAAGATTGGGGTTTGGGAATTGAGGGGAAGTGATTTTGGTTTGTTGGGTGAGTTTAGGAGGGAGAGCTTGGGAATGAATGCAAGTTTTAGGGGATGGAAGTTTTGAGGAGTTTTGAGGGTGTGCATGTAAATTTTTGGTTTGGGAATGGAGAAAGTGTTGTATATGGATGAGTGAAAGGAAAGTAAGAATACATCATACATAGTAAGTAATGAATTTTGGATCTATTTAGTTTGATGGATGATGGAACATCTTGATTTTTGTTTATTTTCGTGTGTGTGGGGGTTATGGTTTGTTGTGTGTATATGTAAGAGAAGATGAAAGATTGTCAAAGTTGTAAATTTGTGGAAGTTTTGGTTTCGTGTTTCTTCTATCACGATAAATCATCTTCATGGATTGATACATCATCTGAACCTACTATTTTTCTGCAAATGCATGAATTGGGTTGGTTGGGCCCAACTGGAAGGCCTAATTGTGTAACCATAATCAAGCTTCGAATTTTGAGGGGAAATTTTAAAGGCTCATATCAAGCCCAAGCCTGTAAAGCTTTAGGCTAAAAATCCCTCTTATTTTTTCTGTGTTGATTCTAGTCTTGCTAGTAGATCTTTATTCTTGCCTTGTGCTTGGTTGAATTCGTTCATGCGAGATATTTTTCATACATGTGAAAGCCCTAGCTTGATATTTTCAACAAATACTCGACTCCATGTGACCTAAAGTTTTGTTATGGAGCGGAAAGTAGAGAAAAGGAAGCAATATAAATTCTCTTCCTTTATGTCAATGCTCCTTATGATAATTATATCTATTGCTTCTCATTTCTCTTTTAGGAAAACAAAATTTGTGGTCTAATATTCTATTTAGAGGCCAACCCGAGCAAGAATCCACAATTTTAACATACAAAATGAATTTCTAACTATTTTTAATGTACTACAATACTTTTTGTTCATACAAAATAATAATATTTACTTAGTATATAAGTTTCATGAAATGAGTGCATTTATGAGACATGATAAGACTAGGCCTCTTTTCTGAAGTTGGTTTGGACTTTATATTCCCTATTCTCATTTAATATCTGACAGCAGACAAAACCTTGCCCTAATTTAGACCCAAACTTTGTTCCTACTACTTGTTAAATTGTCATATCTATCATCTATCCACTCCCCCCTCTCTCTCTATGCATATTGCATACCCACCAACCTAGAAATTTCCTTAACCTAACTCTAACCCTCAAATCAGCAACACCCAAACTCAGACAAACAAAATTCACTGAAACCATCTTCCAATCCCCCTAAATCCCACCTCAATTCCTCACTAATTCCATCTAAATTACCTCAAAACAACCCTTAATTAGCACTTCCCAAACCAATCCCGCTGTTATTGTTATATAGTAGTTATACTCACTGAACAGCAAAAGCTCTCCATGTCGTTCAGATCCATCTTCCAGGACATGAGAGACGAAATCGGAAACATCTCACTGCGCGCTCGCTCGCTCCGATCCCGCTCGCACCGCGCCGCCGCGGTGCACGACGGACCCGGTCCGTCCTGGACGCGGTCCACAGAAGACTCCTCCGCCGCCGCCTCCTCATGGACCTGGTCCAACCTCCCGCCGGAGCTCTTAACCGACGTTCTGACGAGGATAGAGGAGTTGGAGAGCAGCTGGCCGGCGAGGAAGGACGTGGTGAGCTGCGCGGGGGTTTGCCGGACTTGGAGGGAGATCGTCAAGGAGATTGTGAAGGTTCCGGAGGTTTCTAGATTGCTCACTTTTCCTATCTCGCTTAAGCAGGTGGTTGATTAGTTGATTTTTGGAAGTGTTGGTTTTTTTAAGGGATTTTTGGAACGGTTGGGACATTGTAGATTGCAAGTTTGTTTAGTTATAGTTATTACTTATTATGCATCAACCGGCACGATATACCATTTTTTGCATGCAATATATCGTTTCTAGAATGCTCACTTTTTCTATCTCGCTTAAGCAGATGGTTAATTTTGAAATTGTTGGATTTTTAACGGCTTTTTGTAACGGTTGGAAATTTGCAGATTGGGAGTTTGTTTAGTTATTATTATTATTCTGCATCAACCAACCCAATATACCATTTTTGTTTAATTAATCACTTCTTCCAACTATTGTTTGTTTTTAGCTACTTCTTATAACCGTTGGAAATTTGCAGATTGGAAGTTAATTTAGTTATTATTATTCTGCAAACACCCAATATACCATTTTATCCATGCAATATATCATTTCGTACCTATACTTTTATATATACTATACAAGACGCTATGTTGACATACAATACAAATGGTATATAATAAGCTATAAAATACCACTTCTATATTTAATATAATATTTTGTTACTATGATATTGTTATTAACATTTTTTAAATATTAACATTTTTTAAATATATATTTCCAGCCTGGGCCAAGGGAATTACCGCTCCAATGTTTCATCAAAAGGAATCGGAACACACACACATACTACCTTTACTTAGGCCTCACTCAAGGTATATTTATATACACTTTTATTTCTCAATTTTAATCTTAATTATATAAAACGTAATTTACATTTTCACATTGGGTTGTTTTGTAAATGTAGCGCTGACTGACGACGGAAAGTTTTTACTTGCGGCGCGAAAAGTGAGGAGGCCCACTTGCACCGATTATGTAATCTCGCTCGACAAAAATGATTTCTCAAAAGGAAGCAGCACTTATGTTGGTAAATTAAGGTAATAAATAAATAAATAAATAAATAAGAAGAAATGTGCGAGTTTTTAGTGCGCACGGTTTTTTCATGCGGGGATTTTGTTATTTTTAGTTTAGGGTGAATTAAGGTAATAAGTAAATAATAAATTTTTAAGGTAATATGTAATGAATACTAATTAAGGTTATAAATAAACAATAAATTTATTGAGGTAATATATAATAAATAGTAATTAAGGTAATAAATAAACAATAAATTTATTAAGGTAATATATAATAAATAATAATTAAGCTAATAAATAAATAATAATCAAATAATCCAAAATGAAGGTAATAAATAACTAACAAACAAAAAAGAAACACCCCAAACTTTCTCATGCGCACGGTTTTCCATGCCGGAATCATTTTAATAATTATTTATTTATTCTGTCAGGTCGAATTTTCTGGGGACGAAATTCACGGTTTACGATGCGCACCCGCCTTACGCGGGTGCTGAGCTGGCGCGGACTCGGTCCATGCGCACCATCGGCTCCCGCCAAGTCACTCCCCGACCGCCAGCTGGCAACTATTCTGTTGTCCACGTGTCATATGAACTCAACGTCCTTGGCTCCAGGTACTTGGTTAACATCAATTCATGCTTGTATATATATTGTTTGTTGTTTGTAAGATGACCCTTACAAAATGTTAGTATATCAAATTTGCCCTTTCGACAAAAAAAAAAAATTGGAAAGATATCAAATTTTTCGAACGGCGAAGTCTGTTTTGTAGTTGAAAAGGGTGAATTTTATATATTGAGTTTCTGAACAGGTATTCTGAAACAAAATTGCTTTTTAGAAGGACAAATTTGATAAAATTGTAACTTATGATCATTATTTCTTTTCTTTTCCCAAGATATGAATTTTTTCAAACGGCCAAGTCTGTTTTGTAGTTGAAAATGGTAAATTTTTTATATTGAGTTTCTGGACAGGTAATTCTGATAAAAAAAATGATTTTTAGAAGGACAAATTTGATAAATTTTAACTTATGATCATTATTTCTTTTCTTTTCCCATTAATAATCTGTACATCCGTATCGTTTTCTCCGTAAGACGGCATAATTCCCTATACACCCTTCCAAAAACAACAAATACCAAATCCACCCTTTTAATTATAATAATCATTTCTTTTTTAAAAGGGGGCCAAGAAGAATGAATTGTACAATGGACTCAATCCCCGCTTCATCCATCTCGCCAGGTGGCAGCGCGCCGACGCAGCTCGACTTCCCTCTGACGAGTCTCGACACTTTTCCATCCATACCCTTCTTTCGGTCGAAATCCGCGCGCGTGGACCCCGCTTCTCTCTCCTCAGCTTCTTCTTCTCTCTCCTCTGTTGGTGTGCAGAAGGACGAGAGGAAGCTGGTGCTGAAGAACAAGTCGCCTAGGTGGCACGAGCAGCTCCAGTGCTGGTGCCTCAATTTCAGGTAATTGTAAAAAATAATATATTTTTTGCGAATTAGTCCCTGTGTTTGGACTAAATTAAAAGAAGGCTCCATTTTGTTAATTTTTTTGTTTTTTTATTTCTCGTAAATTATGTATATTTTTTTGATAATTGTAGTAGGAAAAAAATAACCTGCAAGATACAAAAAGATAAAAAAGTCAACAAAATAGGGTTTTTTAAACTTTAGGTATTACATAGGGAGGGCTAATTCACAAAAAATCTCTAATTTCGAGTAATTATGATCGTTTTTAGGCTTACAGATTTATCATATACTTCAATTTCAACAACTGATTCTTACCAAATTTCCAAATTTCAAAATCCCATAGTTGAATTTATGAAAAGATGACCCTGTTTTTTTAGAAATCTCCTAAGAGTATAAAAACTCAAATATTGAGAATCAAATGTGAATTTTTTTTTTATTATTATTATTATTTTTCCCTCCCACCATTTCAGGGGCCGCGTAACAGTCGCGTCCGTGAAGAACTTCCAGCTGGTGGCTTCCGGCTCTGACGAGCCCGCCTCGACAACCAATCAGGAACAAGATAATAAGGTTATATTGCAGTTCGGCAAAGTGGGGAAGGATTTATTCACGATGGACTTCTGCTACCCCATCTCGGCCTTTCAAGCGTTCGCCGTCTGCCTCAGCAGCTTCGACACCAAGATCGCCTGCGAGTGAAATGAAACAAATGTATTTAAGGTAAGTTCTGCACGCATTGTGTGCCTAAATTGCAAAAAAGCCCCTCGATTATTGATAAAATTGCAAAAAAATTATTCACGATGGATTATTTGTACCCCGTTTCGGCCTTCCAGGCCTTCGCGGTCTGCCTCAGCAGATTCGACACCAAAATTGCCTGCGAGTGAAATGAATGAAATTTATTAAGGTGGGTTCGGTGTTGGCGATTGATTGGGAAATTTGCAAAAAGGCCCCTGTGTTATGGATGATTGACGCGAACACCGTTAATTTCCAATAATTAATGGGCTTTTTTGCAGTCTAGGCATAACACAGGGCTTTTTTTTTGCAATTTAGGCATAATTCAGGGGCTTTTTTGTTAATAATTAATTGGGAAATTTGCAAAAAAAGCCCCTCGATTATTGCTAAATTTGCAAAAAAAACTGCGTCATTGGAAATTGCAAAAAAGCCCTTATTGTTGGATTGAAGCTAACACCATTAATTTCCAATAATTCAGGGGCGTTTTTGCAATTTATGCATAATTCAGGGGCTTTTTTTGCAAATTTCCCTAACTAATTTTGTTGAATTTTGAATTGTGATGACTGTGTCGTATGAAAGCTAACTCTCTGCAGTTTGTAGGTATTGTAATTTGGTGCAATGCGTGTGATGATTTGAGGGGTGAAGAGATGGTTGGTTTGAAAGATGGAATTTTAGATAACTTGTATTTTTCGCTAGAGAACTGTTTTTGTATATAAAATTATGTCAGGATTCCAAATATTTATGTTTTGTTTACTCTTTGGAAAGGTTAAATATTGACCTGTTTAAACAATTTGAAGGGAGGGTGAGTAAGCTTAGGTTAATTAATTATCATTCTAGGTTTGTTGTATGAGAGAGTTGTATTATATTAATATAGAGTTATTGTTGTTGTAACTTGGTTATTGTTTTTAGTAATTTTTTTCTTTGTTTTTTCTCTGTATGATTGGAGTACCAGTTATTTGAATCTTGTTCAACAACTTGGCTTGTATTTGAATCAAATATTAGATTTCTAATGATATAGTCAATTATCATAATTTTTGTGGAAAATGGTGGTGGTTATGTATATTTTAAATAAAAACCCTAACTATTCTGCCTGCCAACATCTACTCTTGAAAGTTAATATACTCGCCATGTCATAAAGCCACGTGTACTTACGAAAGGACAGATGTCAACATATCCTTCCAATTCCTTCACCGAATGGAAAATAGAAGCAAAAAATGAACTTGAACTCTCAATTTTGGAAATTGGAAATTTGAGGTTTTAGTAATGGCGACTAAAGATGTGCAAGTGGATCAAAATGAGCAGAAAAAATACGGAAGTGATATGGTACAAGAGAAGGTGGCTTTGCATCATGACTGTGAATCAGTCGTCAAAATATCGAGCAAACGAGTGATTGAATCGATCGAGAACCAGAAAGACGATGATGAAATGTTGACTGATGATGGATCATGCGATGCGGGCACGCTCGGACTCGGTGTGACTCAACAAGCTCATCATTTTCGGACCATTTGTAAGGAGCCTGAAGAGTGATAACTGATAATTAGGGTTTTAACTTTTTTTTTTACTAGTTCTGTTTGAATTAGTTTTTTAAGTGTCGTAGTAATTTTTGTTTTTTGTTTTTTGAATTTTTAGAGTTTTTTATTTTATTTTGTGTATCGTTTGCATTTTTCTTGTGTGATTATCGTTTGTAATATTTCCGTTGGTAAATTTCACAATCTTTCTCATGACTAACAAGTGGTGGAGCTTTATAGACACCGGCGGCATGGCCTGCTCAAGATTTTGACACCGTAGTAGTACTAATTTAGTGAAGAAATTTTTGAAATATATGTATTTTTAAGCATTTGGTTCCTTTCAAAAATCTTATATTGTAGGGAGAATTTTTTTTGACCCCATAAATTTCATTCTAAGCTCCGCCACTGACTCGCCTTCGTTTTTTGGGATTGAGTAATAACAATTTATTCCTTTATATAAACTTATTCAATTTTCGATTAAATTAAATTTATTAATTTCTTGATTAGACTTGCAACCAATATGCAAGTGACGTCCATCTCATTGATGTTATTGCTTCCAATTTATCGTAAGAATTTTTGAAACAAAATTGAATACATTAAAGCTTGCAAAAGACAGGAATCTACCAGATATACATATCTTCCATCACTTTCTGAAAATAACCCCACCTATTATCTTATTAATTAAATTAAAAATAATCATTAATAAACAAAAAATACAAAATAAACATCTTATTACGTGCTTCATTTATTCAAGCACCCAATCATAACGCCATAATATCAGATAGTTAAGACTTAACTAATCAGCACAAGTTAAAAAACGAATATAAAAATGAAGTAAAATAATAACCAATAACCATTTCACATTTCCGTAATATTATACATCTTAAATTACACCTCAAGACTTATAAAACATAGCCAAACTCTCTGCCAGCTTACATCTACATTACACCCTATTACCGCCCAAATTTAATACTCACACCCTATTACCTTACATCTACATTACACCCTAATTTTAATACTTACACCCTTTTGCCGCCCAAATTTTAATACCAACAATAAATCACACAAATCTATTTACATAACTAAAACATCACCACAACTATCAATTTCCATCTCTCTTTATCTCAAACTGCTTGCATTTTTCTATCCTCCTTCCCCTGTTCCAAAACCTTCACACTCACTCCTTTCTCATTTTCACTTACCACATCATCACTGTCCATTTCCCGCCTCTCCAACCCCCTCACAAACTCCATGAACAACGGCCAATGCTCCGGCGAGAAAAACTCCGCCCCCATTCTTCCATACATCAAACTTTCAATTCCCATTTCACCCAAAATTAATTTCTCCTTAATTTTATCAAACCCATTATTACTCTCTCTTTTCACAAGCTCCAAATTCTCACCACAAATAACCACTCCATATTTCTCACACGATCTCTTAATCTCACTCAAAACCTCAAAGTTCTTATCACCACTTTCCAAATCCAAACCAGAAATAATCATCACGACATTATACTCCCCAAATAATTTCACCACCCCATCATACCCATCCCTATTCACCGTATTATAAAATCCTGCAGTTAATTCCGCAGCACAAACTCTCATTCCACGCCGTAAACCCAAATACGGTACTTTCGCCGAAATCCCAACATCCAAATCACCAAACACATTTCTCACTACATCCAAAACTCTCGTTCCATGATCCAACAAACTCTGCGAATACCAAGACAAAAAGAACTCTCCATAACGGGTCTCCCACGACCCATTTGAATCCCTAAAGAACTCTGAGGTCTCAGCTGCCTGATTATAAGCGGGCGTGTTGTGAGGACCCGATAAGCCCCATAACGGGTTATTGGATCTTTCAGAGTGGGATTTGAGGTTTGAGAGGGTGTATTTATCGTAGCACTGAAACTCGCCTGGACCTTTGTATTGAGAGGGTTTCGTGCGTGGAGGGTAATTTGGGTACCGAAATTCGCCGTTTGGCCCTAAACTTATTGATATATCCTAAAAATATAAAGATAAATGTAAATATATTTAGGATTAAAATGGAAAAAAGAAGAAAAATTATGTATCCTAGAAAAATAAAGAAAAATATAAATATATCTAGGATTAAAATGGAAGAAAGAAGAAAAAATATGTAGGATTAACTTTTTGTATTATAAGCTTGAAATTAATCAATTTCATGTGAATTTGTCCAATTCCAAAAGTTGCGAAACAGCATAACTATTAATAGAATATTGTCGAAAAGAAACAACCATAAAAAATATTTCTAAACTCTAGAAGTTCGCAATTATTACATATAAAAAAGCAAAGCCAAAATAAATTGACTTCATAGTAAAAAAATTACCGTGATAGTTGATCCAAAATACTCTTGAAATTCCGATTTAAAGCTCATAAAAAACCCCTCAAAAACCTCAACAGGTTTCTTCCCTTGAAGAACCACCAGCTCATCGACTGCAAAATTCAAACAATCTTTACGGCTCTGTCCCGATTTATCCTTGAATAAAATATCCGGATCCGACTCAGCAATTCTCAACACCCAATTCGGCAACATAATGTTATGAGCCTCAGATCCGTTTAATTGGAGCGAAACTCTCAATTTAAGACCTAAAATAACATATAATTAATCAAAATTAGACCATAAATTATCAATTTAATATAGTTATATATATGTTATGTGAATTATTATGAGACTCAGATCTGTTTAATTGGAGCGAAACTCTCAATTTAAGACGTAATACCAAAAAAAAAAATCAAAATTAAACTATAAATTATCAATTCAATATAGTTATATATCTGTTATTTTAACATTTTTTGATATTACCTGCGCAGCGAGCCATGTCAGCAATGGAAATATAGCTCGACCAGTTGAATTGGTCTGACGAGTCGGGCTGGACAACGGCCCAATAGACTGGAAGCTCGACTCCATGCACTCCTAAAAGCTTCAGAGCTCTTAAACCAGCCTTAATGGCTCTTTCATGCTTTATTGTGTTGTTCACACAAATCGTGTCTAGCGGCAATCCAACAAATAACTCAACCGCCTGAACAAAAATTAAAAAAATATTTTTTTTAATTGTAAAAAATTAAAAATATAAAAAAAAAAGTTGTTCTCAAACCAAAAAATAACTTCAAAATAGTCAAAAAGTAGGTTTTATTTTGAATTACCTGATTCTTTTTTGCTGACTTTTGGTTTTTTTCCACCTGTTTAGATGGAACTGCTTTGATTGGTCGACATCTAGAAGCTCTGATAGCAAATCCGGATCTGTTACGTCTGTATCGGATTCGGGTCGGTGGATATAAACCCGATTTGCTAGCACGGAGCGTTTCTGGGTTCGCAGCAACGGTCACTTTCGGCCCTGACAAACTCACCTCCATTGATTTATGAACTAAATGAAGAAGAAGAGTCAAGATTTATTCAGCTCGATTTGGTTGTTTTGGTATAGTGATGAAAGCATAAAGAAAGAAGATTGATTCGCTTTTTGAGGTTTGGTTTTAGTTCCCTGAGCAAAGAAGTGAAGGAAAAGAGAAGTATATAAAAGAGAGAGAATAGAACAAAGAAAAAAGAGGAATGGGAAGACACGTGGAAGGTTAATCCCCAGCCATAAGTAAATCGAAACTTTGTAATTTATCCGACGGCTGTTTTAGACTCCTCATGGTCCAAAATTCCGGTTTCATCAGCAGAAAAGCCACTGAAGTTGGGTTAAATTACGGATTGTGCCAATGAGCCAAAAGGTAAACTGAGGGCATTTTGGTAAATTTGACACGGCGGAGTTTTAATTTTAAGGATAGAGGAAGGCCAATTGCTGCTGACTCATCGTTCTTTAAGCTCGCCAGTAATTTGTAAATGGGTACGTAAGTCCCACAGTATCTTCAATTTTGTGATGTGATGAAACTACAGGCAAGGAAATCTCCAGTTTGTATAAGAACTTGTAAAAAATTCATTCAGTCAGTATTCAAATATTATTTGTTTTTCCTGACTAATTTTCAAACAAATGCATAGGATCCTTGAAAGGCGAAACGTCATCACAGTATATTATACTAACAAGCATACAAAAAGTGCAGGCCAGGATATACATGGGCACGTCCTTAAGGACACGTGGCAAGCGCTGAGAGGGCATAGTGGAGGCTTAATGTCAGACCAATAATTCAGGGGGACAGGAGAGCATGCGGCTGATGTGGCAGGAGAGTCGGATTGGTTTGGTTTGATGATGTCAGGTACAGTTCGTGTACCGATTCAAATTATTGAGGCGGGTTTGTTCGGTATTGAACTAACTTGATTGAATATTATTCATTGAAAATGAGTGCACAGATGAGACAGGAAATATAACTTTTTTTTTTTGAATTGTGACAGGAAATATAACTTTGTTATATACTTACAAGATATAACTAAATTCTTCTTTATGTAAAAAGTATGGGGAAGAGGAGGAGCTGTCAAAAATATTTCATATATAGTAGAATTATCTATTTAGTTATTTATATCTTGTAGATAAGTACGCTAGTAATCTGTTGGTATTTTTTAGGATAGAGAATAATTCCTAGAGTTTAAATATGCAAGTTTGGATGGGGTTTAAGAATTTTTAGAAAAATTTTAAGTTAGGAATTTTTAAGGAAATTTTATATAGAAACGAAAGAAGAATGAAAACTTAATTTTTTGGTAAGTTTTTTTCTAGGAATTTTTAAGAATATATTAATCAAATGAATATTATATTATATTATAGAAAATTCATATAAACATATTTCCTACAAGTTTACTAATTTGCATTCAAACACACCACTTTTTTGATACATCCTAGAGTTTATAATCCTCTAGTATTTGGATTTTGTAAATTCTAATCCCTAGAAATATCCTAATCCTATCCTAGAAAATTCTACGCATCCAAACAAGACCTAAAGATTTTATTTTCTCGGATGGATAATCTATAAGCTACTCCTACCAGTCTCTTTGATTATATGTTGAAAAGATGAAGACCTAACAACATATGCCATATCAAATATCAAATAGTTTTGAGGAAATTTGAAAAGGGTTTGGTATCCCTTTCCAAATTACAAGGCTAAAACAACGAAAGAAAATAATAAAAGAAAATAGGAAAATGTGCAGACACGACGGCACTGTAACACGATGACACTGTAGATATACTGTTTTTTCCATTTTGAATAATATTTTCTTATTTTATATACTGTTTTGCCATTTAATATAATGTTATTTATTCTTTATGTATTTTTTATTTTTTTTACTTTTATATACTATTTTTATATTTTATATATTATTTTTGTATTTTTATATACTATTTTCACTTTTTATACATATATTATTATTAAAAATAAAAAATATATATATATTATTATTGAATCCGTCCTAGATAGTTATACACTTATACTATAGTACCGTGCTGAGATTCCAAGAAAATAAACATTGTTGGTTGATAAAACATAAATAATGAGATTTAGGCATGTGAATTGTGTGATCAGACAAAACAATGTAGACGAATAGGAAGTTAAGGACAAAGTTGTTGATTTTGGGAAAAGCAGAAAAAATGGCCATTCCATCAATCAAATCAAATCAAATCAAAACATATTTTAATTTGTTTTAAACATGATAATTGTTGACATTCTTGAAAGAATACGAGGATAATAAGTTTTAACTGACATGTACCATTTTGTAATTTTATGTGGCGAATATTATACTCACAAATATCACAAATATATAGTGAGTTATTTTCAAAAAATATAATATCTAACACATAATTTTTTATATGATGTTTTATTTTTCTGTGATAATATCTTTTTAGTAAAGACTCACAAATTTCAATATTATTACAACATATATATGCCATTACATAACTGCGATTTTCTGTGGTGAGTATTATACTCACAAATATGTAGCGAGTCATTTTCAAAGAAATATAATACTAACACACAATTTTTACTTGATGCTTTATTTTTCTGTGATCATATCTTTTTAATAAATCTCACAAATTTCAATATTATTACAGCATATGCCATTAGATATTTTCTCTTTTAACAGGTTAAAATAAGTTGATGTCATTGTGGTGATTTACAGAATAATTATGAGTCTTTATTTGCCTCCAAATATGTGGGCCCCACAACTATTCTTAAACGAATACAGTATGAACTTATGTTTTGCAAGTGACACATGTCACCTCCAGATTTTCTGTAACTGCTCAGTTTGTCAGATATACAATGCGGGTCAGTTTCGAATTAAGCACCAACTCAACACACACTTTACCACATCGAACTGGATATTCTCTGCTAGGTTCGAACAAGAGATCTTTTGTGACAGTATATTTAGTCAAGAATGTGAGACGAGTTAGTTAATAATCAGTAAATAATCCATTGCACACTTCACCACATAAAAACAAATAAACTTTGCCATTAGTGGGCCCTAGAGCACTGTTTTTTTCTGACTTTTTTGGAAAGAGATGTAATCCCATAAAGAATGCATACCACAAAACATGGTAGAAAAATAAGTGAAGAGGCCATGTGGTTGGTCCCATAAAGAATGCATACCACGAAACATGGTAGAAAAATGAGTGAAGAGGCCATGTGATTGGTTCAGGAGTGCATTGTACGAAAGACTGCATGGAAAGAATGATGAAAGAGGAAAAAAAGAAAGCTAGAAACATGGAAATTCTTGACTTTTTTTTTGAATTGGCCAAAAAAAAAAAATTAATTAATGGAATGGCCAAGATTTAAAAATATTTACAAAAGTAGCCATTTCGCCCAGCCGTCGGGCGAAACACAAATAGTTTCGCCCAGTAACGGGGCGAAACAGAGCGCGATCACATTACGGGCGAATTTGCTTAATTAACCTTGTTTCGTCCAGCCGTTGGGCGAAACAAATCCTATTTCGCCAGGTAGCCTGGCGAAACAACCTATTATACATATTTTGGGCTTAGCCCAGCCCATATTATACGAAACCTCTGTTTCGCCCTCTAGATGGGCGAAACATACTTGTTTCGTCAGCTCGCTGGGCGAAATAGCTACCAATAATTCCAACCCCTGACTGTTAGTTCGAGTGTTTTTTCGAAAATTTTCGAAACAGCAAAAAAAAGGGCGACGCAGAGGCGAAAAAAAACAGAAAAAAGGAGAGGGAAGGTATGTTGATCTTAAAAATACCGGAACTTCATGTTGTCGGTAGCGCATGGGTTTGATAGTTACATCTTCAGTGTTGCTTAAAAATACCGGAACTTCATGTTGTCGGTAGCGCATGGGTTTGATAGTTACATCTTCAGTGTTGCCAAATTCGTTCTTGATAGTTACATACCTTCCCTCTCCTTTCTTCTGTTTTTTTTCGCCTCTTTTTTCGCCTCTGCGTCGCCCTTTTTTTTGCTGTTTCGAAAATTTTCGAAAAAACACTCGAACTAACAGTCAGGGGTTGGAATTATTGGTAGCTGTTTCGCCCAGCGAGCTGGCGAAACAAGTATGTTTCGCCCATCTAGAGGGCGAAACAGAGGTTTCGTATAATATGGGCTGGGCTAAGCCCAAAATATGTATAATAGGTTGTTTCGCCAGGCTACCGGGCGAAATAGGATTTGTTTCGCCTAACGGCTGGGCGAAACAAGGTTAATTAAGCAAATTCGCCCGTAATGTGATCGCGCTCTGTTTCGCCCCGTTACTGGGCGAAACTATTTGTGTTTCGCCCGACGGCTGGGCGAAATGACTACTTATGCAAATATTTTTAAAACTTGGCCATTCCCTTAATTAATTTTTTTTTTTTGGCCATTTCAAAAAAAAAGTCGAAATTCTTTCAGTAATTTCGAAAATTAGTGTTTAATTGAAATAATAATATTTTTTTAGCATGAAATTGCTATATATATATATATTTTTATTAAAATAACATCCATTGTAAAAAAAAAAACAATTAAACTAACATCATTGCCAAAAGTAACATGTATGCCTACGGCTATAGTAAAAAAAGGAAATTTAAAGAACATTTTAAGCAAAAAATTTTTTGGAAATTCTTATGTTCTCAAAATATCTTAGCAAATGCATATTTTCAATGATAAAATATATATTCCAAAGCGAAACGGAGACCCCTTAGTTTATATATAAATGCAATGGATTTTCTTCCATAGGTTGATAGATATTATATGCTTAATATCGTACTTTGTAAAATTTGTAAGAACAAATTCCAAGTGTCCCATAAAATTTTGAAATAACAAATATATCCGTGTAAAAGTGTTATAATCAGCCTTGAGAATTATAAAAATTATCATACCTGCGAAAATTTCAAATATAAATTATGCCCGTGTAAAATAAGAAACATCGTAAAAATCTTTAAAAAATTGTAAGTGTGCTTTCAATATAATTTTTGTTGGTGAAAAATACATTCCCGAAGCGGAGCGAGGGTTCTACTAGTTACCTTACATCACAAGTTAATGAGGGACTTTCTTTCTTTCTTTATTTTTCTGTAGTTGTTTGTTCACTGGTTTGTAATCTTTTCCTGTTTTCTCTTTTTTATTTTTTATTTGGTTTACTTTCAAAATTGTAACCATCAGGTGATCAGGTGATCGCCTGGTTTGCAAATAAAAAAAAACACAAATTAAGAAATCAAATCAACAGGAACTCTCCATTGAACTAACGAACGGAGATAAAACACTCCTTTAAACCAAACCAAGAGAAGAACGAATAGCCTCTCCCAACGATCCACTGCCTCGCGGGCGATCCCGCGGCTTAACATACTCCATCGCCATCTCCTCCGTATACTCCGCCACTCCCTTCTCCCCTTTCCTCCGCCACATCTCCGCCGCATAACTCCTGTTCGCAAAGTACGCCTCCGCCTGAATCTCCTCCCCGTTCTCACCCCTCACTGACACCCTATCCCTCTCGTAATTCCCGATCGAAACCCCTTCGAACGAATCTAGAATGGAAAGGGCGTGAGGGGATACGGAGATGAGCTCGCCGGAGATGAGGTGGGAATTTGGGACGGAGGGGAGCGGGAGGAGGAAAGGAACAGAGAAAGGGCCGAGGAGGAGAGGATAGGGGAGGACGGTGGTGGCGGATGAAAGAGGCGCGGCGTCGCCGGAGAGGAAGAGGTCGGAGAGGAGGTGGTGGTTTGGGAAGCCGAGTTTTAAGGTTCCATATACGAATAAGATTGTTTGGTTCTGGTGAGAAATAGAATTCTCCATTGATGATTTGAGCTCAGTTAAATGGACAATCTATTATTTTATAAAACGATCCGGATTGAGTAATAACGGGTTCAAAGGTTCATCTAAATCCGGCCCAATGTTCAATATAATTTTCTGAAGTTCATAATGTTTTGATAAGTATAAATGCCTTGAGTATATATGGACCATGCAACCTAAACTCTAAAAAAATTCCACTTATCTTTAAAACCAAATAAACAAGGAATTACAAATCAAAAGTATACATTATATACGAATTCAAAATCTCTCTAATACAATTTCAACTTCCAATTAAATATACTCAATCAAATTGAATCAATGAGAACATACCAAAACCTCAATGTAACCCTAAAAAATAGTTTGCTCACCGAGCTCTTGGCCGGCCATTCCCTCTCTAATAACCTTCTCAAAGAACTCCTCCAAAGTATCTTTCCCATAACTCGGCGTCTTTTCCTCACTATACTCTCCATTTTCCCACACAAGCATACTTTCCGCCGCATAATATCTTCCGATTTTCCCAAACTCCGCCGCGTCCTCCAAAGCCGGGAAAACCTTTGCTAGGAAATCGAAAATCCCGATTACGAAATCCATGATTTCGATCGGGACTTTGAAAAACTTGGGCTCTTTGTTGAGGAGTTGGAAGAGGAGTTCGCCTTGCTCTAGCGGGGTTAGGGCTTTGCCCGGCCCGCCGATTGGTAATATTTTGTTTATCTTTTCGGAATCTGTTATGCAATCTGCGATAAAAGAGGCCAAATCTTCTTCGCTTATTGGTTTACATGCGCATAGTTTACCGTCGCCGAACATTACGTACGGCTTTCCAGTTTTCACCGTTTCTACCTGTCATGACAAAATTAAATAAATGATGGTCCAAAACTTTGAAATATTTTGTAAATAAAAGAATATAACAAATATTGGTCAAAATATTTTGTAATTAAGAGAAAATAACAAATTGGTTTACTTGACCGCCAAGGCTTTTGAAGAAAGCGGTTGGCCGCACAATACTATAGCTGAAACTCGGATCCGACTCGGCTATAGATTGCAACTCGGCTTCAAATTTGAGCTTTGCGCGCTGGAATTCAAGAAGCGGTTTTTGAACGCAAATTGCGGATAGCAACACGAAATGATTTGCCCCACGTTCTCGTGCTGATGTCATCGTGTTTTTAGTCGCCTCGTAATCGATTTTCCATGAATCCTTAATTCCTCCGTTTCGACTCGCCAAACAACACACAGCCGCATCAATATGATGAATTCCTGTAAAATCAAATCTACCCAATTTAATACAAGTAACAAATTGAAACTGCAACCTTAATATCAAGAGAAATTTGCAAAAGAGCCCCTTATTCAGTTATTCTGCCTAAATTGCAAAACAACCCAACATTATTGAAAATTGCAAAAACCCTCCATTTGTAATGAAATTTCACAAAAGCCTCTAACTTTTGTTAATTATCTCTTCTCAATCATTCAAATTAACTATCTTGAACAACACCAACCAAACAAAGTCCAATTATTCCTTGATTTTGGACGATACCTTCTAGAGAGGCAAGGTCACGAGTGAGAGTCTCCGAGTCAGTAACGTCAGAAAAACAAACCGTCGCACCAGCCAAGCTTCGCATCGTATTTTCCTTTCCATCTTTGCCTCGGATTCCGCTTTTCTCTCTCGCAACGGCAATGACTTTGTGCCCTCGCCGGACCAGCTCACGGACCACCACTCGGCCGATATAACCGGTAGCGCCGGTCACCAGAACTGTGATTTCGTGTGGTGGTTTTGTACGGAATGAAGGGACAGCGGTGGTTTTGGGCGGAGGAGAGGTGGAAGAGGAGGAGCAATGGATGATGGGCTTGGGAGGTTTGAGCTTGAGGGTGGAGGGAAGAGGAAAGAGGAGGGAATGGGAGGTGGAGAGTGTTTGGCCACCTCCTTTCAAACTAACACAATAAGGAGAAGGAGAAGGGGAGTGGAGAGGAATGGAGGGAAGAGAGAAGAGGGACATGGGAGTGAGCTTGATGGTGTATCCCTTGTTTTTGTGGGGGATGAAGGAAGAGAGTGGAGCGAACGTGAGAGAGAGAGAGAGAGAGAGAGAGAGAGAGATTAGAGAGAATGTGGTTTGTGGTTAGGCTGGATTGAAATGGAAATCTGATCTTGTGAAGCCCAGAGTAGTTGGATTTGATATTGATACAGAAAGAGTATAGTTTCAAACACAGAAGGCCCAAAGTTTTACAACACATCATTCATTTGAAATTACATGTATCATGTCAAGTCATATGACGCGAGAAACAAACAGTATAATATACAGAATTTGCAAAACAAATTAAAGAGAAGAAAAAATGGGGGCTTGTTCAATCACAAATTAATGAACCGTACTTACAATAATCTCATAATTTTCTCTCCCGATCCTTCCTCTTCTTCCTCTCTTTTTCTTTTTGTTTCTGTATCCCAAATCTCAGGCCGCCTTAATTCATCAACCTTAGTCATGAATTTGCAAGCAGAATAAAGATACTCATGCATCGGTACTTCTTTTCCTAATCCGAGCGAAATACTTTCGTCCCCTCGCTTCCAAACCGCCATCTCATCATCTCGCGTCACAACATCATAATTTGACATCTTAACTGGAGCAAGTGTTGGCTTATATCCCCAAGACAATTGCCATGTCCAACACCCCCTATCACTCCTTTCAAATTGCTCGGTCTTCTTGCAAGGTTTCAAAACTCGAAAGGTGGGATTCTGTTTCCATCTTTTTGCGCTCTGATCATTTACATCGTAGAAGAAAAACCCGTCTTCGGAATACCACACAAGGAGACCGCCATTGCACTCCCAAATTCCTTTGAGATCTTCCATATAAGTTATCGACTCTTTGTATTTTAAAACATATTTTATCTCCCATCCATTAAATCCAAGAATCCATATAACTATCTTTATTGCTTTTCTAAGTGCCACAAAATGGGTGGGTGTACACAAATGCCCTCCTAAAATCATGAGTTCAGAACAATCAGAACAACCTGCTTCGGGGAAATCTGTTATGCAATACGTTTCTTTTTCAACGTCAAATGCAAGAACCCCGTAATAAAGTTTCATATAAATTATTCCGTCGATATATATGGAGCCGAAATCGGTCCAATCTTTTAGGATTATTCATGGCGGTTCTGTGCTACCAATGGTCCAAACTTTAATCACTTTTATCCCAATGTTCTGTGCAATAAGGACCTTATACTTGTTGTTTACTGAGTCATATCCAAAGCCTCGTATCGAACCGTTGATGGCTAATATACAGAGAGGATTTAGAGTAACCCGCTCTTTCGTCAAGGGATTAATTACTACAACAAGATCTGATGGCTTGTTTTTGTAACGCGTGAGAAGTAACAAACCGTTGGATGTGCCCACAAAATGACAGTCGTCTCGATTTACTTGGCAAAAAGTTCTTCCAGAGCCTGACATAACAACACAGCACATCAGAATATACATTTTTTTGGATTAAGCAGAATATACATTTGTTATATTAAAACAAACAAAATTAAAATGTCATTATTTTGAAAATGTTTGGAAAATAAATATAGAAACAAACCTGGTATGCTGATGTTGACAGTACATGTACTTTTCTTGCGTATATTTGAGAAGAGTAGTACATTGGGATAGAGTTTGAAATTCTTCCAAAACTCGGAGTTGCTTAGAATTTCATGCCATTGCTTGGAGAGAATGAAGAATCGGATTGCCGAGGTAGTAGGCAATTTTGAGAGTATGTTGTAAATAATATCATTACAGAGATATGGTCTAGGGTTGATGATTTCCTTCCCTTTCTGCACTACAAAATTAATGAGAGAAAACTCAAATCCAAATTTTTGATAATTAGCATTGAAAAAAGAGCTTGAAAAAAGACATACTTGGGAGCTTGATCATGCGTCCAAAACAGATTAGAAATGGCGAAAAATCACATCTTGTGAGATGCTGAGGAAAATAATCTTCCAAAATTTTCATCAAAAAATAATTCTTCCAAAATAAGTTGTTATTATAAGCACCTATATTCTTTTATTAGCTAAAAATTTAAATCAATGTTTTGACCGTTGACTCTTTTGTAACAGTAGATTTCTATATATAGAAATTTTCAGAAGTACATTTAACATGAGGCCTGCTAAGTTGAATAAACTCTAAATAATCTATGTGACAAAAAAGGTATACCATTATGTATCTAAATATGTATTAAAACATATCTAAAAAATATATGACAGTAGAAATACAAATATACAACAGAAAAATTTAACCATATAACACATGCATCCTATATGTTTGAACTTATTTCCACCCATCTAATACATACACCACAAAAACGGTGGATTGTGTCAATAACAAAGTATCGAATTATACACAATCTATGTACCAATACAAATAATTTGGAGCTCAAGCTCATATGCATTTCATACAATGATAAATACTTCCTAAGTTCCTTTCGTCTTTTTGATTAATTCTTGTTCGCTTGATCGCCCTTCGCAAATCGGCCTTTAATCCTCAACCGTCCATCCGCCCGAACTTTTCGCGATTCATATCGAACCAATTTATCGTACCTACATTTTATCATCACAAAATCAATATCAATACAAAATTCAACTTCGCTTAAATATCTTGTAATGTTGATTGAATCTGAACAATTATTATGCTACTTCTATGAAAACATATTCATTAAACTGACCTTCGTGTCTTTCTTTTCTCTTTGTATCGCGAGATAACTGAGTCTCTATCAGGGCAAACAAAATCAGGTCCATTTTTTACCGGTAAAACATGTATCGTCTCCTTAAGTTCTCCTTCTTTCATATTATTTTCATAATTTTCACTCGGGCAAATTTCGTTCATTTCAACAAAATTCATCATGTTCGCGTCAGGAGAGCTGACTAGATACTGATCTTGCGAAACTTCCATATTTTGAAAATTATTATTTGTCACGTAAGAATCATTAGGATTCCATTTCCTTTCCTGTGTAGAAAAAAAAAATTCTATGTTATTACAATGGTAGGTGGAACTTTGGAAGGATATATATGAAATTTTACCAACATTCTAAATTCTCTATTACCTCATTATTTGGCACCATGACAGATGCAGAATCAAAATTCGCATCTGGATTATAATTCCCTTGAAATTGAGAGTAACTTGAATCCCAAGAGAATAAATTGGAAATCGGCTCCAAATCCTCAACTGAATTGCTGTTCATAGAACTCTCAGACTTTATTAACTCTTTCAACTGGTGAAGAATCTCATCCTTGTATTTTCCACAATATGAATTCCTCTGTACCATTTATAATAACCAAAATTAGTAATTATTAATTTGAAATACACAAAGTACAACTCTTTCTTTACTATATAACCAAAGAGAAAAAAATATATAATTTGAAAAATAAACATATAATAACAAAAGAAAAAGAAACCTTTGGTAAAGGAGGAGTTTGTAGAGGATGAAAGCCATGGCAAGCTGTAGTGGGCACAATCAAATCCTCCAACCTGAAAACTTTCTCCTTCTCCTTCTCCATCTCCATAACCCTAAACCCTTCTTCTCCTCCCTTCTCATCGATCCTCACGCCGAGCGCCGTCGCCAGCTCAGCGCCATTAGGGCACCCAACATAGCCTTCCACTCCTCTTCTCTCATGCTCAAAACCCATGTCTCCGTTTCCATGTAAATCAAAGTCGCAGTTGGAACAGAGGAAGCTGTTACATGAAGGAGAAGAGCAGAAGAAGGTGGAAGCAGAAGAGTGACATGTGTCACAGAGGATCGAACGGCTGTGGCGCGACGAGACGGTGTTGGCAGCGTGGACCTGCCGGTCGCAGCCGAGACATAGCCGCGCCGAGTCGGCCCTGCAGAAGATCACCGGAGGTGCGGCGGAGCAGAAATCACAGGTGGGTTTTGTAGGGTATTGTTGTGTGGGCAGAGTGTGGTTATCTTCTTCTTCATGACCCATTTTTCTGTTTTCTGTTTTGTGACCTGTGATTTTTCTTCTCTGTTTTTATTGTGAGGGAGTGTTGGTTGGTTGGTTCCGGGAAAAAGGCAATTTGATTTTGGAAAATTTAATGCAGTCATGTTGATGAATATGATAGATTAGGGACCATGAGAGGATTGATTGTTGGTTGCACTTGGTGGACAAAAGCTTGTGATTAATAACAAGTGAATTGAGAAGAAATTTTGAGACATCCAAGTTAAAATTGTTATTAAAAGAATGAGAGTAAATATTTTAAATCTTCTATCAAAAGTTATCTTTTGAAATAGTATTGTATAGAAGAGTAAATTTATTATTTGGAAATTTGAAAGATTATGATATGAAATTATTCTTTACAAAAAAGCATATGTGTGAAGTTATCTTATACTAATCTTTGGTGGACCATGTGCATGAATCTTATGGAACGGGAGAAATGTGGGGGTAGATGAAAAAGTAAGAATGGGACCCAACTACAGAGATGACTAGATATTTTTGTTTGTTGTGTTGATTTTCCATCGTCTTCTTTTGTGTTCTTCAATCTTCTTTCGATTGCGAAGTGTGAATCAGAGGATTTTTGAGGCAAGACGTTTCACTAAAGAGTGCATTTCAATCAAATAAAAACAAATTAACATAGTAATTGCTTACCCAAATTTTGATATATATGTATGTCTTGAATTATTTAATAGGAACATATTAATATATTATAATATTGGAATATACAACAAAAACAGACCATTTATTTATTTGAGCTCATATACATGGCCTCCTGTCAAATTCCCCACTTGTTCCTCTTTCACTATCAAACGGCTCGTTTGACATCTTTTTAATTTAATAAAATCAAAAAGACATGTAGGTCCCATTTGACAGTATCATATTTGTATGTTGGGGGAATTTTTAGAAGGGGCATATAAACTTTTCCTATTTCTAATTATCATTCTGGGAACTTACAAGCGTTGCAGTGAAAGAAAATGAAAATAAATAACAAGTTGCTTATGAGGTATGACATGACTCATTTATGAAGAAAAAATTGGATACTTCATCATAATCTTACTTATTTTACTCTTAGGCCAAAACCCAAATCGTATGAATCTATCATGCGAAAAAAAAAATCGTATGAAACTTATAACCAACATAAATCCTCTTACTCGTTGCTTTTTCCTTGTTCATATGTAATTCTGGTACCGAATCCGTCTTCAAGATCCCCTAACATCTTTGGAGATTGAAGTGTTGGCTCATAGCCCCAACACAATCTCCACTTTAGATCAAAAAATTTCGACTTACCAACAAACTGTTCGGCTAAATCTGTATTTTCCCCTTCATCCATTATCTTCTTGCCTGATATTCGATCGTATAAGAAACACTCTTTATTCTGAAACCAGACAAACAACATGTTTTTAAATTCCCAAACTCCTAATACACCCTCATTTTCCGCCGATGATTTAAGAATGCAACTTATTTTCCACCCATTATCACCGAGCAACCAAAGAAAAATATCATCCTTTTCGACAGAAGTGATGCAAAGGCTCCCTCCTAACTCCATGAGGTTCGAACAACTTTGCGAAATTGGAAATTCTATAAATTTACAAGTCTCCGTTTCCACGTCAAATGCAAGGAGACATTCCAACGAATCTATAACACGTGTATAAATAATTCCATTGATATACAAAGACTCACAAATATTGTAGTTCAAATCTTCCAACACGATTCGTGGCGGTTCAGCACTCCCAAGAGTCTGGACCATTATATTGCTTGTACATACAATTGAACTGTCGAAATAATTGTTGATTAGAAGGATCTTATATTGACTGCTTAATCTGCTAAATCCAAAACCGCCGATCTTTTGAAACTTACTCGTGAGACCTATCGTAACATGTTGCCTTGTTATTGGATTAACGATTATAGGGGAATTAGAAATAAAAAATGGAGCGAGCAAAATCAAGCCGTTGCTTGTGCCCCCAAAATAATAGTTGGCACGATCGACTCGATAAAGTATTTCAGGACAATTCGGTGTGTTTATACTAAGATTTATCATCTTGTTTTGGCTAGAAAGAAAAAGTATGCTCTGATCAGATTTGGAAAGTCGGTGATTCTTCCAAAATGTCGGGTCGGTCAGAATATCTCGCCATTGCTTACAAACGATAATGAAACGGACGATAGAAGTGGTTGGTAGTCTTGTGAGTATGTTATATAAGATATCATCACATAAATGTTGATCCATGTTGAATATCCTGTGATTTGAAAGATAATCTGTTAGCTAGATATTGAATAAATTTCAAGAAAAAAAATTACGAATTGGAGAATTTTCTCAAAAAGAAAAGAAAAAAGGAAAAAAAAACAATTGATTTTCAGAATTCCTTTTGAAATGTAAAAAATACATACCGAGATATTGTAGAAATTGATCAGGTATTGGCTATTGATTTATGCGGCAGCACGAATGGAATAGAGAAGGAAAAGAATATGAATAAAAGGAAGTAATGGAGAGAATAGAAACGGAATGCCAGAAGAAATTGTGTTTTTCCAGCTTTTGGTTCCAATCATATATATAGGAGTTTATACAAGGAGAGGAAAAAGTTATGGAAATAATAATCGTCTCTTTCTTTGATCTTTCGACTTTCCCTCTTCAAACGTCTTTTGTCATCCTAATATTAAAAAAAGAAATAGTTGACGGCGGCACCAACAACCTCACCAGAGCTCTGTATTTCTTATTTGTTGACTATACTTTCTGATCGTTTCCAAAATCTTTGAAAAAGGAATATTTGCAAGCAAAATTCCCATTGTTGACTATAAAAAATGTTCCAGAACCACGTTGTTTGACTATATTATATCTCTTTATTTTAGCCGCCGAATTAAAGAAGTAGAATCGTACAAAGATGTATTTCATTTTTATAATAATTAAAGAACAATAACAATTCACGAAGTAATATACTCTCATTCTTTTTTCTCTTTTCTTATTTCCTATCCTTACAAATTTATGTAGGAACTAATTCTATTTGTTGTAAAAGAATATGATATTTCAAGTTTTTGTAATGGGCCATAGCAAATATGAAATTCCCCCTATTTCAAGTTTTTTCAATCAAATAAAAACAAATTATCTAAGTACTTTTTTGAAGTAGATTAATATTAGTAGAGCTTATTATGCAACTCCTTTCATTTTGAGTGGAAGATCTTAATTCCCTCATGTCTTCAAAAAATAACTTCAAACTATTTTAAGCGCACAAATTTGTAATTTGTTAATATCATACAATTTTTTTTGAATGCTTAATATCATGCATTTTAATTGAATGCCTCTAATATAAATAGCTTTCTTAAAAAAAATAAAAATAACACATAACAAAATCCCCATTTTATTTCTAATGGAAACAAACTTGAATGCTACAACAAAAGGCAGAACCATGTCTTGCACGTTATTAAAGACGAATATTGGGCATCTACAGAAAATAATTATGTATAACCAAAACGAAAGCGAGACTAAATATAAAGATATTAGATAATATTAGCAATGAGATACAAATACAATCACATCCTACAGAAGGTTGCCTTACTTAATTACTCAGGCCAAAATAATATTTATGCATTTATAACCAACATGCATTCTCCTACTCCATATATATATATATATATATATATTCATATGAAATTATTGTACCAGAAGAATTGTCACTAGAACCAGCTTCAAGATTGTCGAACATCTTGGGAGATTCAAGTGTCGGTGCATAGCCCCAATCCAACATCCACCATTGATTCAAAAACTTGGACTTCGAAACAACACATTGTTTGTGAAGGTTCTGAAGTTCCGCTAATTTTTTATTTTCCCCTTTATCCATGATCTTCTGGCCTAAAATTCGGTCATATAAGAAAAACTTTCTATTCCTATACCAGACAAGCAATGCATTTTCAAGTTCCCAAACTCCTTCTACGCCATGAAATTTTGCTGACGATTTAAGAACGTAATTTATCTTCCACCCATTATCATTAAGAAACCAGAGAAAAATGTCGTGTTTGTCTCTAGAAGCCACACAAAGGCTCCTTCCTACCTCCATTAGATCAGAACAACTTTGGTCAAATGGAAATTTTATGAATCTTTAAGTCTCCTTTTCAACGTCAAGTGCGAGGAGACTTTCATGTTTCGAGTAAGGATAAAGACATGAGTAAAAAGTTCCATCCATATACAAAGAATTTCTGATAGCGATTGTCCAAAAGTTTTCTACCACAACTCGTGGAAGTTCAGAGCTTCCAAGAGTCCAAACGCTTATACTGCTGGTAAATGTTGTATAATCAGAATCATTGATTAGAAGGATCTTATATTGTTTGCTTAAAAAGGCTATATCCAAAACCGCGGACATCTTTATACATACCCAGGCAACTTATTTTTGAATGGGAGCTTGAGATACCCGGGTAACTTATTGTAATGTGTTGTCTTATTATCGGATTAAAGATTATAATAGGGTCTTTGGTCGTCATATGACGAATAGGGGCGAGCAAGATCAATCCATTGCTTGTGCCCCCAAAATAATAGTTGGCACAATTGACCCGGCAAAGAATTTCACGACAATTGGGCATGCTTATGCTAAGATTTAACATCTTCTTTTGGTCAGAGATGAAAAGTATGTTTGGATCAGGAATAGAAAACCGGCGATTCTCCCAAAACGTCAAGTCGGTTACAATATCGAGCCATTGCTTGCAAACGGCCATAAAACGGACGAGAGACATGGTGGGTAGTCTTGTGAGTATGTTATATAAGATATCGTAACATAAATATTGATTCATGTTGATCTGTAAATAGAAAAGTAATTTCTTAGGCATTGAACAAATTTCAAAAGAAAGAAGAAGAAGAAGAAGAAGAAGAGACAATTTGGCATTGAAGAATGTTAAAAACAAAGAGACTAAAAAACTGAAAAAAGAACAGGAAGGATCATATAGTCATCTTAGAAATCCTTTTGAAATGAAAAAAACATACCAAGTTATTGGAAAAATTGATCAGGTATCGATACTTCAGCAGTTTCAGAACAAATGGACGAATAGACAAGGAAAAGTATATGAATAAAAGAAGAATTGGAGAGAATAAAAACGGGTGATGATATGGACAGAAAATGATTTGATGCGATCAGGAAATAATTCAATAAAATGACATTTTTACCCTCTATTTGTATATATCAATCATTTAAGTTAAATAGGAAATGAAGATATTATTAATAATCTTACTAATTAATGTATGAATATCGTAATTTATTGAAGGAATATGTTTTGCTCATTTTCTTATTTTTCTTGTGCCTTCAATGATTCAATCTTATTACTTTGTATCAGAAATCACTTATTAGCATTCAAACCTAAAATTTGCAAAAGTGTCATCTCTTATAATTTTGATAATCATAGAGTAGTATTTACTTACATAATTGTTATTAAAAATATATATACTTGTTTATGTATATCACTCAAATTTTATCAAAATAATTCTACATGAAATCAAGCAAAATCTTTCACGTGATTAAATCAATTCCTGTTCACATCATTTGCCATAAAAACGGAATTTTTCTCGAAAAATAAATAAAATAAAAACGGAATGACAAGAAAATTATGTTTTTCCAGCATTGCTTCCAAAAATAGAATAGTAAAACTGTAAAAGACGAAACTTTAAACATAATTTGTTGTCATTCTTTACTAAACTATTAGAACCTTATGTCTCCTGCTAAAGAGCTGACGGCAAAATAACAATCATTGACTCCACTAAATCCCCACTTTTTATTTTATAGCCGCCTTATTGTATTAAACACTTCTTATATTAAACAAGTAAATTTCTTTTGTGTTATCTGTATTAAATACTGTTTTTCATTAAAATTAGAGCAGGTTTTAATAAAAAAGAATATATTCAAGATTTATGTTGTATAAAAAAGCTTAAAGTCATACTAGCACATCTATTTTCAAATGATGCATAATAAAAAGTACATTGTGCATCCACAGAACATAATATTGTGTAAGCAAAATGAAAATCAATAGAATACTAAAGATAAGATGATATTAGCCAGTGAGATACAAATACAATCAAAGAAGGTTATCTTACTTAATTACTCTTAGGCCAAAATAACATCTATGCATTTATAACCAACATACATTCTCCTACTCCATGATTTGTCTATTCATATGAAATTATTGTACCAGAAAAACTCTCTCTAGAACCAGCTTCAAGATTGCCGAACATCTTTGGAGATTCAAGTGACGGCTCATAGCCCCAATCCAATATCCAATTATGATTCAAAAACTTGGACTTATAAACAGCAAATTGTTCGTGAAGGTTCTGAAGTTCCGCTATTTTTTTTTTCTTCCCTTTATCCATGATCTTCTGGCCTAAAATTCGGTCATATAAGAAAAACTTTCTATTCTTATACCAGATAAGCAATGCATTTTTAAGTTCCCAAGCGCCTTATACACCTTGACGTGCTGCTGATGATTTAAGAACATACTTTGTCTTCCACACATTACCATCGAAAAACCAGAGAAATATATCGTGTTTGTCTCTAGAAGCCACACAAAGGCTCCCTCCTACCTCCATTGGATCAGAACAACTTTGCTTAAATGGATATTTTACGAATCTGCATGTCTCCTTTTCAGCGTCAAGTGCGAGGAGGCTTTCACTTCCCGATGGATAAAAAAGCCGTGAGTAAAACGTTCCATCGATATACAGAGAATGGATGATATCGCACTTTAAACCTTCTATCACAACTCGTGGCGGTTCAGAGCTTCCAAGAGTGCAAATCCTAACACTTTTGGTGCTGGTAGATATGCCTCTATTAGTGTAATGCTCATGGATTGTAAGTATCTTATATTGTTTGCTTAAACGACTATATCCAAAACTGCAGTCTTGAAAGTTGGTCACGTTACTTATCATAAGATGTCGTCTTATTATCGGATTAAAGATTATGATAGGGCCTTCGGTCATACCACGAATAGGGGCGACCAAGATCAAGCCATTGCTTGTGCCCCCAAAATAATAGTTGGCACGATTGACACGGCAAATAATTTCAGGACAATTCGGCATGCTTATGCTAAGATTTAACATCTCATTTTGGTCGTTAGTGATGAAAAGTATGTTAGGGTCAGGAATAGAAAACCGGCGATTCTCCCAAAATGTTGAATTGGTTAGAATATCGAGCCATTGCTTGCAAACGATCATAAAACGGACAATAGACTTGGTGGGTAGTCTTGTGAGTATGTTACATAAGATATCATAGTATAAATATTGATTCATGTTGATCTGTAAATAGAAAAGTAATTTCTTAGGCATTGAACAAATTTTAAAAGTAAGATGAGAATTTGGCGTTGAAAAATGCCAAAAGAAAGAAATGGAAAAAGAAAAAAAAATAGGAATTGGATCATATATTCATCATAGAAATCCTTTTGAAATGAAAAAGACATACCAAGGTATTGGAAGAATTGATCAAGTATCGATGCTTCAGCTATTTCAGCACAAATGGAATAAGAAAGGAAAAGTATACGAATAAAAGAAGAATTTGAGAGAATAAAAATGGAATGGCAAAAGAAAATCATATTTTTCCAGCTTTGCTTCCAAAAATAGACTAATAAAGGAGGAAACATTTATTATGTAAAAACATAATTTTCTGCCATACATTCGTCTTTGCTTCCAAAAATAGTTGAGTATATAAATTATGGGTGGCGCTATTTTTAGAGCAAACTTTTCTTCGTCTAGAATAACTTTCAAATTTTTTACCAAAATCCCGAAAATGCCCTTACATCAATTATGCACACTATTAATTACACAAATAAATGTTGATTTGTGTATCATGTCTTTCTTAATTAATTACCGCAAACATGATAATAAAAATTAAACATATATTTCAATCACTTCAAATATAATACTTTTTCTGATGTCATGTAAACACATATATGTGTTAGCTGAAAATTTAATTTATAATTAAATTTCATAGCAATTAAATAATTTTTCACTGATAAAAAATAAAGTAATTATGAATTGCGTATGTTTTGTAGCAGAGTACTTAGTTTACTACAAAAAAGCTTATTATAATAATACTGTATCCAAACAAATAATTAATTAGATCAACTCACATCATTCATACATCAACAAATAACTTTAGTAATCTACTTAAAATATCAAAATTGTTTTGGAATGAAAAACAAAGATAAACAGGCTTCTCTTTTCTTTGTTGTTACACCTTGATTTTTTATAGTGGGTTTACTTGAATCTCCTGCATAACATAAATTTGTGTCATATATTTGTTAGAATAAAATAATTAAAAATAATGTATTGTATTTATTTGAGTAATTTATATAAAAGATGACCATATGATGAAGTGTAAGGCATGTTCAGATCAATTATAAAATTTATGCTTCTATCTTCTATTGCGGCTTCTACTTCCGAAACCTCAGGCAAATTAGCGGGGTTGTTTGGATCTGAAATGGTATTGCATCGAGGACCGTTAGATGTTTTTCTTCTTGATGCTTCAACAAGTTCAAATAACGAAGGATCACGTGTAGTAGAATATTTTGCTATCCTTTTCTTTGCCCTTGGTTTACGGCCTCTATGAGATTGAATATTTGGTTCGAAAATAATAGGTGAATGACCGAGTATTTCAGAAATTTTTTCTTTGGCAATTTTTATTTGATTAAGAGGCCAATTTCAATAAGTCTCTTCAACCTCAGTTATTAAATCTTCCATTCTATTATCTTTATTGTTGGTTGGGGTATCAAGTGTTCTTCCACTAATCCACCATTGTGGATGAACAAAATCTGGAGAAAGGATCATGGTTTTCCAATGTGTCATTTTATGTGCACATGGAAGATTTGTGTAATTAATTAAGAAATAGATGATACATAAATAAATGCTGATTTGTGTAATCAATACAGTGCATAATAGATGCAATGGCATTTTTAGGATTTTGATAAAAAATTTGAAAGTCGCTCTAGACGAAGAAAAGTCTGCTCTAGAAATAACACCACCCATAAATTATAAGGAGGAAAATTTATGGAAACAATTGTCTGTCTCTTTCGTTGATCTTTCAGCCTCCAAAGATTACTTTCTTTTTAAAAAAAATAAACAAATATCAATTCACGAATTATTTTCTTTAGTCACGACTGTGAGAGTGTAAGACTTATATACAGTCAATATTAATATCGGATGATAAAAAGTAATGATTAATTAGTAAGATACAAATACAATGACATCCAAGAGAAATTTGTCTTACAATAGTAATCTATTAACAACAAAATTCTACCTACAAACCTTCTATTTCATTCAACTAAAAAACAAAATAAAAACTTAATTGCAAAAATGAAATCTCCTCACAATATTACTACCCAAAATATATAACAATACATCAATTTTCACTCTAATCGCAACTCAAAACTAAGCTCAAATCAAATCAGACGTTTTTACTCTCTTAAACTCGAACCAAATCTCATAATGGTTAAACAAAAGACTATCATGTGTTTGTTTCCCCACATACTCTAACCCTAATTTACTCAATCTTCTTGTGCATTCTTCTCCACCCAACCTTGAACAAAACTTTATATTATGCGATACAAAAATACGACCTTTATCAGGTCTCAATCGATTTGCCAATCTTTCGATCCCAATCCAAACGAGCTTATCAGGCATATGAAGAAATACAGCACTAGCGTATATAAGGTCGTAGAAAAAATTATCTCCAAATTTGGAGAAATCCATATCTTCACCTCTTATTATTAGGGGTCTTTTGGTGATTAAACCGTCTGAAGGTAATTCGTAAAGAAAAGCAGCCATTAGAGAGAGAGGGTCTCTCTCTAAGCAATGAAAGTGACTCGTGTCGAGATACCTGATGGTAAAATGCAAATGTAAGAAATAATTTTTATGATTATCCTCCAATATTTTAAGATATTACCGTATTATTATTGTTTTTGGAAATAAAGGGTTTAACATTTGAAATATATTGTTTCATAGAGGTATAATTGTAAGTACTTATTTCATATTTCAGAGGCATTTCATACGAATTATCCCACAAAAATGAATGCCATTTTGTAAGAACTTGGTCACACAAAACTTATTCAACATGATTACTTGATTTATCACTTTAATCATTTTTTTTTTTTGAAAAATTTATCACTTTAATCATGTATTAATCCATTGCCAATATTAGAAAATTGAAATGAAAATAGCAGCAAAACAAGTAATGGAGCTGAAATATCATTAATGGTATGATCTCAGCTTATTCATGCATAGTAATTACTAGCAAATCCATCAGTACTGATCTCCCTTTTTTTATTGCTCGATTTATGCTTCAGTAAGGATTTCTGAATGAGTTAGGGTACAATTAACCTCTTTTTTGTTTCAATTTGGTTTTACTCATCCACAAACAGTTTACCACTCAACAGCTAGAATTTTATTACCAATTTAACCCTCTTGATTTTTCACATTTGTAAGAAAAAACATACCGAATGAAATGCCGGCCGACGCGGAGCGTCCCACACCCGACTTCCAAGACCCGATCCGACGGTGACAGATTCGTGGCTGAAGCGAGAAACACAAACACGTCTCTGCCACCAGCCCACGGCTCTCCATAATTACTATGGTGCTCTTCAACGAGAAGCTCAGGCGGACATGGCAGTGCCGTGTGGTTCTTCGCTTCCGGCCCCTCATAATGCGATATCCCTTTATAACTACCCAAAAAGAAGAAATTAAAAAAGAAGAAATCTTTTAAATAAATAAAAAAAGAAACCAATTATTCAGATTTGCAATTCATGAAAGTAGAATGAAAGAAAAGAAACCAACTTACTTGATGAGGTCTTGTAATTGGTGCTCTCTGGTGCGAGGATTAATCCCCTTACGAAGCTTATGCCATTCATCATGCGACAAACCCGCTCCGACTAATTCATTACTCGCCAGCTGCGATTTAATCCACTCCGTATCTTCCTCCGTCGTCTGAACGGAGACAGAATGAGAAGAGGAGGTCTTAGTGGTGGTGACGGTGGTTGTAATAGTAGAGGTGGCGGGGCATGCGGAGGGCGGAGAGGGGATGAGGCAGAAGAGGATGAATGCTGCCTCGGCGATGGCGATGAGGACTAGTGCGGGAACGGCTATGGATCTGGTTGGTGTTGGAGCGGCGAAGAGCGCCATTGTTGGAAGGGGAGGAGGGGAATGGAGAAGGAGATCTGAGTATGGAGAGTTTGAGTGAGGTGTTAGAGAGTTAATTTATGGCAAAATTTGGTTATTGTTGTTATGTTGTGTTAGAATATAATTGGGCCGTTAATATTCGGTTCTTTTACTTATGGAAGCCCAAAGGCCGACAATGTACAAAAGAATAATGAACTGGAGATCTTACATTTTGTTTTTTTTGAGGAAATCTAGTTTTGATGCAAATTTTCTTTTCCCGCTGTCTTGAAAAATAAGGCTTTCAATTTAATACTTGCATAAATGCGAAACAAAAACATAATTTTTTTGCCATATATGGAACCACATAATTTTTTCACAAACCACACACATCAATCCAAAAATATGAAACCACATATTAAGCATATACAACCACATATGAAACCACTTATTTTGCATACATAGAGTACCTTCAAGTCAACCGTCGAGTTGGCTCAAGATGAACACGATTCGATAGTCATGCCAGTATGAGGGTGTTCATATACCGCCTGCCTTTTGGGCCACACCAATCACACATCATTAAATGAAAATTGCATTAATATTTTGTGTCGGCGGAGACGAGTTTTCTTGTTAGAATCTTGTGTCTGTCGCCGTCTAATTGCGATGTGCGGTAAACTACACTTCGAACCGTCTTTAGATCGGTGACGGCTTCGCATGCTAGTTTCCCACATAGGTTGAACGGGTAAGTAGTGTCTTGTACAGCATTTAAGAAAACCGACATTTGTTCGATGTCGGTTATCTTCTTGTTAAGAAGTTTATTTGTAGAAGCAAATGAGAGAGAAAAAAGAGAGAGAAATTATGAGAATGGATCAGAAAACTTGTGAAGCCATTTTCTTTTGTCTTGAGTATTTTGTGTGAGGTTTCCTTTTGCACAAAAATGTTTTTGAGATGTGTCAAGAAGAAAAAGGAGAAGAAGAAATTATAAAGAAAAAAATTACCATTTGAAGTTTAATTATGTTAAAACAATTATGTCAAAAAAGGAAGTATGATTAGTTGTTTTTATTTCTTGAAAATGGATGAGATAATGAGAGGATACTGAGTGTAGCTTGATTTGTTTTCTAATGTTTGTTTAGTTTAACATTTAATGCTTATTTAGTTCAACAAAAAAAAATATATCCTTTATTTAAGTGGCAAGTTAAACTATTAATTATTATTATTTGCTTAACATGATAAATGTCTAATTTTCTCTACAAATATAGATCGAAACCGAGTAGAATGATAACATGATAACATGTCCAATTCTCACAAATATAGAATTCAAACCGAGTAGAATGTCCAATTCTCACAAATATTAGATTTACAACCGAGTAAAATGTTCATTTTAAACGGCCCAACTTTGAGATCCAATATCCAAAATAATATGTTCACACTCTAAATAAAATATTTACACTATCACAAAATTTAATACCATAAGTATTATCAACTGATATTATTTGACTTCAATTGTAAATAAATTATATATTTCAATAGATATAACAATCCAATAAAAAATTTACTATCATTTGTTTAAATGGCAATATTGATTCTCAAGTACATAATTCACACACATGCTAAAATATTATGTTCAAGTCAAGAGTAAGTACTAAATGCTTCCAACTTTTTATAAATTAAATATACAAACAAACTACTAAATCACATGCATCAATCCAAAAATATGAAACCATATATAAGTTGCATACATAAAGCACATATGTAACCACATATGAGACCATATATGCAACCACATATGTCTCATATATGTTGTATACAATTCTAAATGACCAAACAAAAATAAAGATTTCAAACTACATCACCACCAAATAATACGAGAATTATCGCTGGCTCTCTTCTTCTCTCCAAGTGTCGCTAGGTGGTAATTGGTCTGTAATATCAATGAATGGGTCTTTTTTTTGTTTGTGTAAATTAAGGGTCAAATGATAAAGACTAGGGAAGCAATGATTTTGAACGTTGTTTGTGTAAAATATATAGATAAAAGAGACCATCTAAACCCTAACCCTAATTCCAATCACCATCTGTCAGATAGGTCTATTGTTGAATACTTGAATAACATCCCACATCAGTAACACCCTTTGGTGTATGGAATCGGTCGTGCTATCAAGCCAACCACCTCCATCAAATTCCGCGTCGACCGTAAATCAATACGCCTCCGTTGAATTCAAGCTTTTCACACCGGGCCACTTCACCCGCCTGCTCATGTCCGATTCTGACCATTCGAGCCAACCGGCCGGGTCGATGATACCTTCGAGTCGGCTCAAGATTAACCCGACTCGCGAGCATATTCCCCATGGCCGTCCTAAATACGTTTTCGTACTTGTCGACAAATCCGATGTCGACGTGATGACATTGTTTTGGATTGTCATGCCAGTATTAGGTGTTCGCATACCGCCTTTTGGGCGACAATTGTGTTTGATTGCCCCTCAAGCGGTTCTCAGACAATAATATTACATGTTTGGAGTATTAGCTTAGCGTCACCGAAAATAAAGTCAACCGTCACGTAAAAGTTGCACTCACGGTAAAATTGAGACTATTGGTGCGCGTATAGGGTATCTTGATATTCTTCGAATGTGCAACGCTAAAACACCGCGTCGTGTCCACTGCACCTCATCGCGACAGCTTGGTTCCCTTTCTGACCGGCCATGTTCTCAATTGTCAGATTATATGCGATGAAACTATCGGCTTCGATAGCTACAAAAAGAAAAAAAATGAAATAAAGTGTGTTAGTAAACTCCTTCCGCGATTATAATTAGAAAATATATCAAAGACCCTTTTGGAGCCGCCGTTGGTGTGTCGCTAATTGTCGTGGAAATATGAAACCACATATTATGACATATGCAACCACATATTACGACATTGCAACCACATGCATATCCCAATATTTTAATCCAAGATAATAACGGATACTATACAGATACTTTTGCAAGTATCAAAACATGTGCAGAGGTTCGTGCCGGCCGAACTGACCTTCCGCATTAGACGCTCGTGCGCGTCGCTGTCGAGCGGTGTAGACGTGTAAACTACTGCATGGACGGTCTTCAAATCGCGAACGACTTGACGCTCACAAGTCGAACCGACAGCTATGTTGCAGCGGTCTTAACAAGACTGACATTTCTTCAATGTCAGTAATTTTCGTGGAGAGTTGTTGTTTTGTGAAAGCACATGAGAAGGAAATGGAAGAGATGATAATGAGAAAATGAAATTTGAAGACATTTTTAGTTGTTTTTTGAGAGAATAGTGTTTGATGTTTTTTTGCAAAGAAAAGTTTTCATTTTTAGAATAAGAAGAAGATTGTTATAAAGAAATATTTTACCAATTGGAGTATAAACATCATTAAGAATTTGTCATGATCAATCAAAAAATAGAACATATCATAAGTAGATTTTTCTTCAAATAACTTTAAGATAGTGAATTTGACCATTTGATATACTTTATGATCCATGCTAGTTAATTAACATGCTAATTAATTAACAAGCTTAATTTGCAAGATGGACAAGTATGTTGTTGATTTTTTGACAAGACTTTTGTATGCAATTAATATGGATCATTTGGTCTTTTTAATTAACTTTTTGTAATAACTAGTAATTAAACATCATTGCCCTCATATAAATGCCCTACATTCATGCAAATCGTCATAAAGTTCTTGCTATTTCAAACCCTACATAATTCTTACTCTTAGGTCCCAAATTTTTATTTATTACATAACACAACCACTAATTTTTATTTTTGACAATAAATTATTCACGCAACAATTTGTATCATAAATATTGTTTCATAAACAAACTCTTATACTAATGAAACAATATCTATGATACAAGTTAATATCAACTAGATGAATTTCAAGCACAAAATGATAAAAATTGCAAAAAAAAAGGGTTTGTATGATGGTTTTGGGTTGGAATTGGGCATGTTGCACAGATTTACCGTGTCATATTCGAACAGATCAAGCGTGTTTTTCGAGTCAAGTCATATTTTGCAAGCTAACTCGTAATGAAAAAGAAGTGAATGCAACTATTTTTTTCATGAAAATATGAATTAGAATGATTAAAATGAGTTAACGAACAATGTTAAATCTTAACATACGAGTAATGCCAAGAGAGAAAATTCCCAACTTGTAGGGCTCATAAAATGTGTTCACGAATAGAAATCACAAGATACAATAGTTTACCAACTTTAATATTCATTAATCTTGATGAATAAATCATCAATGACAAGTTTAATTTTTTTGATATGAATAAAGGTGTATCAAAATAACGTAATGGTAATATTATGGTCGATTAAGGAAGCACTGGAGGAGAGATTGTGCGAGTATTGTAAGAATCGCAATGGCTGCATTTCTGTCCAATCACATGAAAGAAAACTTCTGTCGTATCGTTGCAATCATTACATAGTACCCAAACCTAATAAAAAAAAAAGAGATTAAAATTTTCTTCTACTTCATAAAAATAGAGCATTCTTAAAAAATAATGAACAAGAAGCATACCCATATTATGTTAAAGAAAAGAAATTAAGAATGAAGATTAGATGAAATAAAATAAACTAAGACCTTGTATTGGTAGTCTTCTGGCATGATTGTTGATTCAACCTACAAAATTACACTAAACTTGTTATGATTCTAACACAACAAATACATAAGAACAGTATTCATTAGATGATTCAGCCAAACTACGATTCCAAGTACAAATTAACGAAATGGAATATTAAACAATATGGAACAAATATTACAATCAAATTTGAAAATACCTCTTCATCCATTTTCTTCCAGAATTTTGACATGTCAATAACTGATTTAGAGCAAATAGGACAACAAAACCTGTAAGAAGTAACCAACAATTAGTAACAAAAAAATCATTTGTGAAGAATAAAAATATTAAGATAAGTAGAAATATACATACTTGTCATGTTTTAGCATTTCTTGAAAGCATAAAGAATGCATCGTGTGACCACATTTCAGAACCGATGTCTCTTGCAATGAGTCAAATAAATACTATAACAAAACAAATTAATTAAGTTTAGCATTAATAAACTCAATAATTTAAAAATAATCTTCAAATATCACATATGCCCATGCAAAATATAGATGATGCAATACAATAGCTCCGATGTTTTTATTTTGCAGGGGCATACATGATATTTTTACGTTTCTAACGGACTAAAATGAAACTTGTCCTAATAAAAAATGAAATTTGAATAATTGTAAAACCTCATAACAAATGGGGCAATGGTTCCTCATTGAATCTTCAACACATAAATGTTTATTATGTAATCCAATGGAGTAGCATGATCCTGTTTAGAGAAAGTAAGAAACAATAAAAAAAAATTAAGTTTAGTTTTTTGAAAATTTTGTACATAATTTCACAATTGATGATAAGATAAGCCCAAAATTTGGGAACTTTGAGCTTGAATGGAGGCAAAATCACAATTAAAAAAAAAAGAATAGAGGCAAAATTGCACACTTGATGTTTCATGCAAAAATTGGGTCAAATTGAGTCTTTGATTGCACAACGAAAGCTTAATTTCGATATAACACGGTGTTAATTCTTTTCTTTCATTGCAACAAAATGTTAATTTCAGAAACAAGACTTAATTTGGTCACTTGGAAGCCTTAAAAGAGGATTAGTTTAAGAACGAAGACAATAAATTTGAGGAATGCATACCACATTTCATGCAATGATAGAAGTTCTCCTTGCCACCAACTCTGTTTATCAAAAGAATAATCACAAATCAGAAGGGTGTTTAAGCAAATTGTTCATTTAGTGCTGGATTGAAATTTAGTGAAATAAATTAACAACCTACAAATACCACAGTCATTACAGTGATAATGCCCTTTGTCAACCTAACCAAATAATTTAACATAATCAATTGTTAATTTAAAGAAAAATACAATTATAGTAATTATTAAAAAAAATTAAATATAATTAAAAAATTGTTGGACATATCTCACATCATCATCATAGAATTTGCAAATTTCACAGAAAAATTCTCCCATGTTGACTCCACAGTGTGAGCACACTTGTGCTATCTATAATGAAATTAATTTCCATTATAAGAATTTTTTTACAAAATAAAATAATACTTCAAAATAAGAAAAGAAAGAGAAACATTTTTCGGGCTTACAGGTTGCTCAGCATCACAAATCAGACAAATCACCTACAAAACAGAACAATACAACCAATGAACTTAAGTAAAAGGAAAAAAAATCTTACTTAATGAAGAAAATATTTAATGACAAAATTAAAACAAAACTATAGAAAATCAACCCTTTCAACTTCTCGCCGGTCAATCTCGTGCCGATCTTTCTGCAACCATCACAACAAAACATAGTCAAAATATTAAAAAAAAAGTGAAAAATCTAATAACCAAGAAGGTGTTGATCCTTTATCTCAAAGAAAGAATGAAAAGAGTGATTAGTTTAAACATACTGTAGATTCATTGTGGCAGTGTCGACAGTGGAAAATTTCATTGCAACACGGCGCACGAATCATACACCTTCTCCTATAGTGCTTGCATCTGAACATTAAAAAAACAAAGTTTAAACTCATAAAAAGTAACTAAAATTCAAGAGATTCAAAACAGAGAAACAGAGAATATTGACCATCAATTATGTTGTTGGAACAATCTTTTTATTTTATTAATGCAAATTTGTTTGGTTTCCAGGCATGAGCTGGAACTATTTCATCAAAAAGAACAGAGAAACAGAAAAGAAGATATGTTCAGAGAGAGAGAGAGAGAGAGACCCGTATCCCATCTTGCCAAAGCTCAGGCGAGAGTTGCTGTCATGAGGAGCTTCCATTGGCAGAGCTCGGAGGCAAGACGGAATGGGGGAGAAGGCGTGATTCACTGATTGTGGTCTCTCTCTGAGAACAGGATGGGAGTGAGTTCCAAGAGTAATCTTTATATCATGCAGTGCAAGTTGACAGAAATTTTATATTATCTCACCAAGTTTTGTTTCATATCTCCAATGTTTTTTCTGTCATAAATGTTCTTTGATGTATTAGGCTCAGTCCCCTTGATTTATGACACATTTCATGCTTCTAAATATTTAATAGAAGAATATTATTGAATTTTACTTAATGTTATTTTTGATCATAAATGATAATAATTTTGTAGTATTAATAAAAACCTAAGGTTCTTTTTATTACAAATGGTTTTTGTTTTTATTTTTTCTATTTTTTTTTTCTAATGGTTGTAATGGATTTTACTTTGTTTAATGAAAATGCAGCAACCAATTTGCTTGCAACCTAAAAAAAGAGAATTTGTAATATATACTAGGACAAAAATATTTTGACAATACCTTGATATACAATGTAAGCACTTAAATATGTTCTTATGCAATAGACACATCATGACCACTTAAATGATGGAGGAATTTGATTGAATAAAATTAAGAGATTCAAGAGAATAAACTGAAAATGTAAGAACTTGGACATTTTTTTTTTTTTGAATTAAGAACTTGAAGTTGAACATTAGAATATAGTCTAGTCTCTAGTGCTAAAAACGGATTATTCTCAATAATAACTTGTATTGGAATGATATGTTGCCATTTATGTGGTGATGTCAAACAGGAGTTTGTAGAATAATAGAACTGCGTTGGGATTGAGATCTTATCCCGAGATAAAGAGGAGAGATAGAGAGAAAAATAGAATAAGTGAATTAAAGAGGGTGGAGAGTCGTGAAAGCAAGAGGCAAAAGAAAATCGTTGATTGGAGGACAAGTGCAATTGCGTCCGAATTAAGAAATGGCCGTTATGGGCTTTGCCTTGCATAGTCCAATACTACATCAGCTATTTCCCCAAAAATTTAATATTGATGATATATTATTATTATTCACTACTATATTCATCATATTGTTCAAAATAATATTAGAGAGATCTCTTAAGGATGATTTTCTGCCTAGAAGTTTTGAGCCATTACTCAGACATTTAAACTTTAGAGAGTATTTTATGTTTCACGAGGAATTTCACTATTTTTTAACATTATTGGCGGCCGGATGCTTTGAACAAGACTAAGATAAGAGCAGAGCATCATTCAAAGTGACAACTTAGTGCAACTAAATATCAAACCGAATAAAATATGCTATAGAGATAACGCAATCTACCAAATTGTATTAATTTTAGTGTTTATACAGATGAATTTTTCTATTAACAAGAATACCATAAATCAATATGATACGAGAGCATCCATTTGACATGATAAATCGCAGTTGACAAGTTCAATTTTTGAGCAATTGATCTGACTATAACACAATCTTGGCCTCTAGCTAACTAATTTGTCAAAGAACCACAACCAAAAAGAAAAAAAGTATTCCGCTTCACAACAGAAACAAAATTACATCTAAAAATACAAAAAGAACAAACCAAAAATGTTGTTCATACAAGGTAATTTCACACAAAAATAATCTAGAAAAAATATCAAAGAACAGGCATATTAATTCAATCTAGTTCCCAACACAACCAAAACTAAAGAAACTAAATTAAAATAAAACATAAAAATACAAGCATCAAATGCTCCTTGCAAACTTTTCATACAAATCTTGCGGCCAATTCCTGCTCATACTATTCGCCACTATACTCCCAATCTACAAACCAAATAAAATCAATTCAATAGACTTAGCATAGTGCCTACAAATTAATAATATACATTTATAAATTATAAATCAACATACCTTAGATTTAAGAGCGCGTAAAGACCCATCAGTATCCCTCACATTTTCCAAACACGTCAAACAAACCCTAATCAAATCCGGTACACAAGCCTGAACGAACGGATTTAGGGTTTTGATCACATCTGTTGAAACATTCGGAGAGCGAGGGTCTAGAGGGAGAAACTGCAGCTTCACTATCTCTCTTATCGCCTCCAAATGATTTCCGTTCCTGAATAATTTATGTATGTAATATATCGCGTCCAGCTGGCGGAGCACTGTTTGGTGCTCTTGCATCAGTTCCTTGTCTTGCGCACTACATTTTAGTATTATTGAAATTAATAATTAATTAATATGATGTATAAGGTTGGTGTTTAGAGCTAATATGTATTTTTTTTTGTTTTGAAGAATTTTGCACTCATATAATGATAATTATTATTATTATTTTAATAATAGCTTTTATTTTAATAATAATTAATATTTTAATAATTATTAATTTAAAAATAATTATTATTATTTTAATGCTAATAATAATAACGAAAAGAGTAGAGCAAAAATAAATATATAAATAAATAGATAAATATAAATCAATAGATAAGTATAAATAAAACAAGCATAAATTAATGAATGGACGGATGAAAGAACAAGGAACAACCTGGCTTCAGGAAAGCTTCTAGAAGTTTCCAGAACATCCTCCCCGGCGCGGATAAGACCGACAGCCTGGCTGTCGCCGTCGAGCTTGCCTCTCGCCAGCGCGCAAATCGCGTCAGACAGACATTTGTTTATCGTCTCCAGCGCCATCCCAAACGCCCCCACTCTCTTATGTATCTCCACCGCCTAAACAAAAGTAAATTTAACATTTTCAACTTTTCTTCAAGGGTAAATAAGTAATTTTCATTTAACAACGACCTTATCGTATAAACCGGCTTCCTGACAGTGCCGAGCCGCCTCAACCAAGAACAGCTGTCGGGCCCGCAAGTCAGTCAAATACTTCGCCAGCTCAGCTTCCTCACCCGTTCCTCTCAATCCTAAGTCAATTAAATTAAAATCATAATCAAATTATTCTAAATTAGAAGATGAATGTCGTATTTTTGACTTTTGAGTTGCTCTCTGACCTAACAGCAGATTAATTCCGCCATCCCTTAACAAAATCTCGGTCAAAAGCTGTTTGAGCATTGAATTGCGTTTCCTTTGCTGGTCAACCGTTGTGGTTTCGGTCAAACATTTTTCGCCTCCTCCAATTGCTGATGCGGCCTGCACGTAGTACTCCAATGCCAGCTCAAGATTACCTGTCAAAACATTTTTTTAATTTAACATTAAGAAATAATAAACGAGACATAATTTAAAGGGGCAATTTCCTTGGTACCCAGCAAAATCTCAAAATATCATTTATACCCCTACAAAATGAAAAATATCATGCACACCCCTAAAAAACATAAGAAACATCATGTATACCAAATACCACTCTTTTTCATATCTGCTTAAAAAAGTTCCTCAAAAATTAAAAAAGGGGTACTGATGCTGATATTTTTAGGGGTATTCCTGACATTTCCAACTTTGCAGGGATATTTCAGATATTTCAAAATTTCACAGGGGTATGCATGGAATTTCCCCAAATTTAAAAACTCAAGATTTATAAACATACCGTTCCTCAAGTAAACCGATCCATACTGCCTAACAACCCCCGCCACCTCAGCACAAGCATCCATCAAAACCCCCGAAAAGTTCCGCCCTCCGCTTCCGGAACCTTCTAGAAGGACGCCCTGATCCGCCAAGGCAATCGCCAGGTGGACTCCATCTATACTAAACCCTTCCTCCCCTTCTTTCGACAAGTACAAAACCGCCTCCAAAAACTGAACGCTCAAAAGCAACACGTATGGATAGACCAAAGGGTCCTTTCCCTTTTTGGTGTAATATCCCGGCTCGAATTTGTTCAAGTAGTTTTGTAAATCGGTCAAAGTGTAAGGGGCGAATGGTAATTGTTGAGTGACAGGTGGGTCCCGGACAGAAGAGAGTTTGAACCAGAGGAAATCTTCGATGGTTGTGAAGAGGTTTGGGATGTCGCGGATTATTTTCTCAGTGTTGGATTTAGAGCCTGATATGATTGAGTAGAGGATTAGTTTCTTTCGGTCGTAAGAAGGCCGGCCTGAGCGGTCGGATAATTTTAGCATTTTATCGCATTCTTCTGAGGCCGAAAGAGATGTGTTGGTTGAGACGTTGCCTCCGGTTGTGATCCACTCTACGAGCTGGTTAAGAGGGGATTAATTGTAGGGGATACAATAATTCTATGATTTTGCAATTGAGGGATTATTTGCGAAGAGTTTTGTACCAGAGGGGTGAATTGGTGAGAAGTGCGGGAAGATTGAGCGACTCTTCGAGCTTCGTCGTAGTATCCGGTTCTCAAACAGTAATAAATCTGAATTAAAAAAGAAAGAACAAAACAAAATATAAAATATAAAATATAAATTAAAATAAATAGAAGAAATGGTAAAAAAGGGCGTAAAATTAAAAAGAAGGAAAACCTGTTGCCAAGTTGTGTCGATTGGAGGTTGCCTACGCATTTCCGTCGCATCAAAGTCCAGGACTCCATAATCCCTCAATCTTACCTGCACGTTAAAAATATATAAATGTTTATTTTGTATAAATAACTAAAAATGTATATTATTAAAATACAAAGTAAATAATGAGGAATGATGATATACACGAAGAAACGCTCTGATCTTATTCAGATTGCCAACAGCCCCACCTAGCGCAGCCTAGAAAATTAAATGATTAATTAAAAGTAAAACATTGATGAAAAATACATGCATTTTTTATTAATTAAAATGAATAATGCGTGAAAATGATACTAACCAATGAAGCATGGGTTTGAATTGTATCCAAAATATATTTCTCATGACCCGATTCAAGATGCCTTCTTGCTCCGATTACAAGCGACATTTTCCTAGATATATTTCTGGACGTTGAATTTTCACCAACTAATGCCTAAATAATCACCAAAAAAATAAAAACAAAACAGTAACCAAAAATCAAAGACTAAAATAAAAAATAAAATATTTAGTAGGAAAAATTAATTTTAATTACCTCAACAAGATGCCAAATTTTCTGCATGGTGACAGACTTTCCACCCGCCACATCAGCACCCAAGCTTTCATACGCCGCTCGAAATTTACTCGCAGGCTAAAAAAATAAAATATATTTTTTTTAAACCAAGAATTTAAAAAAAATTTTTTTTTTTTAAATAAAAATGTTGAAGCACCAAATATCAAATTAATAAAGAAATGTTTAATAATAAAATATTTTCTAAAAATATAAAATATTTTTTTTTTTAAAAATAAAATAAAATATACATATATATTTTTTTAAATAAGTTTTTTTCAAACTTACCTTAAAGGGTAATTTCCTTGACCTAGCCTCATTAAGATCTCTGACACACTCAGCATAAACAAGAGCCTTCTTTTCAGTTATGCTCTTGTTGTCATCAGAAGCGGGGAGCAGAGCCAGCGAGGCGGGCCCCACGGACTGCTGACGTGGCGAGGCCTGTGATGACATTAGCGCGGGGCGGGTGATGTAACCGCTTGTTCCGACGCTGGAGCCTCGGCGAGGCAGTGAGGAAATCCGACTCAGGCTCTGTAAGAAATCTCTTTTTTCCTTTTGCCAATCGTCCTGAAAAGAAAAATAATTGTAAATCAGTTATTTTTTATTTTTATTATAAAAATAAAAATAATTGCAATTTTTTTAGATTTTGGTTTCAATCGTTTGGGTTTGAGTGTAAACGCCTTCCATTTTTTAGTTATTTTTTACTATTATTTAATATTTATTTTTCATATTTTCATCAAGGTCTGACAACCTCTAATTGTCCATTTTTTTATAAATTATAGTTAGTTTCGCAATTAAGAAATAATTTGGGTTAATTACAGAAAAATTGAAGACTTAAGTTTCAATTAGCAATCGTGCTAACAATACACTGATGTAAAATAAAGTTTAGACTACAAAATTGAAAAAATAAATAAATAAAAAGTACCTCTAAAACTTGCATCATATGTTTATTGAAGCTTCTAAGGTTATCCTTCTGAGCTTCTTGGATTGATGAGGCAATTGTCATCTCATGAAGCTGAAATTCACAAATATCATAAGCATCAAAATATCTTAATTTAATACGCATGCATCAATGAGAGATTCATAAAATTAAAAATAAAATGTAATTAATTAAATCCAATTATAGTATTTACCTGCTGAAGATATTCCTCCACAGATGTTGCTTCAGAAGGAAAAGCATCTTCAAAAGTTGTCTATATAAAAAAAATTACAAAAAAAAAATTATTTTTTGTGTTATTACTTATTAGGGTTTAATTGTATATTTGGTGTTAAAAAGTGAGAAATTTTATTACCTTAAGCTCAAAGGACTTAAGATCACGAGCTAGCTGCTCTGCATTTATCCCTTCTCTTGCAAGCAACCTTATCAAAGAACCAATTAGTTTACAAATGATCGACTTTAAATGAAATATGCTAAAAAAGACACTAGATCGACTTTAAATCAGGCCATTTTAAGCATACTATTCCGTCTAATTAAACAAAAAGTAAGATATTAAGTCCTCCTAAAGTTGAATTTTCACTTTTTTTTATTAAAGAATATTAACTAAAGGGATCCGATTGACAGTTTTCAGAATGAAAATAGTTTCAACACATCTCAAAATTCTTTTCCTTAATTTAATGTCTTTATTCCAGAACAAAAACTAGAGAGTTAAACTAAACCTAGTGGCAGAAATAGACTGGGAGGGGGCCTCAGCGCGCAGGGTTTTGGCCTTGAGCTTCGTCGAAAGCGTTTCCAGCTGGTCCAAACTCCTCTGCACAATACAAACCCACATCAAAATCGCTAACAAAATACAAAAAATCGAGATCCGATAGAGAAATCGCAGCTAAAAAATAAAACAAAAGGCAGACCTGAAGAGGGGGGAAATGGGTGGAAGGGGAGGCTTGCTCGACGAGCTTGGTAGAAGAGTGGAGGAGCTCCGACCAGCCGCCCATCTCCACATCGTTCGCCATGGATGGCTAAAGAAGGTCAATTAGCTCTTTTTGTGATTTATGCTTCCTTCGTGTTGCGTAGGGTTTTTGAAAAGGAGGGAAAAGGGAAAGAAGGAAAGGAAATATACAGCGCTGGGTTTTGAGGGTATGGATTGGAAGGGAATTCAGATCCGTTAACCCGATAGATAAATATAATACCGAGGTTTTGGGATTAATTTAAAGCCCAAAATATACTGAAATTTTGGGCCGTTACTAAAAGATTTTCAAATTATTTTCTATAATTAATTTGCAATTTTTTTTTTCGATAATTTTGCAGTACTGAATTTGCAAAGAAATACTAAATTTGTAAGGAAAGGAGAGAGTATGATATATGCTAAAGAAAGAACTCGTATTCTTGTACCACATAATGGTAAGATATTGAAGCTAAACCACCAAATCATTACCTACAAATGCACCAAGGCTCATATATAATTGTTGGGTGCCAAATCTATCAACCACGCTTAGGAGAAAGTCATCAACGCTTTGAATCTTGTTGAAAATGACCCTTACAAGTCATTTTTTTTTCGAAGCTCACCTTACAAGTCATATTAACATATTTTGTTGTGGCTTCAGATCTTACAAATAAAATTACACGGGCTAAATCATCACTACAGTAATGAAAATTTGGTAAACAACCATCTCTACAACTTGTTGGCTTTTCATACCCAAACATTCCAAGTCAAACCAAACCTCTCTTCTACATATAGTTTACCTTGTTCATTTCATGCATATCTTAAAAGTTAAAAACACACAACAATGGCAGCCTCACATCAGCTCAAAGCAATCGCAATGGTGTTATTATCACTTTACTCACTATATTCAGTCTCTAATGGAGATTTACAGAACGGGGCTTCGTTTGTGTTTGGAGATTCGCTTGTCGATGCGGGGAATAATAATTACTTATCGACTTTGTCAAAGGCTGATATGAGGCCGAATGGCATTGATTTTGAAGCGTCGGGTGGAGAACCGACTGGCCGGTTTACCAACGGAAGAACCATTGCTGATATTATTGGTAAGAAATGTTAACTCTCTAAATTTTAATGAGAGAGATTGTGCAAGTTTATTAGGTTAATCATGAAAATAAATATCTCTCATAACGATTGCATTAATCATGAATTAATTTCTATAAAATTGTTTTTTTACATTGCATTAATCGTGAAAATAACACTCTTTCATTGCTTGAGGTTATTATTAGGTTTAGGTAGTTGATCTACCAAAGAAAATGTGAAAAAATGCCCCATTGTCAATATGGAATTCTACCAGTTCTACTAGACAACTCCATTCTAAAAAAACGATTATGCAAATACATAATAAATGAATTTGTGCATAATACTTGATTAATTACAAATAATGAATCATATATATTTTACGAGTTCTTTTACCGTGCAGGGGAATTACTAGGTCTATCAAGTTACGCACCTCCATTTCTCGCACCGAATACAACCGGTTCCGCAATATTAGATGGAGTTAATTATGCATCAGGTGGCGGTGGAATTATGAACGGAACAGGAAAATTATTCGTAAGTTCATCTTAATTCTGATATTTTGCTCAAAAAGTTCCATATAGATAATTTCCAATGGTTTTAAATTTAATGAACATCATTTTATTATGTCAGGTTAATAGGTTAGGCCTGGACATACAAATAGATTACTTCAACCAAACAAGAAAGGAATTAGATGATTTGTTAGGAAAGGCCAAAGCAAAACAGTTTGTGAGTAAGACGGCAATTTTTTCCGTCACGATTGGAGCGAACGATTTTCTGAACAACTATCTCCTGCCGGTGGTGTCAGCAGGGACTCGAGCTCTCGTATCGCCTGACGGATTTGTTAATGATATGATTTCTAATCTCAAAGATCAATTGACGGTATGTTCGATTGAAGAAAATAAAATATATTTGTGGTGAGGATTTAGAATATATGAGATGATATGAGGATTTAGAATGTTTATTGTTCTGATTATCCTTTTAGGTGATGGTTGAAAAATACCAAAGACAACATTTGAAAACCATAGAAAAATTCTTTAAATTTTGAACTCATGAAAAGTATTTTATTTAATCTTATATTTCTTGTAGAGGCTTTACACTTTGGATGCAAGAAAATTTGTGGTAGCAAATGTTGGTCCGATTGGGTGCATCCCGTACCAAAAGACGCTAAATAAGCTTGCTGAAAATGAATGCGTCAGTTTACCAAATCAGCTGGCAAAACAATACAACAGTCAGTTACGAGATTTACTCGCAGATTTGAACAAAAATCTACCCGGAGCGAAGTTTTGCCTTGCAAATGTGTATGATTTGGTTTCAGAACTGATAAACAACTATGAGCATTATGGTAAGTTAAGTTTGCTACTTTTCTCTTATTATTTATGGCGTAATTATATATCTACCGATAAGATATCATTAATAAAATTAAAAGGAGCATCAAATACTCAATTTATATATTTTTGGGTTTTTTTTCGAAAAAAAATAAAATCTTGGAATGTTAATATTTCAGAAGACCAAATTAATAGAATAAAGCTAATTATTATATATAGTAACATACCTTAATAAAGACTAAAGAAAATCCACATTGTGCTAAAATTTTGAAGATATACATGTATAACTAAAATTCTAGCACTATTAAAAAAAAATTAAAATTATAGCATTATACACTCATGTAAAACTCAATCTATAGCAAATAGTCTATAATCTAGATGGTTAAAACATTCGCATGTGTAGCAAGAGATTACGAGTTTAATTCCCGGCAAACTCGCAATAGCACATATTTAGCAAAAATCTCTCAAGCCAATGGGTTGAACTTCAAAAAAAAAAACTCAATCTATATGTTCAACATAAAATGCAGGTTTTACTACGGCAAGTGTAGCATGCTGTGGAAACGGAGGCGACTACGCTGGAATGGTTCCGTGTGGACCAGAGACAAGCATGTGCGACGACAGGAAAGCCCACGTTTTTTGGGATCCATATCATCCAAGCGAAGCAGCGAATCTTTTACTGGCGAAATATATAGTAGATGGAGATACGAACTATATTTCGCCAATAAATCTCCGAAAACTACAGGCTCTATAAATTTTTTTGTGTGTGTGGATTCTGTTGTAATTTATTTACATTTTCGAGATGTTACAGACGATTTTTTATTCGATGGAGTGTAAAAAAACATTATGGAAATGATCTAATCCAATCAAAGAAAATATGAAAAATTCAGGGACTTAAATTCATTTATAACAAAATCAGGAGTATTCGTGATATTTTATAGTAATTTTGTAGGAGTATTCATGATATTTCACAGTTATGCAGGGGTATACGTAAAATTATGAGTTCTTACAGGGCTACATACGAAACTTGGCCTAAAAGTACAAGACAAAGTTACATAAAATGTATAAACTTAAGGACTCAACTAAACTTTTCTCGCAATTACATTTCATCCCCCGCAAAAAAAAAAAAGCTCAAAAAAACCTTAAACCCTGAATCTCAGTCACCGGCGATGCAGGCGGCGTCGATCTACCGGCGATTACCCCGCCTCCTCTCACGGATCTCTCCGTCTCTCTCTCGCGCCTCAGATGCTTCAGGGATCGAGCTTCATGGTGGCTTCATCCCTTCCAGAAGCTTCTCCTTCCAGCCCAATTACTACCCGCACAGTGAGTTGTAGTGTTTGGTTATTTTGTAGGACTGTGGTTTGTGAAGGTTATTGTAGATGTGAACAACTAGCATTGATATGAAATTAGTATTAGTGTGGTTCAAGAAGGTTTTATGTACTAAACTAAGTGCAAATTGATATCTTTCTAAGTTTTTTTCATTGACACTTTTTGTCGAGCATGTGATAGGCTCATATTTTCCTTACAATAACTAAATGAAGTAGTCGATAAATTTGAGAAATTGCACGTACAACTTACAAGCTCTCATTTCTGATAAGATAATAAATGAATTATGATTAAGTTTTATTATTTTCAATTCTAACAAGGCTCGTCTTTATTTGGTATCTTTAGGTATTTTGTTTGGAAAACCTCAATGTTCAGCATTGAATCCAATTTGCTCTCCTGCTCTTGTAGCAAATTACTCTTCTGACAGCTCAGCTCCCACAGGTTTTGTTTCTTTTTAATTCTGATTTTTAACCACATTTTTTTTTTGCTTTCTATTACTAACATGTAATATTAAGAGTTGAGACTTTATTTAAGAAAGTGTAGCATTTTTCAGTGTTCAATATATCAATATAAATTTTTCTTGTCAATACACCCTTCTGTATCATAAGCAAAAAAAATGTAGAATAATTTCAAAATGGTATATTAAACACAAAAAGGTATAATGCATGTTATATATTTGTACAGAATGGTTATATAAACACAAAAGATAGAATAGTTACAAAACGATATTATACTAAATAAACAAAATATAATGTGTTTTATGTGAATTATATTCGTCCAGTACTAACAATTAATTAATTATATAATTTGTATAGAAGCAGTAAAGGATTTGTATGAAAAAATGGCAAAATCAGTAGAGGCAAGAACTATGCCTCCAAATGCGTATTTATGGTCAATGATTAATAGCTGCTCAAATACTGACGATATAAAGCTTCTCTTTCAAATTCTTCAGAAGCTTAGAATATTTGTAAGTACAATTTGTTTATTTTCTTTTTTGTCATATAATTGATTAACTGAGGTTATTTATGAGTTGAATTGGGGTTTGAGACTCAAAATTTGTGAGAATTGCACCCTCAAATTTGTAATTAATCAAGTTAATCAAAGTCCTGATTTTTGCTATTATATGTAATTATTGTATTAATCCAAATTTAACCTAATTTGGCCTTAATTAAACCAACGTCATATGCAAGTCAACCCATTTTATTGTTAGTTGAATAGTTAAACATCAATTGACTCACGGAAAGCCAAAAATCAATAATAATAATAATAATAATAATAATAATAATAATAGAATCAATACAAGATATAATTATTATTCTTTTTGTGCAGAGATTATCAAACTTAAGAATACATGATAATTTTAATTGCCACCTTTGCATGAAAGTTACTGAGGCTTGCGCTCGTGTTGGTGCCATTGACTATGGTAATTATCTTAATTAATTAATATATTTTTCTTTTTTTAATAAATTAATTAAAATGTCTGTTATGTACTTGTATGTTGACGGTCTCTCAAACCTAGGAAATTTCATCTGTAGTTCGAATTTCAACGTACTTTATATTGAAACATTTCTTTTTAGTTTTTTTTCTTCCAATTTTATATGCTGTAGTTTTTTTAATGATTGTATTATTTATGGTTAATCTGATATTAAATTTGGTTTAAATTTTGCAGGGCTAAAAGCCCTAAAGAAGCATAATGTGTATGGATTGGCTCCTACGATTGGTTCTGCTCATCATTTATTAGTACGTGATAATTTTAGTTTTTTATTTATTTGTTTTTACGGTTTAATATGCTAATGTCATATTGGTATCATTTTTTATCAAAAATGTACAAACACAAAAAAATGGTTTATTAACACAATATGCTCTACATTTCTGATAAAAATGGCATAATGGACATAACTTATATGCACTCTTGAACATTCCTCTTACGTTTATATCTTTTATTTGCTATTTATTTATTTATTGTTTTATAAATAGATGCGTGCTAAAGAGCTGAATGATATTAATTTAATGGAAAAAGTTATGCAAGCTCTTCAAAGGAACTCGTTGCCATTACAGCCTGGCACAGCTGACATTTTATTCAGGTCTTTATTTCATTAAAACTAATATTCAAATTTATAAATTTATTAAGTTCAACCATTGATAATACATTTTGATATTTATATATATTATTTTTCTGACATTCCATTATGGAAATGTGTGTCATTATTTTGAGTGTAGTAATTTAATTGCTAAAGTTTCATGTAATTTTATGTCATGTGGCAGTATATGCTACAATGCGAATAAATGGGAAACACTGAATAAATATGCGAAAAAATTTATAAAGGCAGGGGTTAAACTGCGAAGATCCGCTTTTGAAATTTGGATGGATTTTGCTGCAAAAGTTGGTAAGTTTTATTGTGTGTATATGTGTTTTATTTATTTATTTTGTACTACAAGTTGGTCCTTGTGCCTTAAACTATGCATTCCCAATAGGAAACAAGTAATTAGACAAGTGTATAAAATAACTCGAAAAAAATGTAATTTAAATTAGTTCATAATTATTTACTTTTGATAATAGGTGATTCTGAGGCGATATGGAATATTAACTCTTTGAGAGGTAGTGCGATAAAACAACATACACTTGTGACCGGTTTTGCATGTGCCAAAGTAATTTAGTCATTTCCATTTCTCTTTGTTTTGATTTTTGACCTCTTAAAATATATATTTTTCTTATTTATTTATTGTTTTAATTTTTCAGGCATATCTTCTTGAAAATAAACCAGACAGTGCTGCTGCCACCATCCAACTTCTGTACCAGGTTGGTTTTGTTTCCACATATTTGAATTTTGTTTTTCAAATCGAGAACTTCAATTCTTGAATATCTCAATTGAAAATTTGTGTTTATATTTGCATGTGTTAAAGAAATTGATTTGTTTAATAAAATAAAGAAAAAATATGTTGCAGCATTTGCCTGAGAAGAAGAAATTGGAAGTGAAGGATGAGCTTCAAAAGTTGATAAGTGAATGGCCATTAGAGGTCATAAAGAGAAAAAAGAAAGCTGAAAGAGAGGTAACATTAAATTTTCTTAAAATAATATAGATATTTTTTGTTTTTTTGCATGAGAAGTTCTTCAGAGTTGCTTAGTCAACAATCATCATTGGATCTGCTATTTATAATCGGTTTTTATGGCTTTTTGGGCAGGTTTTTGTGGAATCTTTGAAAAACAATATCAGTGCAATGATTACTTCAATCTTAAATACTGGGCTTGATGTTTCTGTGGACTTGGAAAAGTTACCTCAGAAAATTTGAAAGCTGGTCTCAAAAAATTTAGTAATACAAGGAGATATTAAGTTTATTTTTTGAAAAAAAAATAATTTTCGTTATTGCTGCTGTTGTCCTTTTCGGTGGGACTTTTGTTAGTTGAGAACTATGTAATAAATGTTGAATTACTCTTCATTTGTTGATTTGAATATTTTTTTAATTTTCATTGCATTTTTTCAAAATTGTTGGCAGTGACTAATAATTGCTGAACAACAATCTTTAGTTGGTATTCTTCTGTAGTACTTAAAATCATAATTGCAACCAAATTATGTCTGACTTAATTAACTTGTATTTGATTTAATTCAAAAGTTATGTAATCGATAAAATTGCTGCATCATCTAGAACAAGAAAATATCTAGACAATCAGCCTATACGAAGCAAAGGAATCACAACACAAAATGCTCAAGAAAAACAACCAATGCTCTAAAAATTCACATGTGGATATTCATAATTATAAATAAACGATCCCAACAAAAGCAAAAACAACATAACAAAGAGAAATAAACTAATTTACATGCTCCCCTACTCCATCCAACACCCCCCCTAAGTCCAAAAAATAACACATAGAAAAATAACCACCTTCATTAAAAAAAAAAAAAACCAAAACAATAACCGCCTCAAATAATAATATCTCCCCAACTCTACCTCACCCTAGCAGTAGAAGGCTGTTTAGAACTACTCCGCCCCGATTTCTTCTTCTTTTTTCCCTGAACCTGGTCCACCAAAGGCCCGGACCACGACGCAACAGGTGCGGTTCCTTTTTGATAAGGGAAGATCGTGCTGAAGGAAGTCTCGGTGGGGTCCGCCTCGAAAGGAGGCTGAATGTGGTGGGAAGAACCGAGCGGGAATCCCATGTCACCGTCTTGGTGAGGTGGCGGGAATTTCTCGCTCTTGCTTTTCGCGTTCGCGTGTGTTATCAGTCTCCTCTTCTGTTTTAAATGAATAATAATCGTGAATAAATAAATAAGGAAAGAAATAAAGAAGGGGAATTTGCAAAAAAAGTAACTACATTATGGCAAAATTGCAAAAAAGCTCTTCCATTATTGGAAATTGCAAAAAAGCCCCATTATTGCCAAAATTGTAAAACAAAAAAAAACTATCATTAGCTACACACTAACAATGTTACTCTAATCATTTCAGTTTTTTGCAATATCAAATAATGCACGTTCCTTTTTGCAATTTCCAACAATTCATGAGGCTTTTTTGCAATTACGGTATAATGCAGGGGCTTTTAAAAAATTTCCCTAAAAAAGAACTGTGTTAAATTAATTAGGATCTGAAATGAAAATACGTCTATGTTGGCTTGGAGCTCTGCATTTGCTTCAGGCGCCGGTACGGCTCGTGTCCTTTCGCGAGTCCGAGTCTTTTTCGTTCCCTCCGTATTTCCTCTTCCCGCATTCCTCAATCTAAATTATTATTAACATTATAAAAAGTTACAGTATATAACACAAATATTAAATAAAAATTGTATGGATTTTATGAGAATTTCTTAAAAAAAGGATGAAACCTTCTGGCTTCTTCGTCTCTCCGTTTTGCGTCCATCTCCTTGCTCGGAGGATATTGCGGCAAACTCGACGGTTCACACGCAAACGGCTCAGTCGTAAAAAACTGTACAAATATATAAGAATTAATATGAAGAATTAAATTAACAGATATAATAAATTAAAAAAAAAACTGCATTCTCAAGAAAACCTGCCTTCATCTAAAATTAATAAAAAAATTGCAAAACAAGCCCCTGCATTTGTTAAAGAATAGATAACACAAGGGCTTTTTCGCAATTTAGGCATATAATCCAGGGTCTTTTTGCAAATTTCCAATAAAAATTTTTTAACCAACAAACTTTGCTTCTTAGAGCGGCGGCGGCGGACCAAAACAGAAAAAATTGCAAGAAAAAGCCCCTGCGTTTGTTAAAGGAGTAGATAACGACAGTTTTTTTTCACAATATTCAACACAGGGGCTGTTTTGCAATTTCGGCATAACGCAGGGTCTTTTCTGCAAATTTGAATAAAAACTACAATTCAACCAACGTACTTCGCTTCGTAAGGCGGCGGTGGCGGACAGCCGGTCGGCCGGGTCGATTGCGAGGAGAGTTTCAATTAATTTAAGAGCTGAAGGCGGGAAATCTTTGAAGGTCTGAGAAATGCATCTTTTATAAGGCTGTTGAGGCTTGAATATGGTCGCGTGCGGCAGTTTGGATTTCTTCCAGAACTCCTCGCTCGGGGAGCCGCACAGCTTGAATATCTTGTGCAGCTGCTCCACCTTGTTAGAAAAATAATGATAAAATTAGCTTGGATTAAATTAAAAAGGTTTGTTAAATCAGCAGGAACAGCGTATCCTGTAGGAGTATCTATAAAATGGGTAGTTAGTTGTGCCATACTACTCTGCAAGTTACTTATTATTTTGAATCAGATTGACTATATTTATCAAAGTCAAGCGAAGTCAGCATCACCACATACCAACACCAACAACCCTATTCAGTATTCACTCAGACAAATCCAAAACCCTTCTAAAAAATGCAAAACAACAAAAAATCACAAAAAGCCCCTGCATTATGCCTAAATTGCAAAAAAACCTCCAGTACTAACAAACTACTCAGCCCATTTCTCACTTTCTCCAACACAGTTTTTCTTTTTCGCAATTTTCAACAATACAAGTGCTTTCTGACAAATCCCCCCAGAACATACCTCAGTGCGGCCAGGCATGATTGGCTTGCCAGCCAACAACTCAGCCAAAATACACCCAGCGCTCCACAAATCCACGCCCACTCCGTAATCCGTGGCGCCTAACAACAGCTCGGGCGGGCGGTACCAGAGCGTGACGACGCGGCTGGTCATGGGCTGCTTGTGGTTCGGGTCGAAGAACGAGGCTAATCCGAAATCCGCTATTTTTAACGTGCCCGTGTTGTCGAGCAGCAGGTTCGAGCCCTTTATGTCCCGGTGGAGGACTCCGTGCGTGTGGCAGTGTTCCAGACCTGACAAGAGTTGCTGCATGTAGCATTTCACCTGGGAATAATAAAATAAATTTGTGATATATTATTATTATTATTATTATTATTATTATTATTATTATTATTATTATTATTATTATTATTATTATTAAATAATGCGACAAATTTGTGATTCATTTTGTTTATATATATTTTTTTAAATATAATAATAATAATAATACTTTGAAGGGGATATTATAATGATGATACAAATATGGAAGTTTGCCACAAAGTCCCTGCATAATTGGAAATTGCGGGAAAGCCTATGCATTATTGATGAAATTGCGAAAAATTCACGCCATTAATTAGAATTTAACACCATTAGTTTTCATACTTCAACGGTCACTTTGCAACTAATGGTAGGGGTCTTTTTTGCAATTCTGTCAACGATGCAGGGGCTTTTGTGCCATTTCCAATAATACAGGGACTTTCTCACAAACTTCCCATAAAAATACAATAATATTTTTAACTGACCTGAGGTTCGGTAAACTTTATATCAGGACTAGCAGCCAAACCGGCCAAGTCATGCTCCATGTAGCGAAACACCAAGTACAAACTGCACGACATTCTCGACGTAACGAGCCCTTCGAGTTTCACGACATTTGGGTGGTCCAGTCTTCTGAGAATCAAAATCTCTCTGGCCATGAACCGCACGGACTCGGGCTCCAGGTTGTCGAACCGGACTTTTTTAAGAGCGACTATTTCGTTGGTTATTGTGTCGCGCGCCTTGTACACGTTGCTGTAGGTTCCTTGTCCTATCTGGTTGGTAAGAAGTGCAAAATTGTTGGTTTTGGTAAGATGGAAAGATTGTGATTTGGTAAAGGAACTAAAGAATAGATTTGCAAGTGACAAGGAGTTACTTAGTAAGTAATAATGAAGAAGAAGAAAGGAAGCTGATTTATAGCCAAAATTTGATTGTATTATGGGAATGTGAAGTAAATAAAAAGGGAGAGAAGGTAAAATAACTTGATTACTTCTAAATCTTAGCTAAAAGAAACCAATTTGGTTCAAGATCTGTATGCCCATGACAAAATTCCGCAAGAGAAAAACAGCATGTAAAGTAATGCACAAAAAAGATCTCAATTTCTCCCAAAAAATACTCCATCCATCTCAAACCAAATCACAATCTAAGATTAAACCTTCAACAACCAATTACCTTATCGATCTTCTCAAAAGAATCCGCACGCCGGGGCTTCCACCCATTAATAGCTTCTCCGGCGACGGCGGCGAGCCACGGCGGCCACCCAGCCGCCACCTGCTCCCCCCTCGCCCGATTCGAGAAGCTCCCGTGTCTAGGATCCGCACCCTTCCGCCGTTTCTCCTTCTTGACCTGCTCAACCGCCCCCGCCCCCGCAACCGCAGCCGGCTCTTCAATGTTCTCTTTCTTGCCCCCGTCCGCAGCTGCAGGCTTGGCCTCCGGCGGTCGTGGAGTGGGGCTGGGGCTCTCCGCCGCCTTCCCGTGTACACATCCCATGTCAGAGCTCTAGTTCATCGGAGAAGAAGAAGAAGAAGAAGAAGAAGAAGAAGAAGAAGAAAGAAGAAGGAGGAGGAGGGTGTGTGTGTGTAATTTCGTCAGATCCGAGGTGTAAAGAGAAAAAAAAAGAGGGATTAATAATTTCCTTTTATTTGTTTCTTTTTTTTGTGTGTTTTGTTTTTACTGAAGGGGAGGAAGAAGAAGGGTGGTATGATGCCCCGCGGATGAGTTTTGGGCTTTTGGGTCTGAGCTGAGGGTCTCTTCTTTTCTATTTGAGGTTTTGACTAGAGAAAGAGAGGTGATTTTATGTACTAATTGTTGTAAGAGTCCTAGTGTAACGAGTTTGTAATGTAGTTTTTTAAGTGACAAAGATTGATAACAAACTACAAAGACTGTTGTATAATTTTTTGAATTTGAGAGTTAATGTTATTCTTAGTAATAATATATTGATCATAAATAATAGACATGTATTGCTCTTATTTATGTATCCTTTGTACAAGGTGGTTATTATTATACTTATAAATTGATTATCTTGACATGCATTTAATATGGATTAAATATTTGTACGTACATAGTATAGTAGCTGGTTCTTATATTTTATGAACTTAATTTTTATTAAGAAACTTATATTGCTAAATATGATAATAAAAAAACTTAGTGACAAATGACAATGACAAATGTTCAAAGACTCCATTAAAAGATGAGAAGGATGCAAAGACCGTATGATCATTGATCTGTACAGATAATTAACGAACTTCAGCCATTCAAAAAAAAACAAATTAACGAACTTCAGATTTTCCATTTTCTTAAAATTTAATAAAACTGACTGATTTTCTATTAAAAGATTAAACATCTTTACTTTAGCAATCACATCAAGTCAAACAAACATGTTGAATAAAAGGTCACATCGAATTAAAATCAAACTCATGTTCATAAAAGGCATGTTGAATTAGTTCTTCAACCGAGTCAAATAAATCAATTTTTAATGCAGTTAATCTGATTAAGCCGAATTAGAAAGAACATAAAATTATATCTAGTATGTGATATTAGAAACATAAATAAAGATCTACTTTATATGATTAATTTTATTTTAACATGGTTGATTCACTTGGTTAATTAATTTATTTATGTTGGGAAGGGAGGAGAGTCAAACAAAGGTCCGGAATTTGGTGTATAAGATTCTAGGGCTTTGTCCCACATGGCAAGAAAGAGTAAGTGATCAAGTCTATGGATTAGATTTAATATTTAAATTTTAACCGCATCATTTTTAAATTCCCAAAAATAATTTTATATTTGTCTTACTTCTTTCTAACTAGTTCGTATTTCAAATCTCTTGTCAAATAACAAAAATGTGATTTAAAAATTCACCCATATTTTATGCATCCGATTTAGTGCTTTTAACAATTTAAACATGAAGCAGAATTTAAAATTTTATTTTTTATCCGAGACATAACTTGAAACTTCGAACTAAATCTGTGAGATAAGAACTTAAAAATCTAAGTTACCACTACTTCATAGGTCATGCACCCTGAACCCTACATATTTATAGTCTAATAACTATATGGCTATCCTTGTTAGATTAGTTAGTTCAACTGCTTTCTAGTTATATTATTTTTCCAGTATATTTTTTTGACTAAACGAGTAGTTATTTGCATGGTTGTTGGCCAATATATATTTTATTTATTTTCAACATTTCATAAGAAAAAAGAGAAGAACTTTTATTGTTTATGAAATTAAAAGAGACCACGAATTAATTTTATATGTAATTTATATCATGTTTGTCTATTTTTTTTAGAAGGACGAATTCGTGTGACAAGAGGCTAGATTTCAGTGGATCGTGACAGTAAGGCCACCATGTTTGTCTATTAGAATCATTTTGTATTGTGTACACAAAAATAGTAATTTATAAAATCATACTTAGTTTAATATAATACAATACACCAAATTTACAAATTATTGCACAGTCCACAACTGATAAAATATTTTCAACCTACTAGAAAAAGGATAAAATATTTTCAACCTACTTGTCATATTTTTCTTTATGTAATTAACTATGCAGTATATCTACCAATCTCAAAAAGATAAAATTAAAATAAACTAAGTTTCTGACCGCAATGTACATTAGGTACTCCAACCATAACAAATAATTGACTTAATTGGTATTCTAATTAAACTCTTATAAAATATCATTTCTGATTTGGACCAAAATGAACCTTTGTTTTATATTTTAAACATGACAATGAAAATGACTTGTCATGGTTATTTCTTCCTAAGCATTACAACAACAAGCAGGCTATTAATTATAAAAATACAAGACAGCATTAAATAATTGAGATATATATAGGACAGCATTCATGTAAATAAACCCTACAAACAAAATTGGAAGTATCCTGAATACCCCATAAAACATAGAAAATATCATAAGTTTTATATCGACAAGAAAACGATGGATGAAAATTTGAGTATTTTTTAAGAAAATATAAAAACAAGGGTATGAATATGATATTTGTTATGGGTTTGTATAAAGGTTAGTGCTATTGATCACGTGAATTTTGTACCAAGGACAAGAAACTATTATCTAAAAGTAGTATCTATTAAGATTAAATTTATCATTTTAGATTCTAATTTTATGTTCTTTGTCAATATCATTTCCTGGTATTCATTTATCAGTTTGCAGGGGTACATTTGATATTTTGAGATTTCATAGGGGTGTACAAGAAATCCACCCTATATGAAAATGACATAAATTTCCAATTGTCTGAGCCGAGATATCTGTGATTAATATTGACATAGTGAATGAGACATCTGATTATTTCGAAGACCCCTGATTTCCATTTGCATTGATATGTTACAAATTACAATTACCAAACAATACTAATAGCTTTCGGAAATTTATACACTAAACTCTTATAAATTGTACTACTGAATTAAAAATCTTGAGAGAGTCATACCCCTCCGGTCTGAATAAAGTTTCGCCACTATCGCTGACCACCTGTTATTTTAAGAAAGTACAACAATACTAAAAATTGGTGGTGATACCAGGGTTTAATAACTTTTCTCAATAGAATTTCATACTAAATCTCCCATGTTTCACCTCATGATTGCGCTCAAACTGATTTTCTTAGCGAACGTGAATAGAATGCTTGTATTTTCAATGAATTGTTTTTAACAACTATCAAATTTCAGATGAGAACTTTTTTCTTTTTGATAGTGGAAAGTGTCCCGCTATTAAGTTGTCAATCATGTTTGAACTTTGGAGTCACTAATTATATTAAGAACTATCAAGATAAACATGTTTTTTTTTATTAAGATAAATATTTTGTTTTCTTTTGTTAACGACTCTTATCTGTGATAAAATATTTATAGTTTATTCAATGCTTACTAACAATTGAAGAGCAAACTAAAAGGACACAATTATTTGCAACTTCATAATTATATTAAGAATCATTGCATTATATTAAAAAGTGCATGACTAGATTTTTCATAACTCTTTTTGGATATTTTAAATATGTTTTGACTTTTCATACTAAAGCTCTAATCTTTTGTTAATGCATGATAAGTAGTAGTCAAGTAAATGCATTATTTCTATGAGTGGTAAAAAAACTTTTGTTGTAGCAAAAATTGGATATATGAAGATATATAGTTCGTAGTTTTGCAAATTTAAGAGGCAAGATTTTCTAATTTAATGCCTAGATTCTTATTCATTAGTGCATTTTCTCCAATTAAGTATATATTGATAGCACATTTGTTGGATCAACCTAAGCACAACAATAATAGAATATCCAGTAAGAAAACAAAATATGTTTTGTCAAACTATATTCTCATAACAAAATGGAATATTATGATTTATGACTTTACATATCCAAAAATAAAGTTATCCAGAAACTAGAGTTATTGCATAATGCATATCTAAGGATGATAAAAGGATTAAATGCAACAATAAATTTTATCACTACCGTTAAATGCAATCTTGCCTATAAAACTCTTCTTCCCGCTTAAACAAATTTCATTCACCTCTAACTCATCTTCAAATTCTCTCTCTCAATGGCCAAAATCGCACAACTACACTCAATCCATCTTTCCATCCTCCTTTGCTCATCTCTTTTCTTTGTCCTCGCATTGTCCACCGAAAGAAATGGCTTTTCTCTCGAGCTAATCCCGATAAAATCAGATCATTCCCCTTTGTACAAATCAAACATTTCTGATCCAGAAATAGTCAAGCTACTCGCGCAGTTTGATCGGTTTGGGAAATCTGAAATCAACCTTACAGACAAGGGCAGCCTCCCAATGGCCTTAATACCTTACCGAAAGTATCTTGTCCCCTTTACTATCGGTATTGAAGCAGCCAAGCGAACCTACAATCTAATATTCGATACCGGCAACAGACTAACATGGACACAATGCCATCTTTGTCATCGATGCTTCGATCAATCTGTACCAATATATAATCCAAGCGAATCTAGAACTTTCTATGAAGTCAAATGTAATGAACCCCTCTGTAGGCCACCCTTATTTTACTGTATTAATGGCAAATGTGAGTATCATCGTACATTCCTAAACGGAGTTTTTTACCGTGGTGACTTGTCAAAAGAGGTCGTCACCTTTGGAACTTATCTAACAATCCCCAATGTGACCTTTGGTTGTACACGCGACAGTCGAGTGGATTTCCCTGTCAACACGATACATGGAGTCATGAGCATGGACATGAGTCCCACATCCTTCTTGACTCAAACCCGAGTTTTATCCCAAGGCGTATTTTCTTACTGCCTTGTGCCTTCAGTAAATACCGGTTCATGGTTACGCTTCGGTACGCACATAATTCACCCAGGACAATACCAAACTACTTCGATTATAAGGTATCCCGACCACCTTTACTACGTTTCTGTGCTAGATATCAGTATTAATGGGCAGCGCTTGGGTTTAGCACCTGGCACCTTTGATCGACACCCTAATGGAGACGGTGGATTTCGCATCGACACGGGATTCCCGGCAGGCAGACTGATTGCCAGTGCACATGCAAGGGTGGCAGCTTATCTAGAAGGATATTTTCGCGGCTTTAATATTCCTATAGTAAATGATCCTAGTGGAGTATATTCACCATGCTTTGGAATAACACCAGAAAATCAACGGCTTTTACCAGCATTGGCCTTGATTTTTCCAAACGGCGCTCATTTTGATATACAATCTCAAAGATTGTTTTTTATTAATAGAGAGAATATGATGTGTTTCTCATTCCGACCGGACCGAGAGCAGAGTGTACTTGGAAACTTTGAGCAGGCAAACACATGGATGAAATTTGATACCAATCATAACGAGTGGTCTTTTGCACCTCAGGACTGTGCTCGTCAAAGTTAAGCAAGAGCGTGTTTGAATTATGTATGCGCTTGATAAATTCTGTAATGGCAGTTGTTTGTGTGAAAAACAGATATATTTGAGATCTTTCTTTCTCTTGTTTGTTATTTCATCATTTTCACAAATAAAAATAAGACATAAATAAAGCAGAAATTACTGGTTTAAACTGAGAAGTGAACAAGATAATGTCATGGCTAATTTACTTGCACATGCTCATGCACTTCATTAATCAAAAGTTAACATAACTTCACTGACCTAATAATTAGCAAACAGAAGGTACATAAAATAGTTGAGCATACAACAAGAATAATTAGTTCACCAAAATTAACCATCTTAATTAAATCCAATTCGGAGCTCAGACCTTACAGCTGTCTCCGTCGGGACTGCAATAGATAAATAAAATCAAATATCAACACTTCAAAACTTTATAAACATTATATGATTATCTTAAATTGTAATTTACTTTCGTGCAAAACAATATGTTCTTATAAATGCACAATCTCACTTTAACTGACCAATTCACAATAAAGTCTGTACCAATAATTTCAACTCAAGAAAATCCAACAGACTGACAGATATTAATTTTTAACAAAAGCTTAACAAACATCAAGTCATTTTTCACGGTGAAATATACATTTTACTCCAACCAATTACTGATTAAAGCGGCAAAAAGGTTCGAACAATAAAAAGGAAACTTAGTTTTTACTAAAATGCTTACTGAGCCAGAGCCAGAGTAATCGTCAATAATAGATTGCCTTCTTCTCCTGAAAGAGCCCAAATTTGGAGTCGTTTCGACAGCTGGCGATCTGCTGGTTGACCGCCTTGGTGGAGTCAAATTCTGAAAAAGAAAAATAAATAAAAAAGATTATTATTGGACGGTTAAAGAAGTATAGATTGGTAAATCTAAAAAAGAAATATGTGAAGGTTGGTTTCCGTATACATTGTTTGCGGGAACAAATATTATTATAAATAAAGAAAAATTATTATTATTATTATTATTATAAATAAACTTTATTGTTATTGAAAAAGTAAAATAAATATAATTATAATAAAAAATATTATTATTGAACGGTTACAAAAGTATAGTCTGGTAAATCTAAATAAGAAATATATGAAGTTTGGTTCCCGTATGCATTGTTTGCGGGAATAAATTATTGAAGGCTAGGAATCAAGTGTAATTAATCTTGAGAAAAGCTACACTTTCATACTATAAATAATAGATAATTTTTTATGTCTAGAATTTGGGAAAGCGACCAATCAGGTTGCTATTTTAGGAAGTTCGCTAAAACTAACATTAGATGCTTTGGTAAGATAATAATAAGCTAATGCCATTTAATTAGCACAATTATGTCTTGCAAGATCTTTTTTTCATTTCTTCGCGTCATGTGTAAGTCTGTGATTAACTTCTTTGCCACTCAATAATAAATAATGAGCTCTAGTTGTCTTGATATTCTACAGAGTACGATAATTATTAACTAGCTCTTCAAGCGAAAAGTCGACTAATAGCAGATTTTGGTAAACCTAGCAACTAAAAGATTAACCTAATTTAACACCCAACAGTGCGTACCAATAAAATTGCTCGCTAAATACGCCCTAATTCAACTCGACAACTAGTAAGCACATATAAAACCAAAAAAAAAAATAACCAAATCAAAGCAAACCCACAAGCCACAGATTAAAAAACTTCGTTTAAAGGAGACAAAACAAACAAAACCATCCTCATCATAAGTCACCACTAGAAGCATTTATTTAAGTCACCATAACTTCAACTTAGAAAAATAAAAAAGAAACAAAATATTCATAAACCAACCAACCAACCACACTCCCAACTTAAACCTCAAAAGCACAATTTAAGCAGACAGAAATAGATCAGAACCTTAACGACGTTCTTGTCTCTATTAAACCTTTCATCGTGCTCCTGGTTCTCCTTCTCGACGAGCCTGACGAGCGTGTCGCACCGCCTGGCGAGTTCCTGCGCGGTGCGGGATTTGACGAACCAGTCGAGACGGAACAACGCGTTCGTGCGGAACTCGTCCTTCAGGGCCTCCCAGTTCCCGTATCCTATCTCATGCACCATGCACAGCTGCACAAGAAAGACGGGGATTGTTAGGGTTTCTTAGGTTTTCTTAGGATAGTAAGGTAACTGGATAGAACAAATGTCGACTGCTTTTCAGGATTAATAATAATTATTATAATAATAATAGTAATTTGTTACGGATATTTGCAAAAATCCCCTACGTTATGACAAAATTGCAAAAAAGCCCCTGCAGTTATGAGGGCCTTTTTGCAGTTTTGGAAATAATATAGGGGCTCTTTTTGCAAATTTCCAATAAAGCAGGAGCTTTTTTGAAGTTTTGGCATGATGTAGGGGCTTTTTTGCAATTTTTCCTTATTATTATTATTATTATTATTATTATTATTATTATTATTATTATTATTATTATTATTTTTAGAAGTGAAAAGATGGTAAAAGAAATACCATGAAGCGGTCGCATTCTTCATTATACAACTTCCCTTTGTTCTGGCCATATTGAATTTTGAGCTCATGCCACGGGTTATTATACCGGGCCATCTTTTTCGCAATGGCCCTCATTATCTCCTCCTTGCGCGATATCCTCGCCTCCCCTTTCTCTATGTTCTTTATTATCCTGTCATAATCTGTCAAAAAACAAATAATTTAGATAATATTTATTTGAAACCCTAAAGTTAGATATTAAATGGAAGTGATATATTGTTGTGTATGTACCGTTTAGTTCCTTGTATCGTTCTTTAAAGACTTGGGAATATCTCTGCACCTCGTGCAGTGTTTTGCCTTCCATTTCAGAAGCGATATTTTCTATGTCGTTTCGCCCGTACTTCTCACAGGCTCGAAGGAACGTGTTGAAGTCTCTCCTTGACCATGTTGCGAAACCCTAATTCCAAAAATATGAAAAAAAAAACTTAATTATTATTCATATTGTAGTTAAACTAACGGTTTTACTTGGCATATCTTTTTATTTTTTACCTGTTCGAGTAAGCGGTCCTTCTCTTCTTGTTCTTTGGCAGTTAAGTGTTCCCCAAAATCTATACAATGGGTTTTAAAGATCAGTAAAAAGGAAGAAAATAAGATGAAATGTAATATTAGAATTTTGAAATGAAAAGGAGAAGGTAACTAACCTTCTTCATCGCCGTCAGTAATTAGGTCTTTCCTTTGATTCATCTGTTGTGTCTGTTGATTTATTAGGTAAAACATCAACAGAACTAAGAATTTAATCAAAAATGGAAAGAAAGAAAGAAAGGTAATACATATATATAGAGAGAAATACCATATGACACTTCACTTCTTTCTCGTACAACTCGTTTAGTCTCTTTGAGTCAAAGAACTGAAAATCATGCCTGCAAAATTAACAAAATGCAAGTCATTACTATCACAGAAAGAGAATTTTAGGGTTTAGGGTTTGAAGAGAGACTATAAAGCTTACAGCTGAGGCATGCGAGGGATTCGAGGCTCTCTCGGTCTGGACGGAGGTCCTTGGCGTAATGCTTGCTTGTAATAATCCGTATCAGAATAACTAAAGCAAAAAAAATTCGAAATAAATATCTAACAAAAGTATTATAATTTATAACATAATATATGAGAGAGTAAATATAGATTGATATATGATTCTTACTTGCGTTTTCTTTCCCTCTTCGGAGGCTCGATCCAGTTGTCAGCCACAAGTTTCTTGAAATCCGTTTTATTTCCATCCTTCCCAAAAAAAATAATAAATAAATTAGATCACGCTCAAACAAACAAAAAAAGAGAAACTTGATTCCAGTAAAACCGAAAATAGCTTTACTTCACCTTGTCATCATCAAAGTCATACATCTCAGCAGCTGCAAACAAGCAATTCTCACCAAGTCAAACAAAACATTTGATTTTAATCAAGTAAAATAAAAGAGAATTAAAATAATAAGCATTACTATCGTCCATCTTGAACTTGATGGCATCCTCCGTAAATTTCTTCATCTTGGCGTCCAGCTCAGCAGTCATCTCCTCTCCTTTGGCGATGATTCTATCAATATCTTCATCCGTTATCGTGCTGTCCTTGGAGCTGAACACCATCTCAGCACCGAATCTCACCATTTGTAACAGTTCATCCTTATTCACAGCTGAATTTTTATTAAAAAAAAAATTATAAAATGTGAAGGTTTAAAAAATGAAAAGTGAATAAGAAAGAGAAAGAGAAAAAAGGGGAACAGTGCCTTTTTGTTCGGCTAATCGTCCTTGTTGGATCACCAGAGCGTCCAGTGCAAGCTTCTTATATGCCCTCTCGATTACTTTTTCTTCAATTGCATACTACATTTACAAAAGGCACATTATCATGCAGGTATTCAACAAAGACACATTACATAATTTATTTATTTTGTTAGGACATTTTATTCAACAAATCTCAATGACCAAAGAGCATATTACACTAGAAAACCAATTTTATAATCATGAAACTAGAGAGAGAGAGATGGTACCTCAGTGCAAAAACGAAAGACTTGAACTTCCTTCTTCTGACCAATCCTGTGGGCCCGATCTTGAGCTTGTAAATCCACTTGAGGATTCCTTTCAACAAAATTCCAAAACACACAAAATTACAATCAACACCTCAAAATTTCTCACACAAATTTTAGTTTTACATTTACGTACCAATCACTGTCGTAAAGAATGACGACATCAGCAGTGGCGAGATTAATACCGAGACCGCCAGCTCGTGTCGAAAGCAAAAAGATAAACTTATCGCTATTTGGACTATTAAAAGATTCAATCGAAGCGTCTCTCTCTTCGCCACCTGTATTCCCGTCGATTCTACAGTACTTGTACCCTCTGTACATTAAATAATCCTCTAATATGTCCAGCAGTCTAGTCATCTGTAGAATAAGAAAACAAAAAGAAAGATAATTCAGTTAAGATGAAGTATAGGGGGAAAAAATAGAAAGATAAATATGCGGAGTATTGGACTTGACCTGTGAAAATATGAGAACTCTGGAATCCCGTTCCTTTAATTTGGGAAGTAGTTTGTCTAGAAGTACCATTTTTCCTGCAAGAGAATTCATTAATAACATATTACAAACATACAAACTTATAAGCAAGTCCATAAAGTAATTCTCTAGTTTCTTTCCCTTAGTTGTGCACTCAATTTTTCATAGTCATTCTTTTTATTCTGTTTTGCTTTATTTGTACGTGTGAAAGGGAAAATTGTCAATATTATGAGCTTTCGGTAGGGTAATTTTGATACATTTCGACTTTTAAAAGCGTAAATTTTATATTTTATTTTGATATTTTACCAGCATTGGTAATAAGATGGTCGCCAGTGGTGTACGGCGGACCAGGTTCAGCCCCCTGAAAAAGGTACGGATGATTGCAGCATTTCCTCAGCTGCATGGCCATGTTCAGAAGCCTTTTCCTCTCTCCCCCAGCGTTTATCACTTCTAAATCCTTCTGCAGCAGGGCTTTGTAGTAATGCTTCTGCATCTGAGACATCCCCACTTTTAAGATAGTCTCCTTTTTCGGCGGCAGGCCTTTTTCTACATCGGATTTCAGCCTTCTCAGAAGAAACGGCCTTAGAACCTGAAAAGGATAAAAATAATACGTTTTTTGTTATGATAAAGTAGATAAAGATTGGTTGATGTAATATATATGGAATTTAATTTAGAAATTATACCTTGTGGAGCTGTTGAACGACCTCTTGCTGGTCATTCTCTCCTGATATTTGAAACCACTCATCAAACGTTTCAGCTGAGCTGAATATCTCAGGCAGCAGAAAATTGAGAAGAGCCCAAAGCTCATGAAGATTGTTCTACACACAATCAAAAGTAAAAAAGAAATCAAATTTAAATCACAGAACAAAAATTAAAAAATTTCAAATAATATAAACTATATCTTCAAAATCATGTGAGTATAAAAAAGGGAATAAATACCTGGAGAGGGGTGCCAGTTATGAGAAGGCGATAGTTCGTTTTGTACAGCCGCATTGTTTTAGAGAGAAGTGAGTTTTCGTTCTTGATTCTATGAGCCTCATCAATTATCACGTATCTCCAGCTGAACCGCCTCAACGTATTTTTCTCTTTGATAACCATCTCAAAACTAGTCACACAAACATCAAATTTACCAGCTACCAACAATTTCTCCCTTATATGTTTCTGCACATAAATCAAGTCAAATTTATTGTCAAAAAAGGTTTAAATTGACTTATTTTTAAAATTGTACTTAAAAAGGAGAAGGATCTTTAAACTGACCCTTTCGTCTGGATTTCCGAGAAATTTGACGGCTCGTAAAACAGGACAGAATCTTTTTATTTCTTTCATCCAATTCCCAAGAGTTGATTTAGGAGCGACAACCAAATGAGGCCCTGTTATGCCTCGAAATTCGTGCAGATAACCTAGCAAAGATATGGTTTGCAAAGTCTTTCCTAGTCCCTGAACAACCAAAAAAATGAAATATGAATTAGATAAAATCATAATTGAAATAGTCAATAATAATAACGAAAGGAATTATATTGCTACTAAACCATTTCATCGGCTAAAATGCCATTGATTCCGTTTTCGTATAGACGAATCAACCAATTCAATCCAGCAAGCTGGTAATCCCTCATTTTTCCTTGAATACCTTCAGAACAGATATTAATCAATCTTTTCTTTTTTTTGTTCAAAATAATATGCTTGAAATAAAATGTCAAGAGAAATAAAAACAAAAAACGAAAGAAAATTGTTTCTACATTTACTTTTATCTCCCAAAATCATTGTTTACATTCAAAAGCTAATTAGATCTCAGCTTTTAAATTTTTATTACATTCAAAATTGAACTTTTGAAATATCATTAGATCAAATAAATAAATAAATAAATAAAGAGTAATAAACTTACAAGATGGTTGTGAAACCAATCTAGTGCCAGCCGAAACTGAAAATACATCTTCATCCTCTTTAAGGCACTCTTCATCTTCTTCTTCCTCAGTCAGTTTTGAAGCGTGCCGACCCCTAAACAACAAATAAAACATTTAAATATTAATGTAATTATTTTCCATTTTTTAAAGTATTCAATATCTCTTCAAAAGGTGCGGATATGAATTGTACTGTACCTCTCTTTGGGTTTCCTTTCGGATGCGGATCGATTGTTCTTTGCGAAATGAGAGAATATTTCGGTCTGTTGAAGAAGGTATTTAAGTCGCCCTTTCCCTTTGTTATTCTGAAAATTAATCACGCATTAATCATAGTGAAATAATTAAATTTATGCCTCGATTAACAGGCAGTATAGTTTCAATTCGCCCAAGTCAGCCTCAATTAACCCTCAGTTGGGAAATTAAAAAAAATTGAAGACCATTAGTCAGAAGAAACTCTTCAGTAAACAAAGCTTTAAAAAAAAATATTCGCACAATTGAAGCAAAAAAAAAGACGAAATTACGGACCATATCAGCATCAATTGCAGCATTTTGAGCATCCAAAATCTCCTCAATTTTTTGCTTTTTCTGCCTTTGAAGGTCTCGTAACCTCGCTTTTTCACGCTTTCCAACCTCATTAATTGGAGTCGGATCCTCATCCTGAATTAAATAAATATTGATGAAACAACCAGTTTATTAAGATTAATCAAATAAAAATGCAGGGAACAAAAAAAATCTACAACATAAAAAGAGAGAAGGTGCCGTATAAACTAGAGATGAGTGAAAGCTAACATATTTGGGTTTGGATTTAGGGTTTACGGTATAAGTTTCTCAACAATTTTGAAAACTTTGATAAATCAATTATTTCATTATTTATATACCGAAAAAAGCAATCTGATTGACAAATTGCCAAGTGATCCACAATGCAGATCCAAAAAAAGGGGCACTTGATCAAAAGGGCAAGATTTGTACCAGAAAAAACACAAATTACAACTTCATACATAGATCAACACATAAACAAAAAATACCAACACAACATTTCACAATCAAAACTTTCTACCTCATAATCATCGTCTTCTTCTTCATCCAGATCATCTCCTTTCCCCCCACCTCCCTCACTATCCGTCGATTCAGCCTCATTCTCCACCTCATCAGGGTCCGCATTCCGCGCCACGGCCTCGATCTCCTCCTCGTCTTCCTCCTCCTCGCTCCCGCCCCTCCTCTCCTCCTCCGACGCCGACGTGTACTGCTCCTCCTCTTCGCTCGAGTACGCGGCGGCTCCTTTCCCCTTCGCCATCGCTGATCGCCCTCCAAATCGCCTTCCAATCTAGGGTTATTATTAAAGAAAGAAAGAAAGGAATTGATTTTAGACTGAGAAGTAGAACAATATAGTCAGACAGAGTAAGAAAATGAAGTCGTTATAAACACCCGGTGTGTTATAAGTACCTCACTGTATATGGGACCCATAGAATCTTTAGTATAAAATAGTTGTACACCGAGTGTAGCGTTTCGCTGAAGGAGAAACTGGAGACTCTTTTTTTGTAAATATTCGTTCTTCCAGGAATACAACAGACAAATCATAGAACTAAATGGTTATGTGCATGGACGTAGAGTATGGTTTATTATGGAGAGGTGTGACTGCTGAGATTAAGTTTTAAAGGGAATGATGGTGGGCAGTTGTGAACCGGGTGTATGTGGTTTTTTATGGAAGAGAGGGCGTGGCACTTGACGGCGTTGTATTCCCGCCAAGTGTAAAAGCGTTTTGTTTTGTTTGTTTGTTTATTTAGCCGTTTCTTTTGGAGAGATTGTTTGTTCGAATGCTCTGCAGTTTTGTATTGACTGGAAATGTCTTTTTCTTCATGTAGGCCTACAAATATATGTATGTATTTTCAGCCCAATGTGAATATATAACTTTATTATCGTTTTTTTGTTGTTCAGTGTGGATGTGAAAATTAGAGGTATGTGAATTGTGATTCAGGCCGAGGCCTCCAACATAGTATTCAGATTAGGCCTGCTTAGTTGGGGTTGGGGTTGGGGGGGGTGTTGGGGAATAAGAATAAAGAAAACAAATCCTGTAAGGAAGAGGAAGCCCACCTGGACTTAACCAGCCCGAATATATTTTCTTTGCGAGAACAAGGAAATGGAAAAAATATGTGATGATAAGGAAAAAAGAGAGGAAAAAAAGTCATTATTTTATTGTTTATGAAGAATAGGTTCTCTTTTTTGTAGTTTCAATTTCAACCTTGACTAATCATCTCTTCTTTTTCTAATCCAAACTAGAAATTTTCAGTTAAATTTATTTATTTGCTTCTAAAAATACAAGAATATATTTATGCGAATAGAAATAGAGAGTGTGGAACTAGGGTTCATCTGCTCGAAAATGGGGAGGAAAGACAGAGTTAGTAGAGAAAAGGGGATTGTCGGATAAAAACCTAGCTTTGGTTGGATAAAAACCTAGCTTTGGTTGGAAAGAAAGTACATAATGCGGGACACCTGTCTAGGAGACGGATGTTAATTGAGAAGACCATCAGCAAAAAGATATAGAAGTAAATGGGCCGGATGGACTTTAGATTAGGGCTTTTCTTTATTTCTCTTTTAGATTTATGTATAGGTTCCTTACTTTTGTTCTGGTTGTGATAGAAAATAGATATAAAAGCATGTAAAAAATTAGATTGTAATTAGTTGTTATATAAAAGGTATCACATTTGGAAGAGGGGTCTTCAAACCCTCTCCAAATATTCTCAAAAAAAAATACAAGAATATATTATTTATGTTTTTAATTTTTTTTTTTCAAAAGAAAATATTATATAGTTAACTTAGAACTATTTTATTTCTAAATTCTAAGGTCTCAGATTAATAGTTGTCTTAAAACACAAATGCAGCCTTGAGTATGTAAGTGCAAAATCAACTAAGTAAGCCCACTCAAATTGTCTTTGTTGCTGAAATAGCTAGGAGACGAAACTATGCTAAAATATCTCAAAACTATGATAAAAAAAGATTACTTGTCATTAAGAATGACATAAACTCCTAATATAAATTAAAACAAATTAAATATAAGTTTAGAGAAAACTCCTTCCTTTCAGAAAGAGTTTAGAAAACTGCAGTTAACACTTAAATAAAGCAAAACCAATTATTAAATATGCCCCAAGAACAATTCATTCCGACATTATAAATAGAGAACACGAACGACTAACAAATACATACAATAAAGAACCAAAAAAAAAACGATAAAATCATGACTCTCGCCATACTTCTCTATGTCCCCTCTCTGTCTTTTCTGTCTGTTCAATCCCTCTCCACACACGCACCTGCCCCGTCATCCTCAAAAGCCGCCCCAGTTGCCGTCCTATGTTCCTTATACGAATATTATTCTGGCGACAAGACACATTGCATGGATATTTTCAACTCTTATCCAAACATCCGTAATGCAACCTTCAAAGAGGTTGCCATAATAGCCACCAATGTAACCCAACAACGACTTGTTGTCTTCGTTACCAGCATATACACATATCTATCCACGTCTCACAATAAACAAGACGACCAAAGTCTCAGAACATGCGCATACTTGTTGAGATGGAAAGTTAAACCAATATTTCAAAACATAATGCATTTGATCGAGAAAGAGCGTTATCATGCAGCGATCAATGCAGTTTCTGACCGTAAGAAGTCCTCATCAGCATCAGAATGTAATTTAGAGGAAATTATGCCACCTCAAATCGAGACGTCTACAAGTTATACAGATTTTTTTGTAGCTGAAATTGTTTTTAGTTATGCTATTTTAATTCTCGGGGACGCCTATAATTTAAACTATGTAAAAAAATAATAATGAAACTGTTATATTCTCATATTACCTTCTAAAATATTTTTTTGTATTGATTAACTATCTTAATAAATGAGTTAGAGCGTGGATAACTTCGGCATTCTTATCCTTATATGCTAAGCGTTGCGAACACAACATTCAACAGAAATCATGAAACTTTTTCTTGCAAGTATTCGTTCCTCCCAATATTGCAAGTAATCGTTCCTCTTTGTGAGCCGTCTGATCTGGATCTGATAATGAGGACCCCACGTCAGGATTAAGCCTTTCTAATCTGATAGAAATAGGCCTACAAATAAATCTGCTTTCAGCCCATTATCGATATATATTTTTATCAATGGGCCTATTTAAGAAAATAAAAAATCTATAAGGAAGCCCACTTGGACCTAACGTACCTCATGGCTCTAAGTCATATGTCCATGTTTAATAACCCTCAAATATATTATACACAAATTGAAAATGTCCCAATAACCATCTTCCAATAAATATATTGTCTTTTTATGTTCAACACATTGGATTGTGAGACTTTGCTAAATATGTTATATTACGTTTGCCGGGAATTGAACCCATGACTTTTTGCTACATATACAAATGCTTTAACTAACTAGACTATAACCAATTTGCAATAAATATATTTTCTTTGCTATTAAACAAGGAAATAAGAAAAAAAAATAGAAGGAAAAGAAGAAATTATTGAAAAAACTCATTATTTTTTATGAATAGGTTTTTTTTTGAGCTTATACCTTGATTAATCATCTCTTCTTCTTTTTTAACCCACAAAAATACAAGTTTGTAATATCAATGTTACAATTATTAGTTTTTATAATGTTATTAATTTTATAATATATGTATTTCTTAGTTTTTTAAATTATAGTTAATCTAGAATAATTTTATTTCTAAACATAGTCAGTCATCTATGGCCTCCGAAAACCATAAATCATGTATATGTGCCAAATCAACTGGATCCATTCAAACTGTCTTATATGCTTAAAAACAAGGAGATGATATTTCCACCTTAAGAACTATCACACGGACTAGATCAAAATATCCTTTAAGTTTTAATCAAGTATACTGAATGAAATTATTCCCAAATTAATCAAGTTATTCAAAAATAATTCAAAACTATGTTAAGAAAAGATGTTACAATTAAGAATCACAAAACTCCTAATATAAAAATCAAATTAAATATGTCTAGAGAAAACTCCTTCCATTCGGAAAGAGTTTGAAACACAAACAAATTAAATAAAAGCAAAACCAACTATTAAATGCACTAAGAAAACTGATATTATAAATAGGCAACACGACCCACGAACAAATGCACACAATAAAGATACCCCAAAAGGATAAAAACATGAAACTCGCCATATTTTTCTGTCTCGTCTCTATTCCTTTTCTATCGGCCCAAACCCTCTCATCACCCGCACCGGCCCCGTCGTCCTCAAAAGCCCCAATCGTCGTTGCATGTAACTTCTTATTAAAAAAATTTGACAAAGAGTTGGGAGCCAACTGCATCAACTTTTTCGACTCTAATTATCCAAACATCCATAGTGCCACCTTCAAAGAGGTTGCCCTAATAGCCAACAATGCAACACAAGAAAAACTCGATAGCATCATTACCAGCATAGATATGTATCTATCCATGTCACCTCCTAATGAACAGGTCAAGCAAATTCTCGAAACGTGTGTCTCCTCCATGAGATCGGAATTTAAACCAGCACTTCAGAACATAATGCATTTGATCGAGAGAGAAAGTTATGGTGCGGCCAAAGATGAGACTGTAACTATTTTTCGTAAGATGTCCTCGACGTGTAATCTTAAGGAGACGATGGCACCGCCTCAAATCGAGTCGTCTTCTACGGAATTTATGATGGCCGGAATGGTTTCTAATATAGCTATTGCATTTCTCACCAGACAACTTTAAATTCGACTATTTAACAAATCAATAATGAAACGATTGATAGATTCATTTTAATTACCTTCTATAATGTTTTTTGTATTGATTAACTATTTAGATAAGTGAGTGAGTGAATGGGTAACTTTGACATTCTGTTACTATATGCGATTATCTAGTGTTGCTAACACAACATTTGAAATTTGATATCGTGTGGATTGTTATATATTAACAAGAACTTGTCTATGGTACTCCACTCTTTTTTTTAAT